>JALBCR010002274.1:0-600000 GCA_030710515.1 Abscondita cerata | reverse complement strand
GGATAATCCTGGGAGTGCTGGAATGGCTAATTAAGCACCGTTCTCTATAACCTTAACGACTACCATGGTTCCGCATCCAATTAAGCTACAACCAGTCGATGAACTCTATAGGCTGCAGGGGTCGTTCATTCTGCACAATCTATACTTCGAGGGAATATATTTGCCATCCGTTCTTCACTACATACCTCCCCTAAAGGTAATTCTGGGGTTACCTACTTTCTGGAGCTGTCAAATACTGTCGCTGGTAAGAACTTTTATTCTTGGAACTGCATACTACAGAATACAGCTAATGTTAAAGTAACCTATTCAATATTAATGCGTATGAAGCTCGCGTACATGTGACATTAAACGGTTTGAATCTCTAGCATTTAAGCAAATCTTTATTCGGGGTAGACTCCACCACCGACGTTTGGTTTTGGTTTTAACCAGCTCCATATGTGCTTGAGCGCTTTACATAGAATGGTTGAAGCTAAAACAAAAAGCCTTTTAGGTTGGTGGGAGGTACTTACCTTTTTAATCCGAGTTTAAGTTAGTTTTAAGTCACCGTGTGTAAGTGACGTGTGTACGTCGAACCTTCTTAGTAACCAATCCTCAATTGGAACGCTAACTTTAATTTGGGGTGTAACTAAAAAGCACGTAATCATATACGACAGTCTCTCTATTTCTGTCACATTCTCGTAGTACATTCAGTTTTATTTGCTATATTGAATTGTCTATTTGTTTCTCTGATTTGTGTTGGTTTCAACATATTAGACCTTTAGTAAAACCTGTTAAACTCCTGTTGGTCGGTTTTATTTCTTTCTATTTCCCAGCAGGTGGCGCTTTGTTAGGCAGCAGTTTATTTCTTTATAGTTCTTTAAGGACCCTGCCGGACGCTGCTGTGTTAACTGGATCCTCCACAAATTTAGTGAGCTACTTCGAGGCCAATTTTCTTACTTTTTCTCTCTAGGTTGTACCGCTAGAGCCGTCGCTTGCTTTTGTTTATTTGTAAACTACAACCGTTACAAATACAGAAAGAACGAAATATTGTTTCCTTCCATAAAAATTATTGATTCATATTTGTTGAACTGTCTATGTTGGACATATAGTATTAATTGAAATTGGTGCTGTAGGCAACCACATTTTCGTATATGTGTATAATACACGATAAGTTCAATTAACGTTTCGATAGATGTTATTTTTTTCTACCGCAATTAAACACAGATTAAACTACCATTGTCACCATTTTAAACACAACTTACGATTTCTCAGCACCTGTCGCCATCTTGTCTAACGCTCACTGCTGCGCTCTCACGTGAAAAATCTGAAGTACGACAACAGCAAAACAAAACTTTTTGAGTTTATGTACATGACTGTTGAGATGCGTGACAATATCTCAATTAATGGAGCAACAATAATCTTAATACTTAAGCTGGAAATTAGTTATTTTTAGATTTATGCAATCCTGTTTTCTACCTGTGTGAGAAATAACGGTTTCTCTCCTTTGTAATTTTAGTTAGTGTCTTAAGCGACTTGCAGTCGAGCAGTCTTTTAGAAAATAGTCACCTTCAAATGAAACTATACATTTTGGGCACTTCATAAAGAATACGTTAATCAGAATCTACAGTCCGCTAAATTAAAAATTAGTAAAGTAATAACGTATTAAACATACAACTGAATTCATGAAATTGCTTCTATCATTTGTAATAAACCTGTACAATTCGTCTTGTTTGTTGTATTGTTTACCATTGAATAATAATTAAGAATACATTACTAACATACAAATTAGTGCATCTTAAGTATTGTTACGTATAATATAAAAATCAATTTTGAAATGAATCTCTACACTTGATCTACAAGCTAAGAAGGATTTGGAAATCTGATAAGAAAAAACACTTTAGTACTTTGAAAACGTAAATGGTATGATAGTAACACATTTTATTTTTTTATTAAAAGCCCTAATCAAAAGATAAATTACTCGCTTCTAAGTATTGCTTTCTTTGTTTATAAAACATTTCAATTACTTGCTCTGACATCTGATTTTTATGATCCCCAATTTGGCCTTTTCTTACAAATGGATTTACAGCTGTTTTTATCATCGTTTCCATATTAAAACCCCTGCTTTTCTTTAAATTGTCAAAGGATAAATGATCGCACAAATCTTTGACTTGACCGTCTGATAAATGTTTTCCAAGAAATGCGGCTACCTCTTTAACCGTTTCAAATAAATTAGTTTTCATTTTATTAAATTTGATAAATAAAATATTAGAGCGATGCCTTTGTTCCCAGTAGCCTAACACATGATTCCAGTATGGACCGAACAAAACTAAAATCAATACAATTAGTTGTCAAGAAATGATTCTACTATTACAACCCTTTCCTTCCAAAAATAGCGTGCAATAATCTTCCCAGCTTCCTACAAAACCCTCAACAGCTATAGCTTGATAGTAACTTGATGTACAAGTATCTTCTGGTTCACGTAAAATAGCAATAATCTACAATGATCAATGAGCCACTTAACTGACGCTAGTGCATAATACCTTGGGCTGTTTTTTACCGGTCCTTATTGATTTTGGTAACAATGACCATTGCAGATGTGATTTGAAACAACGGGGACTTTCAATGTCTGATAGTCTTTTTATGGTTTTATCTTCTGGTATCTCATCAAAAATTACTTCGCGTCTAAAATTTTTGTATTAATTGTTTGTACAAGTTACAAAGTTTTTGTATAGGTACTCAAACAATGGAGATCGTTCCAAGAGCATCACTTCTTGTGCTTTCTTAAAATCCAAATTATTTACAATTAACCAAACCATTTCTTGTGCCCATCTGGATCCTTATTATTAAAATAAATGATATTGTATTATATAGGACGTGTGCCAAGCTTACCAGTTTTAGGAAATGCCAACACAAATACATCTTCATCTCGAACTTCAAAGTTTTCAACTGTGTTGTACAATTCTTCAATTTTTCCGAAAATTACTTGTCCATTTGGTCCCACTTCTTTAAAAGGGTATTTGGTCTTATAAGTGTTGTTAAGTTTTCCTACAACAGATTCGTTCCCAATTAGTTTAATTTGGGCTGACATAATTGATTCTTATAATTAACTGCTATAATTGAATTTTTTTTTTATCAATATATTGATAAAATTACTAGATAATTTAAGTGTGTTCTACGATAGATTAAAAATTATGTTATTCAAAACAACAGGGTGTGTCGTTAGACGTTTACGGAAAATTAGACATAAAATTTTTCTGAAAATTTGGTTACTTCTACAGTTAGCTCTGATCTATTGATTTAAAATATTTTCAATATTGCAACGTTGCCGCTCATATGGAAATGTGGCAACAACTTTGATATTTCAAACGAGACACTCTGTATATTATTATATTTTCAGATTCTACGTTGAATTTGTGACGGATTTTTATGGAGGAACTATGTACTAAAATTGATAGTTTCCGAGTTATTCAATGTCTCTGAAAAATAATGATAGATGAGACGGCATTTTAGAAAACCATATCTTTGCTATTTGTTATCCTAGGGTAATGAAAATTTGCAGAAAGTTTGATCAGATTTTATTCTTCTCGTACAGGGTGTTTATGAAACTCACTCGATCTTTCTCAAATTCAAGTCAGTATAAGTCACTAATTTTAATTGGAACACCCCGTATTTTGTTGACTTATCTGAAACTTGGAATAATTATTTTTTATATAATAATAGGGTTTCCAATACTCAAGTGCAGTATTTTTCGTGTTATTTACACCTTTATGAGTTTTGAAACATACAAGGTAGATCATTTTGTTCATGTGGAGAGGAGTACCCTGTATTTCTTTCTTGAGTTAGTCAAAAGAATTTGATCTTATTTTGAAAAACATTGCTCATATCTGAAAAGTAGCCTTAACACGGTTTCTGAGGATTTTCTTAAATCTATTCAAAATTACCGGAAATTAATAGTCAAGAATGCCATGGGGAAGGAAAAATGTCTGTTTACGAAGGAGCTGTCAGTTGTTAATTGATAGTTATCAAAATGGCACAGCAAATGGAATTTATGAATGAAGATTATCTAAATCTCTTAGGGTGCTCCTCTCCACATGAACAAAATGATCTACCTCGTATGTTTCAAAAATCATAAAAGTGTGAATAACACGAAAAATACTGCACTTGGGTATAGGAAACCATATTACTCTAGCTTTCAGATGAGTCAACAAAAATGCAGGGTGTTCTATTTAAAATTAGTGGCTTATACTGACTTGAATTTGAGAAGATCAGTGAGTTTCATGAACACCCTGTACTAGGAGAATGAAATCTGATCAAACTTTCTGCAAGAAGAATATTTAGTGATGAGTTACACAAATTTTGATTACCTTAGGCTGACAAATGGCAAAGATATGGTTTTTTTAAAATGCCGTCTCATTTGTCATTTTTTCAGAAAAAATGAATAACTCGGAAACTATCAATTTTTGGTACATAATACTTCCATAACAATCCGTTACAAATTTAGTGTAGAATCTGAAAATATAATAATATACAGAGTGTCTCATTTGAAATATAAATATGCCCAGTTGAATTGCACTATGCATATAATTAGTGGAACCATTAAATCCACTCCTCTCGATTGACTTCTTGTTATTTGAAATATTACTCCATCAAACATTCGACAAAAACCTGCGTTAAAACAAGAATGGGATAAATGCCAACGTAACAAAAAGTTGACAATTTGGAATGACATTGACAACCCTCCTGCTAAAAGACTTAAATCTCAAAATCCTATATGGTTGCAAGACTACTTAAGTACGGCTTTTTCTGAAATTGAAGAGTGGAAAAAATTATAGTCTGGAGTTGATGTTTTTAATAAACATCTCATTGATGATCCAACAATAGAAGTCCCGGGCTTTGATCAAAAAAGAAAAAAATTGGTCAAAAGTAAATCGCATAAGAACAGGGCATTCAAAATGCAACTCTATGTTGTTTAAATAGGGTGCGATTTTTAATCCAAATTGTTACTGTGAAACGAACCAGAGACCGTTACACATATTGTAGAGGATTGTCAATTAACGAAGTTTAAAGGAGGTTTTCCAAACATTCATAATTTAACGGACTTGCGAATCTGAAGGACATCTGAAGTTCAACAATGTTTTGTATTCTTGTTTTGATTATCTGTTTTTCCATTATTTTGTTTTCTTATTTCTTTAACCTACTATTTTTTCGTCATTGTCATGACTGGCGCTTGGACCGGTCCATTATATGTCGTCATGCAATGGCTGTGCTGTAATATTTTATGTTTTTATTTATCTTCTATAATGTTCACACACTTAATTAATATTATTACATGTGAATACTAGGGTGGATAAGGGTTGGCATGTTTAGGTTTTAGTGGTTTTCCTAAACCTTGAAGTAAATGCTTTGCCAAAACGAACCAATCCACTATTGCACACGGTTTCGTCACCACACTATACAGGTTTATATTAATCTTCTGGGACACCATACATAACACTTACATTACAATAAAATATTTGTATAATGTACCATACGAATAAATAAATAAATTTGAAATATCAAAGTTGTTGCCACATTTCCATATGAGCGGCAACCTTGAAAATATTTTAAATCAATAGATCAGGGCCAGCTGTGCAAGTAACCAAATTTTCAGAAAAATTCTATTTTTAATTTTCCGTAAACGTCTAACAAACCATCATCGTGACACACCCTGTACAAGCTAACCTAAGATACCCCTGTTATATCTTGCTTTGTCGTTAATGGCAAAGTTTGATGAAACATTTTTTGAATCACGAGTTACATTAATAGTTCAAATACCTAGGGTTAAAATACGGAAATATCTTGAAATTCTGTATAACTGCAATAATTTTTGCTATTCATTTATTCGTATGGCACATTATTTCTCATTATTGTATTGTAAAGTACGTGTTATGTATGGTGTCCCAGAAGTTAGTTTAGTATAAACCTGAATAGTATATAATGTTTATTTACGTCAAGGATAGGATGACGGCAAACTTAGTAATTTATTACTGTCAATATAACATTGAAAATTTGTTGTTACTATACTGCAAATTATAGTTACTTTACTTATGTTAAGTAGACAAAACTTTACGATGTTGCAATATACTTAGAAGTAAAAAAAAATAGTAGAAAAGCTGAGTTATATGCAAACATGACAATCTTGTAACAAACTGCTGCATGCCGTCATTCTATTGCTATCGTGGACGAACAAAATATTTATTTACTTATTCGTATGGTACATTTTTAATGTTCTATTGTGATGTAAGTCTCATGTACGGATACCCAGAAGATCAGTATAAACTTGTATAGTGTGGTGACGAAACTGTGTGTAATTGTGTATTGGTTATAACACTAAAACCTCTAAATAACGGTCACTAAAATTTGCTGCAAAATTTATTTCTATCGTACAGTTAGGGATTTTACTTTTCTAACTAAATAACTACAAGTGCGATCAAAGTCAAAATTTTTAAGATACCAGCAATATACCAGGCAAAAACGCATTTTTAAACTAGTAAAAGATTGAAGTAACGATTTAAAAATTAAGCAGATATTACTTCTACGCGCGCCTTAAAGTTAAGCTAGTAAAGTTGTATATAACCTCTTTGTTTTTGCGACGTAACAAATTTGTTTATTAATTATTCTACAAAATAGCAACTTCTTTAAAAGTACAAATTTAGGTAATACAGTAATACATTTTATTTGGTTATATTTAATTGCATTCTTATAGGCAACATTTTGAACGCAATTGTGCAAGCAACTGGAGCATCGAAAATCAATTACTATTTAGAATCAAAGTCGGGTGATTGATTGTGAATAGAAATACTTTTTCAAATGCCACTTCAACCCAACACTTAAAGTTTCTTCTCAATATTTGGTGGTTATTAAAGATGACAAAAATATTGGATATTCGGGAAAGAAAATGTCATTTAAAAGTTTACTGTTACAATGGGATACGTAAATTTAGCAATAATATTCTATAGTATATTTTTGTGTGTTTTATATAGGTAAAAAACATCTCATTTTTGAAAGATAATAATGAAACGACATAACATTGCGTCTTTTGTGTTTCTACATACGTTCGATCAGTAATTGAAAATCAGGATGACTATATCTTACAGGTTCGTTCTAAAGATTATAAACAATATTCTACTAAATAATGTTATGTAAATTCTAGAGGAAACATATATACATACATACTTAAGCTCATATTCTTAAGAAAGTGGTAACAGAAAATACTATGTTTAACTTTAATGATGTTATATAACTACTTAGATTTTGGAAGTGTTTATGAGAAGAAATGAGAAAAAGTTGAATACGACTACATAAATAAGGAACCCGTATGTGACAAACTCAAATATGAAGTGAATGGTGATCCCTTCAATATATATATTATATTATATTATACACACTAACATAATGTATTGCAATCCTAATTACAAAAACTTGTCAGTGGTATTCAGGTGGTTGTAGATAAATATAGTACATAATTTTAGATGTAAAGCAATTACGTACTCCGCAAAACATTTAGCAATTGTAATAGACGAAACGTTTCTCCAGACTACTGATATCGAAACTAAAGCGCTGGTTAAATTGATACTGAAAGAGTCAGTTTGGGATGATACGTGGCATTATCCAGAAATAATAAGACCTTTCTATTTTTTTTATTTTTTTAGCCAGGCAGTCATAATCTCTACCATCATCCAAGCTTCGTTATTTGATACCCATTCTAAGGGCAATTTGTTGATATGAGAGCCTTTAGAACATCTTTAGTGTTTACTTTTTCCAATGATTAACGGATTTTCCTTATCGCCTTCCATATTTGTACAAAATAAAATTGTCAATTTTTGTTTTGCAGATTTTTTACCACTACATTTATTGTTTTTTAAAGAAAACGTTTTGTTTGGCATCGCAATTTAAAAAACTCCGGTTTCGTCAGCATTGTACACATTTTTGGGTGAATACTCCTTCAATAATACTGACACTTTGCTTTCCAAGTTTTAACAGTGTACATGTTAATATCAGCTGACTCCCCGCAAATTGTTTTAAAGGTTATGTTATGTCTTTGATAAAATTTTTCAAGCCACCCATTTGAAGTTTTAAAATCCGTCATTTTTAAATTTTCCGCAACTTCCAATGCTTTCTCTTTTATTAAAGGTCCATTTATAGGGATATTTTATTCCTAGCTTTACAAAACCAATTGTAAACTACTCGGTCAATTTCTAAATCTTCAGTTCTAGAAATTTTTTTCTCCTGCTCTGTATTGGAACCTTCTTCAAAGAGCTTTTTTAAATCACATTTGTTTTTTAGAATATCGTTAATTTGTGTTCTTTTAACACTAAACTTTTCAGCCAACTTTCTAGCACTGGTATTGAACTTTCCATTTTCCACAATTATATAAATTTTCTCTTTAAAGACAAACGTTTACTTTTTAGCGACATTGTAATTTTTCTGTACGTCTATATGTAACAGCACTGTTAAACATACTAACTCAAACTATGTACGGAAAATACAATTTTTGGGGTGAGCTTAATGAGCCTTTTAATTGCACTTTCTCTGTAATGACTATTTAATTGTAAATCGAACTAATTCTTTAAATCCGTTCTTAATTACAGGTAATTACTTAAGCCTCACACAATGAAACAATTATATATTATGCACAACTTGAACGCTAAGCTGTTGTCTACTAATAACTTTACTTAAGAATCGCCGGAAATGGGAAGTAGAATTACATGTATTTTTCCAAGATAGTTTACAAATAAGTGGCCGTGGCCGTTATCGAGGGGTGGTCTGTATTAGGACGGTCATTAATATGGATATTTCCGTATAATTGGTTTTTGACTTGGAAAACTTGGCCGGTTTTAGAGGTGACTGTTTTCAAGAGATGGCTGAAAATAGAGGATGGTGAAAAAAATAGTCAAAAAGTGTTGACTTAGTCAAAAAAATTAAATGTACATTTTTGGATTAAATTTTGTTTTTTTTTTCGATTTCCGGAGTTATTTTAAACTAGCCATACACAAAATGTATAGCGGTGAAATAACCTTATCATATAAAAAAATGAACACAAACCACAGGCAGGCACGCAGTTACGTAACTTCTGAGTTATATATTCAAAACAATACAGAGGTCCATTAGCTCAGTTGGTTAGAGTAAATATCGTGGGTTTGATTCCCCCATGGGCCAAATATATGTTTTTATATACAGTGCGTCTTCAGATTGGGGTTCCAAATAGGGAAAAAAAGTTATTATTTATTTTACGACCAAAAGTCATTCTTTATAAAAGTTCTGTTTTTTGAGAAATATTTACGATAAGAATCTTTTAGATCACATGTACTGGGTGTCAATAAATTAACCGATTAGGAAAATGCTTCAAAGGATAAGTACCATTATTTATTATTTTTTACAAACATTTTTAAAACAAAGTATTTTATAAACTAAAGTAAATTCTAAATACAACTATTCGAATTTTGAAAAATTATTTAACATAACTATGTCCCAATTCGACACACTTTTTCGCTAACTTGTATATTATTTTATTTTTAAAAATTTGAATTTTTATTTGAAAATTAGTATTCAGACTTAACGTTAGTTTATAAATAATTTTGTTTATATTTTTTTGTAAAAAATACTAAAAATGGTACTTATAGCTTGAAACATTTTCCTACATTCCTAATTTATTAACACCCTGTGCATGTAATCCTTATCGTAAATTCATTTTTTCAAAAAGCAGAACTTTTTATATTGGGTACCCCAATCCACGGACACAGTGGTAAATACGAAATGTACTGGTTTCTGCTTTTTTTATCATATAAGAAACTAAACCACTACAACAGGCAGGTTCGCAGTTACGTAACTTTTGAATTATGTATATGGATAAAAATAAATTACCGAGTTAGAGTGATGCCAACCACATAAATTGACACTACATAATCAGATTTTCCCACCAACTATCAAAAGCTCAGATTGGTGCATATACAAGTTTTAAAGACAGAAACACGCACCAACCAGAATTAAATAAAAAATTAATTATTTCGTAAGCAAAATTACCAACTCGTTAAATCTGTCTAATATTGTAAGGCAAATTAATTTAACTTTCGTTGAGATAGAAAAAGAACAAGAAAGAGTGAGATGTCGATACATATATCAATGTAAATTAGTGATATAGAAGTAGTGTAGATTTGCCTTACCTAAACATTGAGTAAAACCATAGGTCTCCAATTAAAAATTAACCTTAAAACCAATGTTGCAAAATAACTGAAAAACTAACATCACACAAATTTAATAACAAATAGAATTAAGCTTAATGATAATTTAAAGAAAAACGAAAAATTAACAACTAATGGCTCCAAACGAAGCTTCAGTTTGATGTAACAACTAGTGACCTTCGCCATGTTTTGGTAATAATTATGTCGGTAAAAGTTTAAATTGCTGAAGTTAAAAATATAACGAACAAAAAATTATACAAAACACATAAACACAAATTGAAGATTGAAGCACTCTGTGATTTTACCAGAGGTCTGTATATAATTCCCAGTATTTTTATTAAGGAATGTTTACTGTTGTAACTTATAGCGTCATCATCGAACAAAGAACCTTTCACTCTTCTTTTATCTTTTTTGTGCATATGGAATTAGTTTCGTCTAATACAAGACTTTGGAATTGTAATACGCAATTCTAAAGAGTAAAAACATCAAGAACTTTGACGATCGTCTTTCATATTTTGATGTGTCCTACGCTTGAATACGTATCTGTGATATAGTCTTCTATCGCTTGTAATCTCCAGGTAGTGGAAGAGAGCTAGAAAATTGGCACAAATGTTTTTTCTGTAATTTTAAATAATATAAGTCGTTTCTCCCCTGAAAACCAACAAATTTTGACATATTTGTTAAGTTGTAACTTTTAGTATATCTTTTAGTCACTTTTCCTATTACATTAAATAATTTTAATGTACACATTTTGTAGTGGAAACTATATATATTTCTCTTTAATTCACTACGTATATATTTTCTGCACTTATTTAGATCTATGGAATGCATTGTATTTAATTTTGTGGAGTTGCGCAAATGAAAGTCGCAAGGACTGTTTGTGAACCCCAAAAGACGCAACATTACAAATTTTTACGGCGAACGTAATGTATTATTTGCTCTTTTATCCCCATTAAAAAACCCAAAAATAAATTTTGGTAATTTTATTTTTGTTAATATTTCTTTTATTTAATTGGGTTATTTTGCTTTAGAGTCTTTTTGTTAAACTTTGTCTTTTTGCTGATGCTTTATGGAACCACCACCCAGGTCAAAAGTTTGGAACCATCAAGACCCTGAGCGCACAAGCTCAAGGGATTTGTGAACGAAAGAACAACAATAGCAGAACATACGTTTAGTAATGGAATCAGAAGGTACTTCAGAAGGTACTTTTTGAGAGCTCCATGTTGCTATTAACGATTAACGGATATTACAACATATTAATTAAAGATCCGTTTTTGACTCACCTCCTCAGTAGCAGTATAAATAGAAGATGCGGCGTAGAAATCATCAGTCGGACACAAACGGATGTCTGAAGTTGATCAGTACACTTAGTAAAACGAAAAAAAAAAACAAAACGACAGTCTTTATGCTTGAATCTAGACCACACTAATATAATCCATATTAAAAACCTTTAAAAACTTTTCAATATTACATCTAGTGATTAACAATCTAGAAGATTTTGCATATTAACTTAGTATGACAATTGTTCTCACAACTATCCAATTAGATACCTCTACCCAAGCAACACATACTCATCTAAATATCGTTCAGTAGACGTCTAAACCCGTCTAAGAACGTCTGCATAAAAACAATGAGATCAAATTGACATCTTTTCTCTTACTAGTTTTCGCTAAACGTTAAACAAACATAGACTAGACGTACTTTTAAAAGTGCCACAATTATGTATCTTTATACATGTCTATAAAGCGTTAAAAATTTTACATAAAATAAATTAAATTTTACTATATTTTTTAATAGACGTGTAAGATTTTATGGTATTTTTAAAAATATAAAAATTTCGAATAAAAAGTGTTAATTTTTAGTTGGAGAGATAAATGACCTAAAAATTGACATCTTATCGATGTATTTTATGTAACGTATATTCTATGTCTACTAATTCCATTTACGTGACATAAAAAAAACCTTTTTTAAAAAAAATAATTAATGTGGCTGAACGCTTCATATACACTTCATACTCACTCATTAATAAAATTGTACGGTATTCACAAAAGCTTCTTCAGAGCGTAATCTAACATTTAATTGCACCTATACCAAATTAAATGCAATAGCAGAGATTAAAAATGCAATTCGATAATACTCACCTCACGATTACAGACACACAGGTTGCAAAAATAATAATTCAGAAATCATTCATGGAAGATACGTTTACTACAATTTTTTAGGGACTATAATAATAATAGAGGTAGCTTTACGTTATAATACAACAACAGCCATAGCACGTTGAAAGCACCGGTTCTCGTCCGTCTCTTGGTAACGTTTACCAAGACAAGTCGAAATTCAAATCGCTCTTGAATTAATATTTAATAATTTGTTAATTAATTAGTTTTAATAAGTTTATTTGGTTTAATTTTGTTTAAAAAAGTTTATTTTACATTGTTCATTAGTTGTCCGTTCATTAATACGCGTAATAGTAAAGAAAGTCAACTGAGAGATAGCTCCGTTCTATCTGTCAGTAATTTTGTAAATTATTGATAAAAAGTGAAGTATTAGTAGAACAACCCATAATAAAGAATCCTTAACCAGAGCAAATTTTGAAAGCTATAATAAATTCAGTGTTTTGCAAGATGCGGATGTAAACGAACCCCAAAGTGTTACACCAGCAAAGACACAAGATATAAACAAAAAATCATTGAAACCTCAGCCAATAATTTTGCATGCGGTAGTAAAAAGCCGTAAACAATTAGTGGAAAGCATTAAAAATGAAACGTCTGGAAATTTTTACATAAAACATGGAAAAGAAAGAATTACTATTCAAACAGAAAAAAAGGAAGATTACAAAATTATTTTGAATTGTCTAAATGAAGAAGAAACTTAATATTATACGAGGGTGGTCTGAAAAGTTTCCGACCTAACATAGCTACAAAAATTTTTATCTTAAAATTTATTTTTATTTTTCTACATAGTTTCCTTGTGACTCTATACACTTCTCCCAGCGATGCTACCATCTCTTTAATCCCTCAAAATAGTACTCGGCGTTCTTCTCTGCAAAATAATTGTTCACGAAGGTGATTGCCTCTTCATTTGACCAAAATCTTTGTCTGGTGAATAAGGTGGATGGTCAAGCAGTTTAAACCGTAATTCATGGATTTTTGCTATGGCAACTGTTGAAATGTGAGACGGGGCGTTGTCTTGGAGAAACAAGATTTTCTTTTTCTGCAAATTTGTTTATCCGCAATTTCTGCTTTCAGCTTGTCAAGTAATGATGCGTAGTATGCTTCTGTAATGGTTTTCCCTTTTTGAAGAGAATCGATTAGGATAACTCCATGACTATCCCAAAAAAAAACAGTTGCCATCACTTTCCCAGCCAAATAAACAGATTTTTCTTTTTTTTTGGAGCCGGTTTCCTCTTTGCAGTCCACTGTTTTGATTATATTTTTGTTTTAGGCGTATAGTGGTGTATCCAAATTTCATCTACAGTAATTAAACGGCGCCAAAACTTGGATTTATTGCGCCTAAACTGCGACAACAAAGCATTGAAAATGTTTATTCAAATACGTTTTTGGTCTAACGTTAGCAAACGCGGCACCCAACGCGCGGACAGCTTTCTCATGCTTAGATCTTGATTTAATATGTGACAAACACGTTCTTTGGACATTTTCATTGCCTCTGCTACCTCTCTCACTTTAATTCGGCGGTCGTCTAACACCATTTGGTGAACTTCAGTAGTTACAGTTTTTGGACGTCCCGAACGTTTATCATCTCTCAAGCTCTTATGGTCACGTTTAAATTTAGCTGCCCAAAATTTCACAGTGGTAAATGACGGTGAAGAGTCCCCGTACACAGCGTCTAACTCATCTTTAATTTGCGTAGACGTATTCCCTTTCAAAAACAAACATTTTATGACAGCTCGATACTAGATTTTCTCTATTTTCACAAAAATACTCACATCGACTCACTCAAACAACTGTCAAATAAAAACCGCGCTTCCAAAATGGCTGAAACTTTGATGTGTTGCTGTCAAAAGATGCACAACTACATTCCTTGACTTTTATTGAGGAGTGCTGCCATCTTCACGTTGAGGTTAGAAACTTTTCAGACCGCCCTCGTACATATTCAGATAAAAACCATAAAAATTATTCGTATGTATTAAGAAGAATTCAAGGAAAAGACATTACTCTTAAAGAAATTGTTCAAGATTTAAAAAATCAAAAATTACTTATTGAAAAATGCAATCGGATGAAAACTAATTTTGCTCCGTTATTTTTGGTTTCCATAGAAAAATTTGTCAAATTGAACTGACTAAATTTTAAATATATTTGTAATACAAAAGTTTTATGGGAAAATTATAAAAATAATAAAAGAATAACCCAGTGCCACCGCTGTCAAGAATGGGGACATTCCACAAGTCACTGCAAAGTAAACCTAAATGTTTAAAGTGTGCAAAGATCATTTGACAAATCAGTGTAGGAAGGAGAAATCAACACCGGCAAAATGCGCAAACTGTGATGGTGATCATCCCGCTAATGCAACTATATGTGTGGCATATCAGAACAGGGTGCAATATTTGGAAAGTAAAAAGAATGTTTATCAATTTCCTAGAAAACCCGTTCCCGCAATCAACCAACAAAATACCTATACTTAAGCCTGCACCCCCGCCAAAAAATCCAGCTAATAATAATTTTCAGGTAAACAATAAAAAACCGAACATTTTACAAATTCTTTTCAGTAAATAACGATTTTAATGATTCAGCAAATGCAATTAAAAACCTTAACAATTTAATTGACATTAAAAAAATGATTTCATTAGTAAAAATTTTAAACGTTAAATTGCAAAGCGCCAAGGTAGGTATAGAAAAATTTTAAATATTTTTTAATTTCTCTCAAGAACTTAATGGCTAAGTTAAATAAAAGTAGCTGGAACGTTAATGCGATCCTTCCTAAACAAGGTGAGGTAATTGAATTTTTGACAAGAATCAACTTACACATATTCATAATTTCGGAACAAAGATGGGGAGGTGTACTCATTCTTGTCAAGAATGGAATACTTTTTGTCAAAATCTCTAGTAATCAAAATTGTGGTATTAAAAATATTGGACTCAGACTCACAGACGGGACTTATATTATTGGAATTTATAACAAACCAGCAAATCATTTCACTGATCGAGACTTGACTCATTTAGAAAATACCGGTAATAAAGTATTAGTTATTGGCGATTTTAATGTTAGATATCATTCTTGGAATTGTCATACAAATAATCAGAATGGCAATACTTTATTTCGAAATAGGTCAAATTCAAATGTCGTGATTACATTTCCAAATCAAAGCACTCATCATCCGCCAAATAATGCTACAGCTACGACAATTGATTTAATTTTAAATAAAAATGTTACTGCATTGTCAGACATTAATGCCGTACATGAACTGAGTTCGGATCATTGCCCAATTCTTTTCTCATTAGAAGGTCAAGTGATAGAAGATTGCTCTAAATTTGATTACAATTACTCTAAATCTTAATTGGAAAAATTTTAGAAGAAAATTAGATGAAAATATTACATTACTAAGACAAATACCCGACTTAAACTCTTCAGATTACCATGTAGAAACTTTTGCTAAAAACATACAGACAACAATTAATTTTCAAAAAAGGAATAACCCAACAATAAATTTACCTGACGAAATTTTACAAATAATTAGAAATAGAAATCGGACACGCACTCTTTGGCAACACACTCGACTAGATGAACACAGACAAAGAATGAACAAACTTACTTGACAAATTAGATTAGAAATTAACAACTTTAAGAACAATAAATAGAATAAATAATTTGAATCTCTAAAACCAAACGAGAATTCTTTATGGAAATGACCAAACGACTTAAAAAAAGATTTGAATCAATGCCATCATTTTCTAAAAATGGTATTAGGTACAGCTACTACTGACAGAGGTAAATCTAATTTAATGGCAGAACAATATCATTCAGTTTACGATATAGGATTAGATAATCTTTAAGCTGAACAAAACGAAATATAGGAACAGTAAAAAAATTTTTTGACACCGTACACAACAATATAGACACTACTTGGTATAAACATATCACATCCCCTAAACAAATTTATAAAATTATTAAAACTTTTGGAAATTTAAAAGCACCGGGACCAGATGACATACAAAACATTATACTTAAAAATTTATCAAGAAAAGCTTTAGTTTAATTAAATTATATAATTAATGGGATTATAAAACATTCATACTTTCAGAAGTCTTGAAATGTTGCTAATGTAATTCCAATTGTTACGTTAAAAAAAAGAGAGAGAAAAGACACGCAACAAATGAAGTACAACGCACTTGTAAATTTTAGTTTAGATAAGCAGGTGGAAAAACAAAAAAAGAATTAATAATAATAATAAAGTTAATACCATCCGCCTCCCCCGCTAACATAGATATACCACAGCTAGGGTGATCGTCGGTAAGCGTCGCGGGTCAGAGAAAAAGACAGTTAGTGGTGGTGCGGCGTCTACTTAACTTATATTTTTTTTTTGTTATGTTTAATACGAACCCCGAAGGGAATCGCATTTGGGCGCCACTGTCGAATTAACGGTAGTCGTAAGGAGAGCACGACAGAAACTCTACCCCGTGTGCAATCTCTAAAGTAAACATTAAACAGCTACGTGACCAAAGACAGAATATTTATTTTACACACAAAACAATAACAGCAAAGATTGTAAAATTAATAACGTAAGCGCTCCGCGTTAGGCGTGTAATTTATTTCGAGTACAAGTAAAATTTGCGACTAAATTCAAGTTAGGTTATTTTTCTTTTGATTATTCAAAACGTGCACAAATACCTGGTTGTATTAATAGCTCGTGTAGCGTCGCTGACGAGAGGTTCCCGACAGGTAGGCGAACGGGTGTATTTTGAACCGGCCCGCTTCACAACGGCGGGTGCGATAAGACGCGGCACGTTGCTCTCCACCAGACGTGAATGTTACAGCATCACCAGGATTATTTATGAGACGTTGTACGTAGACATAGAGACGGAGAGTAAGACGAAGAGGTAGTCCGGAGGCCCCCAAAGTCGTCTACAAAGAAGAAGAAGAACGAACATGTACGATAAGCTCCTACTCGTGGTGAAGAAAAACTTACGGTGACCGAACGTGAATATCGGACAAAAATATCCGTCTGAAGTGCTTCCCCGAGGTCTGTTATACCATCAACGGCTAGAAGAAAATGTCGGTTAGCACCGATGGTAATGAAATTTCAGGAATAATTACCCCATGATGACAGCCATAACAGCAAATATCAGGCCAGTTCGACCACCAACAGTTACCGGAAGAAAGTGATCTGAAATTGGCTGCGCGCTAACACACACGCAATAGAGGGAGCAATGAGTGGGGCGCCGTCTATCGTAAGTCGACACAACGAAAAGCCCGCGTAAACGGAGCATGCAAAATATTACCGTCACACAATATTGAAACCAGGTAAAAATAAAACAATGCCAATCAGTTATAGATCGATCAGTTTACTTAATATTTTGAGTAAAGTAACAGAAAAAATAATTCTTCAAACAATGCAAAAACATATTCGCCGTAATAAAATTATTCGCGACTTCCAATTTGGTTTTAGAGAAAAACATAATACGGTACAACAAGTTACGAGAATTGTGAATGATGTAAAAATAAATTATATTAAACAAAAGATAACAGTAATGGCGCATTTAGACATTCAAAAGCTTTTGACTTATTTATAAATTAATTAAACAAAAATTTCCCTTCAATATTATTAAACTTATAAACTCTTATATAACAGATCGCTACTTTTATGTAACAGTAAATTATTCTCAATCGTTACCAATGGAAACTCGGGCAGGTGTACCTCAAGGTTCAGTACTAGGTCCTCAGCTTTTCAATTTTTTTATGAATGACTTACCCACATTTTCAAAAACAAACCTGGCATTATTTGTTGATGACACGGCCGTATATGCACATTTGTTTAGTGCGATTGTAGCAGCAAAACAAGTTCAAATACACTTAAATATCTGGAAGAAGTACTATGAACTTTGAAAAATTAAATTGAAGGCCGATAAATCTGAATAAATGCCTAAAACTAATACTTAAAACAAAGGCAGATACATTAGAATTACAGACATGCACAATCAAACTGACCTACAACTTATACGTGACTATGTTCTTAAACTATCCCAAAAATTTTACGTTACCCAAATATATTCGAATCCTTTATTGACCAATATCACAAACATTAGAAGTCAAAATACTCCTTTTGTAATTAAGCATGAATTACAGTACCAAGCACTACCTATATTTGATGAGTAAGTTATTACCATAACAATTTTTCCATTTTCTTCTTTCTTCTTTTTCTATCTAGCTTAATGGCAACTGCAACCAGGTCCAGGTTTTTATTATTTTTCCTGAACTAAATAGTATAATAATTAATCTCAATTCTAATTTTTATAAAATTACTTAAATAAGTAAATAATAATCTTCAATTTAAAAAAAAGGAAATCTAAAATTAGTTAGAAACATATACTGATTAAGTAGGAATTTCAATTTTTATGATTTTATAAACATTGATTAATTATAATTGCAATTATGTTATAATTGTAAAATGTATTGTTTAATAATTTTGTAATAAAATTGAGTTGAGTTTTCGTCCGAACACCGAAGTTAAGCAACGTCACCCGTATTCAGTACTTAGATGGGCGATTGATTCCATTAATAATGAGAAAACAGTTTCACGCGTAATTAGGTTTTTTATGTAATAGATATTTAGAGAAAATAAACGTTGGACGCTGATGGTACTTGTTCGTTAACTGACATTTTTTGGTTTTTTTTATTTGAAGACATTTTAAATGTGTATAAACTTAGATGTCATATGTACGTTAATTAATAGATGCCAAACCTTGTTTACACAGTATAATAAAATATATCTTTTAGATCTCAAAAAAATCACATTTTAAATACGTCTAAAATAAGATCAAAATTATATGTATATACCATGGACATTTAGATGTCGAATATCTATCCCACACCAAGCAAAATTATACCATCTATAGACCATCTATTACTACGCTTTTTTTATGTAGTTTAAATGTTAGTGTGTTGTTTGGGTAAATGATCAATGCTTGCGGTCAGAAAATGAAACCAGTAAGTCCAGTAAGTAATTATAAATATACAAAACCAGCATGAGAAACTTAATCAGGTTGGCTACTTATATCAGTAGGAAGAATGACTTAATTTATGATAGTACTATTATGGTTTTATGCCTGCAATGATTAATATTATCAAAGTCTTGAGTTGCTCGTAACTGACTTGGTTTTCTTCTTGAGCAAATGTAGTAGAAGAAAATGTCAATATTACTTCCGGAAAAGTCTTAAGTAGCACATGCATTTTTTTGTGCCGGAAATAAAAGAAGAAGAAAAAATTTTTTTCTTTACTCTAAATGCTACAGTAATATTTGCTAACAAACTTTATAACGGTTGAGGTTTACAACTAATGACGGATCTAGAGGATTGACCTAAAAAAAAAGAAACAACAAAAGGAATTAGCGCACTAAGCAGCGTTCGGCTTTGTCGGAGAGTCGCGGAGGTCCCTAAAGAGTTCTAAAAAATTAAACTGCTGTCTAACAAGGCGCCATCTGCTGAGTAAAAAAAAGAAATAAAACCGACCAACCAGAGATCAACAGGTTTTACTTAACTACTACGCTAGATCAAGCATAACAAAAGAAAGAGCGGGACAATTCAATTCAACAACAAACAAATCTTAAAGTAATAAGTGAATGTGACAGAAATAGAGAGACTGTCGCATATATTTACGTGCGTTAGTAGTGGCTTTGCTTAATAAGAAATAAGGCTCGCAATTAATGTGGCGGATATCAGGTAAGCTTTAGTTACATCAAAATTAATGTTAACGTTTCAATTGAGGATTGGCTACTAAGAAGACTCTGCGTACACATATCACTTACACACGGCAATTTAAACTAACTTAAACTAACATTAAAAGGTACCTCCCGCAAACCTAAAAGGCCTTTTGTTTTTGCGTCAACCGTTCTAAGTAAAGCGCCCGAGACCGTATTGAGCTGGTTAAAAAACGGTCGGTTGTGGAGAGTACACCGAATAAAAATTTACATAAACACTAGAGTTCAAGCCGTTCCATGTCATATGTATACTCATGAAATTTAAAACTTAGACACCACAATTTCTGTAAACAAAAGTTTGCACATTGTGAAGCGGGCTTAAGAGTATCATTTACAATTCTAACAGCAGGTAGTCTCAGCAGGGGTTATCTTATAGAAGAACTGTAGAATGAATCATTACACTAAGCACGTTTTAGAAAATAGGTAATTTACGTTGCTTACTTAATTTTTTTCTTTAAAGAATATATTTGAAGGTATCGCTAATTAAACACCATAGCTCGATTAATTATCGAATCAAAATTTTGTTTAGGAAATGTTTACAAAATAAAATTAGAAATAATTTTGATTTAAAAACGTCTACAAGCAATAACTTTTAAATTAAATCAAAAACTAAACATGGTTATTTGGGTTGACTGATTATTACTTATTTTTAAATAAATCTAACCTACTAATTATTGTAAGTTATTAAAAAAAATCATTAAACTCTCTATTCATAATATTTAGTCCTTACAAAATGTATATTTTATGACGTTTCATTTTTTTCTGTAGTTAATATAAAAAGTGAAAATAAAAACTAAGGCAATTCTTATTGTCAACGTATATATTTAGTTTTTTGACAAGAATTTATTACATAATTATAATTAAGATACCAAGTTATAGTTTAAAATTAAATGAAAACTTTTTTTTAAATAAAGGTATTACTATATAAATAAATATAAGAAATCAATAATGGGTGTGACCTCCATTATTATTGATACATTCTTGGAGGCGTCTGCTCATTGACGCTATCAAGGTATCAATATAATTAATATTAATCGTTTCCCATGCGGTATCAATGGCTGCAATTAGTGCATTACGGTTTACTGGTATAAAATTTGGCCCTTGTTGTCTTCGGATAACAGCAAGTATTCGAGCCCAAACATTTTCGATAATGTTACAATTTGGGCTTTTTACTGGCCAGGGTAACAGCTCCAAGTTATTTGCTTGTATCCAGTTGCGCACAACCTGCGAAGTATAGGGTCATCATATCCCGATAGTTAATTATCGAATGTTCCAAGAAAATATGTGTAAATAGTAAATGGAATCTTAACTCTCTTTTCATAAGATATAGTTCATATTAATATGCTTATTGTAAAGCTTCGTACACACCTGAACAACAAACTGACGAACAAACAGAACAACGAACCGAACGGCAATCGGAACATTAATTTGGACGGTGCTACGTACGAATTTTAGAACAGATTCGCAAGTCCTGATTGTTCCACGAACGGTTTGCGGCGTTCCCGCAACTTGTCGGTTTTTCTCCGACATCAAAGAAAATGCGCGCGAATGCGTTTGCAGGTTTGGACGAATCTAAACGAATCTCCCTTTTGTGAGTTTGTTGTGTTTTAGGTAATATTGTGGAGTTGACAGAAGAAAAATGTTTTAAATTAATCAGTGTTTAAGAATGCAAGAAAAAATGATGTCCCTATTAGCATCATTTGGGCGGGAAATTTCAAAATAAAAAAAGAGAAGTAAATTATAATTTTTACTCTTCTTTGTGCGTAAAAATTTGGTTGGCACTATCTTCTTGTTTTCCGCAATTTTCTCTTCTCAATAATAAATATATATGAACTGAAAACTACTGAAAATAATTATGGGAACAGCACAAACGTTCCGTTTGTTGTTCGGATTGTGGAAATCATAAAAGATCGTTTGTCGTTCTGTTTGACTTTCGGTTCGTTGTTATGTTTGTTGCTGGGTTTGTTGTTCAGGTGTGTACGAAGCTTTACAACTTAAGCAACAATTTTTTGGCGAATAAAGATTAGTTTGTGATGTAATATTAGAAACACAAATTTATATCATATCAAATTTATGACAACTTGAAAACCAAGAACGTGTATGCTATTGCTAAGAAATTATTAAGGAAAAAGCGCAATTGCAGTTTCAATAATAATAGAATATCCTTGCTTGTTTAATTTACTTCCTTTGAGTCATATTACTCTAAGGGTTGATACATTGGTCATTAGAAGTATGTAATAAATAAACAATTACCTACTATTTGAGAAGGGGTAGTGTGAACCAATAAATAAAGTAAGAAATGTAAATTCCATTTTAGTTTAAAATTTCAAGTGTTGTGAAAATGCCACCTCATCTCGGTGCTGATTTGAAAGCGCGGATTGTTTCGGAATTAGCGGCGGGCCGTAGCGTGCGTGAAATTTCACGTATGTTAGATATACCAAAAGCACCGTAGGGCATTACCGAGTAAAATGGAATCTTGAACACACTTTGGAAAGAGCCATCGGAAGTGGTAGACCTAAAGTATCTACACGTGCTCAAGATCTCGAGTTGTTTCATTACGTAACAGAACAACCATTTGCTACATACTCAGGGCTATAGCAGATACATATTTTCCCGGATGCCGTATAACTGCACAAAAAGATTAAAGGAGATGGGAATAAAGAAGTATAATGCTGCTGCGAAAGAAGTTCTCAGTGACGAAAATATGAGACGTCTGGAATTTGCAAGGCGATATGTGAACGAACCTTTGGAATTTTGGAATCGAGTGATTTTTAGCGACGAAAAAACGTTCAATAGCCGCAACGATGGACCACTAAAAGTTTTTAGAATGGAAGGAACTCGTTACGAAAATAATCACATATGTCCTAAAAACGAAGTGGTTATTTTTCTGTGAATGTGTGGGGTTGGGTTAGCGCGCGGGGTCCAAGAGTTTGTTGGGCTATCGATGGACGTCTTGATTCTGCTGCGTATTTAGATATTTTGGAAACTATTATGAAACCAAGTAAGTATTCTTATTTCACTATACTTTCTCCAAAAAATAGTTCGGGATCTGTTGAATTAACATTTTCATAATGTATTTTTGTTGTTAAAGGACAACGCCCCTATTCATACTTCGCGGGTTGTGCGCAATTGGATACGAGAAAATAACTTGGAGCTGTTACCCTGGCCAGCAAAAGCCCAGATTTTAACATTATCGAAAATGTTTGGGCTCGAATACTTGCTGTTATCCGAAGACAACAAGGGCCAAATTTTATACCAGTAAACCGTAATGCACTAATTGCAGCCATTGATACCGCATGGGAAACGATTAATATTAATTATATTGATACCTTGATAGCGTCAATGAGCAGACGCCTCCAAGAATGTATCAATAATAATGGAGGTCACACCCATTATTGATTTCTTATATTTATTTATATAGTAATACCTTTATTTAAAAAAAAGTTTTCATTTAATTTTAAACTATAACTTGGTATCTTAATTATAATTATGTAATAAATTCTTGTCAAAAACTAAATATATACGTTGACAATAAGAATTGCCTTAGTTTTTATTTTCACTTTTTATATTAACTACAGAAAAAATGAAACGTCATAAAATATACATTTTGTAAGGACTAAATATTATGAATAGAGAGTTTAATGATTTTTTTTAATAACTTACAATAATTAGTAGGTTAGATTTATTTAAAAATAAGTAATAATCAGTCAACCCAAATAACCATGTTTAGTTTTTGATTTAATTTAAAAGTTATTGCTTGTAGACGTTTTTTAAATCAAAATTATTTCTAATTTTATTTTGTAAACATTTCCTAAACAAAATTTTGATTCGATAATTAATCGAGCTATGGTGTTTAATTAGCGATACCTTCAAATATATTCTTTAAAGAAAAAATTAAGTAAGCAACGTAAATTACCTATTTTCTAAAACGTGCTTAGTGTAATGATTCATTCTACAGTCCTTCTATAAGATAACCCCTGCTGAGACTACCTGCTGTTAGAATTGTAAATTATACCCTTAAGCCCGCTTCACAATGTGCAAACTTTTGTTTACAGAAATTGTAGTGTCCAAGTTTTAAATTTCATGAGTGTACTTGAAATTCATACGCATTGTTACTGAATAAGTTAGTTAAATAATAAAACTTAGGTGTAATCTGTAGAAGGCAGTTCCGAGAATGAGAGTTTCCTGCTAGCGACGATTTCGACAGTTCGGGAAGTTAAGTAACCCCAGGATTCCTCTTAGAGGAGGTGTGCGAAGAAGAACGGAAGGCGATAACCTTCCTCGATAATGTTATGAAGCATAACCAACCTCGGTTAGGCGTAGTATCCACCGGTTGTCTGCAGCTTAACTAGTGTGAAACCGTGGCATGGTCTTTAATTAATAGGAAATATTCTTAATCAGCCACTCCAGCACCCTCTAGAGTTATCCAGGTATAACACACAGCGAAATCATAACATGAAGCAACGTGCTAAAAGGATTTCACGTGGCAATTAAAATTAATACAAACAGAAAAAAAAAAGAAAGCAAGATGTACTTAATTTAGCCGGATTTAAACTTGACCAATAATTTGTATTAGAAATCTTGAATTTTTGAGTACATCAAATGTTAAACTCGTCGTTTCCTAAACTCCATAACCTTGTATGTCTTCCCTGATTCGAAAAAAAAATAGTTTTACGCTGAGAATTCAGTGTAACTGATGTATTTTAAGTAGGAGAAATGCGCAGATCGTTGCGTTGGTGACCTGACCGCAGCCATGCAAAGCTGGCAACGGTGAACTCCATAAAACCCTACACTGAATTCTTAACCTTGTCGGCACAATAAATTGTATGTTCAAATAATTCCGGATAGAAATTGATTTCCATATCATGTTTACTTTTTCTATAACACTTTGGAAGTTTTACTTTCTTCTAGTTTTTGTTAGAAAAAATGATTTAATTGATTTAACTGTATCCAAAGCAAACAACGTTGAGTAGTTTTAACCCACTCTAAATTTTGTAGTATAGTCCCAACGATTGCCCAAATTGTCGTCTACAAATGTAGTCCCTCATTTATCCATTACGATTGTAGATGTGAAAAAAAATAAGAAGTCATAACACTCTAGTTGTGTCCGTTTTCAAAAAAAAGGAATGAAACATTAGGCTTTTCTTTTAATAATTAAGAGTTTATCAATACATCAATTAATGGATCAATCATTATACAATTCCATAACATCAAAATTTTATTATTTATTTAATTTATTCGTTAAATTTATGAGAAGCACAAATCAGTACCTGATAAGTACATTTTCCTTTGTTTATGAAATTCTTCCATTACTTCATCGGACATAACATTTTTATGATCGCCGATAGTTCCTTTTCTTATGAAAGGATTTATATCTCCTTTTACTAATAAATCCATATTAAATCCTTTGCTCTTCTTTAGGTTATCAAACGATAAGTGCTCACACAGACCTTTAATTTGATCAATCGACAAATTTTTACCAAGAAATGTGGCCACGTCTTGAACCGTGCCCGATAAATCGGATTTCATTTTGTTGTATTTGATAATGAAAACATTGGGTCGGTGCCTTTGCTCCCACAAACCCAATACGTGATTCCAATACGGTCCCCAAAATGCTAAAATTATTTTAGTGTAGGTTAAAATTTGAAAACGATTACAACATCACAACTTTTCCCGGCAAGAAATAAAGTGCAAAAATCTTCCCAGTTTCCTTGAAAATTGTCCATTACTTTAGCTTGATGGTAATTTGAAATACATACGTCTTCCGGTTCTCGTAGAACAACGATAATCTACTAGATTTAGTAATTATTTTCAATAAAACAAAGACTCTTACACCTTCGGTTGTTTGGCTCCGCTTGTAATATCTTTTGGTAACAATGACCATTGCAAATGGGATTTGAAGCATCGAGGATTTTCAGCCTTATCAAAAGCTTTCAGCGTTCGATTTACTGCTACAGAAGGATAAATAGGTTCGATTCTAAACACTCATAATTAGTTAATTTTTTTACAACTAGATCATTAATTACTCGAAAAGTGGTGACCGGTCGTATTGAGGTTCCTCTAATGCTCTAGTGTAATTCAAATCATTTAAAATCAACCAAACCATTTCTTGCGTCCATCTCGAACCTATACGCTTAATTACTAACGATAAACTATATGTGATAATAAACTTACCTGTTTTAGGATACGCCAAAATAAATACATCTTCATCGCGTACTTCAAAATTGGCTACGCGATCGTAAAAATCTTGAAAGCTATTTGTAATTACTTGCTTACCCGGTCCAAATTCGGCATAGAGTTGATCTTCTTTGTAATAAGTGCTGTGAAACAGCTTTCCTACTGGAGAATCGGTTTCAATAACTTGCATTTCTACAGATATGACCTTCTGTTTGATTGATTACTAGAATATAATATTTACGAAATTGTAGGTATATGTCTTATCAATGAATTATTGATAAATAGATGATAAAAATTGCATTATCAAAAATAAAATTAAGAAGGAGTAATAAATGGTAGCAAAGAGCTTGCCCTATTAATTATTACAATATTATACCGTGTAAAATATATAAAACAAGAAAGCACGTGTTTAATAACGCAAGATCATTCAAAAAATAAATATGGTGGCCTCTAAAAGCAAATTGTTTTGAACTGGAACTGTAGCCGCATCCACAGAATGACATTTCTGACGTGAAGATTTAACATTAAACTCTCTTGTCAATTTCTTTTTAATTCTTTAATTGATTGAAAAGTTCTAAGTTTAAGGAAAATGCACTACTCAACAAAAAATCAAATGTTTATTGTACCGAATCGGTATAAGAATAAATGGAGGTTTGACATCAAAACCGACCAAAATACACTGTCTTTCAGTTTTATGATCCAAATACATATTTCGGTTGATTTAATAAATGATGATTGGAGATTTTGGTTGTTGCATATACGAAGGCGTATTTTTATGTTATGTACGTAGCGGTACCAAATTACTATTGAAAAATTTGTCACTGTTAGAAGTACATGTGCTAAGTTGTGTTTAGTTTGTGCTGTTTACAGAGATTGGAGTTGGTCTATTTCTCGATAAAATGAGTGAAACTAAGGTAGAACATCACAGCGTAATAAAGTTTCTGACAAAAGAAGGCAATGATCCCACAACAATTCATGGAAGAATGGTTGATATGTATGAGGAAGACACAATCTTATTTTCAAGTAAAATATTGGTCTAAATTCTTTCGATGGGGCCGACTGTTAATCAATGATGACGCAAAGTTATTTGGTACTGAAAGATTGGCGTGTAAAGATTTCTGTCATTGCCAATAAAGTTTGTATATCCGAAGCAAGTGTTTTCAAAATTTTGCATGACAAATTTGGGTATAAAGAAGGTAGATTCTCAGGTTGCTTACACTTGAATAAAAACTGTACAGAAAAGAAGTCTCCCAAGAAAATTTGATCAAGTTCAAGAGGAACAAAACATTTTTATCTAAACAAGAATCCAGGCAGTAAATGTGTAAGGACTCCCCACCACCAAAAAATGTCAAAACGCAATTTTCTGAAAAAAGAATTGATGACAACTCTTTTATGGAATGTATAAGGGGTCTTGCTTATTGAATACATTTCGAGGAGGCCTACAATAAATGGAAACACAATTAAAAATTTAAAAACTGCTTTGGTGGAAAAACACACGCATATTTATCCACAAAAAACTTGTTGCTGCAAGATAATTGTCGGAGTTATAAGGCAAACAAAGTTCTGCAAATAATCAATGACTATAGATCTAGCTCCGTCAGACTTCTTCTTACTCAAAAATTTAAAAAATAATTCCATGGGAAAGCGTTTTACTTCTGACGAAGAATTCAAAAAAACTGTTGAAGAATATTTTGCCTGTCAATTCGAAACCAGGCGGAATAAATGTATTAGTGTTGAAGGGAGTTATGTAAAAAAATAATTTTTTTTGTTGTCTTATGTGCTTTTTTCCCGGCTAGGTAGATATATAGGTATGTTGAATAATTTAACCATTCCAACTAAAACGAGCCATTACGAATAATCCCTTCACTATTTTGTTTTGAACAAAATCGAAGAACAGGGAAATTTTCGTTTTTAAGTAGACCTTTATAAATGTCAGATTTGCCCTTGAAACGACTGAGAAAATTTGGGCGAGTTCAAGAGGGACACATAATTTTTATCTCGAATTATTACCGGGGATGAGACTTTGGATACATTACTGGGACCCTTTTACTAAACAAGAATCTACACAGTGGGTGCGTAACGTCTCTTCACCACCAAAAAGGTCAAGACGTAATGTTTTGGAAAAAGAGCTGATTGCAACTGTTTTCTGGGATGCTTAGAAATTTTGCTTATTAAATATATCTCGAGGTGGAGGGTACCTTAAGTGAAAACACAATTAAAAATTTAAAAACTGCTTTGGAGGAAAAACGACCGCATATTTATTCACAAAGAAACTTGTTGCTGTAAGATAATTTTCAGGTTCATAAGATAAACAAAGTTCAGCAAATAATCAATGACTATGGGTTTATAGAGTTAAAGCATCCAACTTATAGCCCCGATCTAGCTACGTCACACTTCTTCTTATTCAAAAATTTCAAAAAAACATCTCAGGGGAAGGCGTTATACTTCTGATGAAGGATTCAAAGAAGCTGTTTTGCGGGGTTACCGAAGCAATTTTTTTCTGGTGGTATGGAGCAATTGGAAACCAGATGAAAAAAAGTGTATTAGTGTTGAAGGGAGTTATATAGAAAAACAAGCCCCTCTCAAAAAATTTTAAATGGCAAAATGGGTGGAGAAAATTTGGGCCAGTTCGAGAGGGACAAATAAATTTTTATCTCAAATAATTACTGGGAATGAAATTTTAGATACATCACTGGGACCATTCTGCTAAACAAGAATCCAGCCAGTGGGTGTGTAACGTCTTTCCACCACCAAAAAAGACCAAGACGCATTTTTCTGGAAAAAGAGATGATGACAACCGTTTTTTGGGATGTTTAGAAATCTTGCTTATTAAATATATTTCGAGGAGGTCTACCTTAAATGGAAACACAATTAAAAATTTAAAAACTGCTCTGGAGGAAAAACAACCGCATATTTATTCACAATAAAACGATAATTTTTAGGTTCATAATGTAAACAAAGTTCAGCAAATAATCAATGACTATGTGTTTATAGAGTTAAGGCATCCAACTTATAGCCTCGATCTAGCTACGTCACACTTCTTCTTATTCAAAAATTTAAGAAAAGCATCAACTCGGGGATGAATGCCTACTAAACCTAAGATAAAAATTTGACCGTTGTTTTGTATTTCATCTCGGTAAGTCTTATTATATAAGAAGTGAACGACCCAAACGATACAATATAGCATAATAAATCTTTTTCTCTATAGTTTAAACAATTGTTTTTAATTGGAAAATATTTCTTTTGATTGCCATTATCATAAGCAAATAGATAAAACAAATAAACAGCAATTACCTTCAGATTACGATATTGCAATCTATCAACTAACCATTAAAGATTACAAAATTTTTTTATCACTATATGATGAAATAGATATGGAAATTATATACTGAAGTGCCTATATAGGAAAATATTGATTAATATCTTTTAAAAGTTTAAAATTTAATAGAATTGTTTAATTTTATTAAATAATATTTACGATTACGTTAAATTTAAATCTGCACCGCTTTCGAGAAAGAGTATTATAATATTATTAATTTTAAATTGTACTGGGAAGGCTAATAATAAAGTAATAATCAATATAAAAAATATAAAAAAAGTTTAAAATTAACACAAATTTTTAGCCATACGTATCGGCAAAATTTTTTATGTAATTCTTGGGTCATTAACACCTATTTTGTTGAATTTCGGTTTCCTTGATGTAATTTTTAAGCGATTTAATTCCGAACTTCCAAAATGAAAACTATAAGTTGGGATGAAATGCCATTCATGCCCTCACTAACAAATGCGTCGCATAGAAACGATTAACCTTCCTTAAGAAAGATAGCTAACTAACTAGAGGTATTGGCTCTTGAAAAGTTAGTTTCGTTACCAGAGTGTACATGCGAAGGGTTACTTCTGCAAGAGCGCAAAGTCATGATAAAGGTTTCAGTAGATAAATTTATGACTGGTTTAAAGTGACAGTCTTTGTAGTAATGCAAACAAACAAACATAAATATGACTTCTACAGTTTTCAACTCGAACTCTTGTAATCCTAGATTTGAAATGGTTTGCTATAGTCAATACCTATAATGTGAAAGGGAGGGGAGAAAGGTTTTGGCCAAAACCGAATTGAGGACCCCAATAAAATTCGCATGTGCTTCCAAATAAGAATCAGTTTAGAGAGGTTTTTTTAACAAAGTAAACTTAAGAGTTACAAAGCCTACCTTTAACACGAAGCATCATTGTCCAGAAATAGATTTAAGCTCAGCAGTCATGAGGACTGATTTAAAGATTTGTTATCTAGTAATTGTCTTAATTCATCTCAAAGTGTTTCCATTTGGGAAATTTTGACTAAACGAAAAGTGCAGATCTCAACTCGTTAAATGTAAGTGTCCCTCTACTGCGATTTTTAGGATCATTAAAATAATTTTGGCGAAAACGAAGGCAAAAGGCTAACACCCTTTCTAACCAATTCATACAAGAGTAGTTGGTGATGAACTTACGGAAAACGATCCTGAAGAAGCAGATTCATGTTTGGATAGCCATAGTGGACCGTAACACCAAATATCTAAACATTTCAGATAGTAAATCGGCATGCTTATGCTTGATAGGTACATGTTTTCAAATAGAGTAAGACGTGAGCTTTTGAATATTGATTACTCAATTTCACACAAACATTATTGAAAGGCTGGTTTAGTCTTTAACCATCTAATTACTATAGTCAAATTTGACTTTAAAATGAAAGATATTGACCTGTTTAGAACCTTAATCACATGACTCTGCTGATCAAATGTCTAAGAAATCTCAGAAAACAGAGACCTTTTTGTTATTCCCTTGCCAGTTGATGGAGATATTGTAAAAAAATGTTTACCTAGAAAGACCACCTAAAGCCAAACGTGCTGGCGGCCATGCAATCCAAATTTTAAAATTCCCGGATGCATTTCTGAGTTAAGAAGACTGACCAGGACATTAGGGTCATTGAAGATCCTCTTACAGAGATAAAAACAATCTGTTAGTAAACACGTGCAATTTCAAATGATGTTTCCTGAGCGTTGTCCAAGTTGTCAGCGTCAGTCAAAATCTGTGATAAATTAATGATTTAGAGACTTCATGTTTAATCCGAGCTGATGTAAGCATCATATTGCCACAAAGAAAACAGAGCCCGTGCCGTAAGTGATAGTATTTAAATTGAACGACTGAATAGATTTTGAAAAGCAGGATCTCTACAAAAATTTGTGGTGGTTTTTGATTAGGATTAATCAGCACTTGCTAAAACATCTTTTCAATTTTGGCAGTTACAACGTACACGTGCTTGCAAAAGTGTGTCAGGATAGAAAATAAATTCTGTTGAATTGTTGAACCAACCATTTGTATGTCATTTAATGACAATGACAACAACAGTGCACTATATTCCTTAATTTTATTATTGGATTGTTGTACGACCATGGTTTCAAAATATTCTTAATTTATCAAATTTTGTGTTTCTCTGATTTTATCTTTAACGAGATTCTTTCGCTTTTATACTCCTCATAGTTGATAATGTTTAAATATTTGTTTCCATTTTTATTTCTTTTTGGATACTTTCTTTTTGTATACTCTTATTCTACAATGATGTTGCTTTGGTTTTTTGTTTACTTTTTCAGAATATTTTCTGACATTAGCCAATTGCTATTTGTGCACTTTAATACCCTTGTTGCAACGCCAATTCAAGTTTGCAACGGCAGCATCTGCCGGGAGCAACAACAAAACGTACTTCAAGTACCACTAAACGGCAATCTTAAAAGTGCTAATTAACTGAATTGGGGCTCCAAACTGACACGTCATTCAATGCTTGCAAAGAATACTACCAACCTTTAAAGATAAGGGTAGAATAAAAAAAAATAAACAAAACAAAGTTGTAAAATGTTTATTTACACACACAAAAAAAAGATATCAAAAAGAATTTGTGCCAAATTTTGACGACTAAAAAAAGAATATAAATTAATGATAAATAAATTATTTAATCCCAAATAATAATAATTGATTTCATCACAAAAAAAGTATATACAGGGTTATTCACGTATACGACACGAAAGATTATGGCTATATCCTTTGATTTTGATATTAGTTTTTTCTGTGGAATAGATAGAGACCATTGGAGGTACATTTTAAGATTATATTCGTGGTATACAGGGTGTTCGAAAAACATAAAGCATATCAAAGTTGTGTTTTTAAAATAAAACACCCATTATATTTTTACATTTTCGGATTCCACGATTAAAATAAAAGTGAGTTTTATAAAGGTTTACCTCATCTAAACCTGAAGGTTTTTAAATATTTCGTATTTTGTGAAAATGTGGTACCAACTTGACACGTTTGAATTTTCAATTTTATACCTGATTTTGAGACTAAATTTGACCCGAGTTCTACTGAGTAGGTTTTGTGTCGTACTTAAAATGTAATAACGTATACAGGGTGTTCAAAAATGTGACTAAATTTAAATAACAAGCTTATTTCAAATAAAACACCCTGTGCTTTATGTCATCAGCAGTTGCAGAATTTAATTCTCTATCGGTTACTATTACACTTCCCTATACCTAACTGTTCACGTTCTCATGGAAAATGCATATTTTCGAAGCAACAAACAACAGGTTTAATTCAATATTTTGTTAGCAGTGAGTATATGACATAGTCTATCTATGATATAGTCGGCTATGACAATTTTTTTTTCATAACAATTGGTTTCTGTCATTCAGTCTGTGGTGGTAGTTTGTGACTTCTGTTCTTGATTTGTATTAAAAATGACAATCTATAACAAAGAAGAACGAATTGACATGATTTTTATCCTTGGAAAATGCCTGCAAAACTGTTTATTGGCATCACGAATTTACACTGAGAGATTTCCTAACAGGAATCATCCAAACAAATCCGTTTTCGAAAGACTATTGGCTCAATTCAAAGAAACTGGGACTAAATCAAATCGATCAACTTTCGGATAATGATGTCGGGAATCGAGTTGCATTTTGTATGTGGGTGTTGGATAAAGTGGCAGAAAATGAAAACTTTTTAAATCTTGTTCTGTTTAGTGATGAGTGCACGTTTCACAACAATGGATCCGTTAATAGGCATAACTACCATTATTATTCTGATTTTAACGCGCATCAATTTCGCATAAAGTCTGTATACTATTGGCGCGGAGTAATAAATCATAATTGCTTGAAATAATTCTTTATTTTCTTGTGAAAGCAGTACTTCTACGGTTAAGTAAAACCAATAAATTCTAACCAAAATACGATCATTGTGCCGCTCTTTGCAGCATATCGACCCATCTAGGGTCTGAGAACAATAGTTTAATCTGTGCAAACACGTTGCCATCAGCCCAGGTACTGACGAATCGAGAATCATAGCCGTAGATGTGGGTATTATACCAAGATACAAAAATAATGCTATATAATACGTAAGAAGTAAAATTTGTAATGTGATCTACTATACAAATAAAATAAATAACATATAACCGCATAATAATTCATATCAAGGTAGATTTTACTATTATAATATATTTACCTACTAAAATATGATTTTCCAAACGTATCAGGTACCTACGCCACTGCAATACGGGAGATTCGATAATTCTGACAGGTTTATTACTCCGCGCCACTAGTATACTGAATATAGTTGATAATCAACACAGATGGTCAGTGAATGTTTGGGGCGGAATTATGGGTCGTTATTTAATTGGTCCCTAGTTTTTTGATAAGCATTTAAATTATTTTTGAAATTTTTGATTACTCAGTTTCCAATTTTATTAGACGAGATTCCCTTAGACATAAGGGCAACTATGTAGTTGCAGATGGATGGAGTTTCCGCACATTTCATCGTGATGTACAAGAATTTTTAAATGTTCATTTCCAAAATTGGTGGATTGGAAGAAATGGCTCTCAAAATTGGCCACCGCGATCGACTGACTTGACTCCACCAGATTTTTTTTATGGGCATATGTAAAAGCAACTGTTTACAACACACCTCTAACAACACCAGACGATATGAAAAAGCAAATCAGAGAATCTTTCCGAAATATAGGCCCAGAAATGATGGCAAATGTTGCTAAAGGTTTCAACAAAAAAATACGTTTGTGTTTAGAGTCAGGCGGTCGTCATTTTAAACATTTGCTATAAGCTCCTGTTTTTGTTTTCTCTTTCACTGATACTAAAATAGTTTTGTATTAAACCTGTTGTTTGTTGCTTCGAAAATATGCATTTTCTATGAGAACGTGAACAGTTAGGTATAGGAAATTGTAATAGTAACCGATAGAGAATTAAATTCTGCAACTGCTGATGACATAAAATAGAGTTTGTTCCATTTGAAATAAACAAGTTATTATCATTTAAAACTTGAATTATTTAGTCACATTTTTTTAACACCCTGTATACGTTATTAAATTTTTTACAAGTACGACACGAAACCTACTCAGTTAGTAGATTTAGTCTCAAAATCAGGTATAAAAATCGAAAATTCAAACGTGTCAAGTTGGTACTACATTTTCACAAAATACGAAATATTTAAAAAACCTTCAGGTTTAGATGAGGTAAACCTTTATAAAACTTACTTTTATTTTAAACGTGGAATCCGAAAATGTAAAAATATATGTGGTGTTCCATTAAAAAACATACACAACTTTGATATGTTTTATGTTTTTGGAACACCCTGTATATCATGAATATAATTTTAAAATCTACCTCCAATGGTCCCTATCTATTTCACAAAAAAAACTAATCTCAAAATCAAAGGATATAGCCATAATCTTTCGTGTCGTACAACGTGAATATACCTGTAAACAAAAAGGGTAAATTATTACTTTAAGACAATAAAATATTGCCCCCGCAAGAAATAAATAAAAACGCACTAGATTTGTTATCTATCATTAACCTTAAAAGAAAATCAAAAACAAACATGTGTGGTCGCGGTAAAGTGTTAATTACAGTGAGATTGTGGTATCGTCTATTCTCTCCTACGTAAATAGGTAATTCAGGTAAATAATATAATAATAGCTTTTTATAAATGCACTTATTTAAAATATTTTGGGTACCTGTCAGAAACTTTGTTGCAAAGCGACTCTCGATGGCAAACTGAGGTCCTGATAGAAAGAGAGACGTTCTGGCCAGTCAAGTTGAGGTACTTCTGGCAATCGGAGAACAAACTGACCAGAGTACCAGCACTCAATAGTGATACCGGTAATACCCAAGATCAAAAAGTCACGCTAAATAATTACAGTAACTTTTATAGGTGGTTCACTGTCCAGATGTTACGTTGGGTCGTGAGTAGGGTTCCAGCTTGACTAAGACAGGGAACAAACCCAAATAAGTACAGCAACAATCTAGCGTGTGAGCAGCGAATAGTTGTAGGAGCTTCTCCACGTCCAATATTATTGACACCAGACACAAAACTATGCGGGAGTCAAACTTGTAGTATGTGCAAGATCTGCATCGTTACTTTTTAATTCAGTGTGTCAATGTACCGTTAACAATAAATAGGGTATTAGTATAACAATACAAACTCCCTTGTTTATAGTTAATATCCTCATGACCTACCTCTCAAATCTCTCAAATCCCCAATTCCAGTTCTTCATTTAAGTTTGTTCAGTTGTTCATTTATATCTTCATCAGAAAATGATCCAATTCTACAGCCTTTTTTTTACCGGCACACCCATTATATCATTTCTACACTTATTATGAACTAAGAGCAGATCTATAATTGATTGCTTGTTGAGAGAATTCCTCACCTTTGTGTATTAGTAAATTGTCTTATGCTCAAACTGACATCATTCATTATACAAAGATTCCGACCCCTCATGGGTCTTTCTCTTTACTTCTCCCAACTCTTCCGTTAAGATCACTAACTATTATTATATCATTTTTTCTTATATCTATCTCAACTTGCATCTGTTTGCAAAATAAATCATTAACTTCTTTAGCCTCATTTTCCGAGGGTTTGTAAACTACTAAGATTCTTCTTAGTTTATTGTGTACCCTTCTCCATATCAATTTTAAACAATCTTTCTCACATAATTTTTGCACTTCTTAATGTGTTGGACACCATTGAATCCATTCTTTGTGTATTAATGCAACTACATCCGCTTTAACATGTTCTGCGTCTCCAACCCCATCATATATTAGGTAATATCCGGTTTTCAAGATGGCACAACCCTTCTCATTTTTCTTAGATTTGGTTATTAACAATACTGCCACGCCTGCCTTTTTAAACTTATCTACAACTTCCTTCTCCTTTCCATTAATGCTTTATCATTGCACTGTTGGTAATCTTTAAACTCTCCTGTTCTTCTTTTATCTAGTTTTTTTGTAGGGCTCGTACCACTTATTTTTTGTAGTTGTTCATGAAGGAAATTCCCACCGGGTAATCTTTCCAGTATTGTTTGTTCTGTTCTATGTCCTTTCTTGTCTATTATGAGTTTATTCTATCTAATGAACGCCGGCATTCCGTTTCTTCTTGCTTTTTTCATTTTCTCCACTAGTATTTTCAGTTTATCTTGAACTTTTGGGTAGATCCTCCTTAATCCATATTTCCTAAACTTTTCAGATGACTTAAAACTATTTCTTCTAATTCTCCCTTAATCTTTTAGGTCTCAATCCATTATTCAGTATCCCTCAACTTTTGGATCTTCATCTCCTCTTCTACATCAACCTTAGTATCAGTTTTAACACAAATTTTTTGCTTCACTAGTTCAACTTTCTTTTTTTCTTTTCTTTCACCCCTCTTATTACAAGATTCATGTATGTGTTCATTCCCTATTATCTAACCTAATTTTTTAATTAATTTTTTATTTTATTACTAAAACTATTTTGTTTTCAATTTCTTTATTTTAACGAAGGTTATTGATGATTCTAAGATTTGTTATTTCGATTGGTGGTGTAACGTTAAAAAAATGTTTTAAAATGGATGAAGATGATTTTGCTACTTTTAAATTTTGACCAATGAAAAAACTCTAATCAAATGATATTCAAAAGGACGAATAAAATAAAAAGTATTCTTTTCTTGTTATCTTACTTTATTACTATTAAAGAAAATATAATTGACTACAATAGGCTGCTTTTATGTATTTTGGCATATGTCACTTTTTTCATAAATTTTTCTTATACATACATCTATTTTAGTTAATTTCTTTAAACCCTTCTTCTAAGCAATGTATTGTCTTTACAGTTTATTGCGTCTTCATCTGCCAACTAGAGTGACAACTTACAAATATTATTCTTCCTTTGGAACATTTTCCTACATCAGTATTCCGTATCTTGTATGTCCTCATCCTAGTACTTGCTGATAACAGTGCGGGGCATTGAATAATACATGCCAGGTTTTTGTTAGGCACGCAACAAGTGTCATTCTTTTTTGGCCAACAGTATCTTTTTGCTTTACCGCTTGAATGCAAAACTTTTCATCTTTCTTCTTAATTATTCCGAACTAAAACTTGTTTCCGTAAATGCAATATACAAATGAATCAACTGGAAAATCTTCTTCCAAAACCAGTTTCTCAGTATCGGCTGATGCATCCTTTGATTTAGAAATACAAACGATATTGGATTCCGTTGACCCGTTTGAGAGAACTAACACTCGAATGTGAGTTTTGTTTAATGGGATGAACTGGTGCAGTCTTTAATAGTAACAGCGCTCTGGAATATCTCCTGAAGCGCTGCAGAAGTCGACCCGACTTCTACCTCTGTAACATAATAAAAGTGGATGTTAGAAAAAGATTGCGTGCAGAAGACGAACATCTGGGAAGGAATCAGGATTTGATGATTCACTGATCATTGTAGACTAGTCTTGGCAGCCATTCTTTTTACTGTTTTCCCAATTCCGCTGCAGGGGCTCTTAGTGTGCGCTGTGGCGAAAAAATTCTATTCGCACTCCACGCCAAAGTCGTCCTCTGATGGCACAAACTCTGGAAGTTTAATCTGTTTTTGTACTGGCCCGCGCATCCATCAATAAAGGAAATAATCTTCTTCATTTTCGGAAGCAGTAGCTTGAGATGCGGAACCAGTTTCTTCTGACAATCGTACAAGGTTGCAGTGTCGTGTGTCCTGCTGTCATTAATTGTGCAGAAATTCAAATGCTGAAATTTGCCACTGAGATCTTTATAGTATGCAACTCAGTGATGCACCGTGGCCTGTGAGTTCTCCCAGTAAAATTCTAATGCCGCATTTTGAATAACAATGGAATAGTTCTCAGCCAAATCGCCTTGAACTATAACTTCCGTTTCTAGGAGAACGTGTTGTATGAGGGATTTCAAACGCGAAAATTAAAGCCTTCGCAGAATAGCGGTGCCGGGTCAGTGCAGTGATTTTTTTAGCCAGTTTTTCTGTAAATTTCTTGCAACTTTCCGTCAGTGTGACGAGTTCGGTTTTGTCCGTTGAAACCCATTGCTTGTAAGATACTGGGTCTCGAAGATCCAAAAGTTTGTCTATTATTTTATTGTTTCTACTCCCGTTTTCTCCAAGGCAGTTTTTACAAAGTCTCTTCATGAAGTTTCCATGGGTTATTTCAGATTGGTGTCCTAAAGTGCTCACCATAAGCTTGAGATATTGGTGGTGAATACAAACGTATACGTTATGTGTCCCTGAAAAATTGCACAAAGTGTATTTTTTTTTTCATTTTAATACCTTTTGGGCTAACCAGAATGTACCAAGGAAGACGAAGAGATGCACATGTTGAGAACCCTACATGATGATAACTATGCTTTTTATATTTTGCATATAGCTCCCTAAGGTTGATAAGCAAAAGCGTTTTCTGAATGTGTCCCTTTTCTACAGTGAGTATGTTCATGATTCTTTATAATCTTTCATTCCGGGCATTATTGGACTGAATTCATTACTTTCGTACATATACATTGAAAGTATAATTTAAATAAATAATATTTACCGTAACAAATTCAGCTTTTGTTTCAGGGGTTAAAACTTTTTCTTTCAAAGCGGGGACCTCTACAACTCCTTCATTTTTTAGTAGCAGTTTATTCTGTTTTACCATGTAGTTAATTGCTCCAAACTCTTCCATTGTTCTTTTACTTCCCAGCGGCGAGAGGGTTAAAATTTGAAGTTTCATGGAGTTGGAGCACTCAGGAGAATTAAATTTCTCGACGAGCTTTTGCATTAATCCTTTGTACTTTTCACAGTTAAATGTGTCTTTCACAAATATTTGTCAAAAGTATGAGACATCCGCATCAACATCATAGCTTTCTTCAAGCTTTCTCCTTAAAACCATGCTTGCACCTCTCAGTTTCTCTTGAACCTTGGCTTGTTTCTGCAACATGCCTGTCTTCTAATCGGTGTTTGTTCAAGTGAGTCAAGAAGAGAATTCGTAGAAAATTCTTCAATTGATAGGTTTGTTGTTTTAAAGTCCATACTCTTACTTGACCAACCCTTCCAGCATTTCAAGTGCACCTGCTGTAGCTCACTTCTCGGTTTCTTCTGGTATTTTAAAGATACTGTCATACATATAGCATTCAATCCAAGTTTTGCCCCGGGCACAACATTTTGTGCAACGTGTTTGATTGTTTTATACAAAGCAAGTTTTAGGTTTGTAGATCGAACATTCGGGTGCCTCTCAAATTTTGCGAACTTTTTTTGATGACACCAAAACTTTGACATCTTGGTTATTCGTATACGTAGTTTTGTAGCAAGAGTTCGAAAACTGCAATCCTTCATCTTAGCTGAAAATAATTACAATTACTCTGTAAACCAATAACTTGACTCACATATTCGGCACTAGTATTAAATTTTTCGTCTGTCCAACATAATGTTAAGTTTCGAGTTCACTGCATTCGATTGTAAAATTGCATAGATATTTTCAGAAACTGTACTGATATTGTAATTAATTTAGCGATGCCCCTCCCTTGAGAAAATTTGCGTACAGAAAGAGTGACGTAGAGTAGCTTCGCAAAAAAAAAACATTTTGTAACTCGCTCAAATTGTTTACTTTATTTCCAGACAATAGCGTAAAAAATTTATAAAATGTAAAATTTAATGTGAAATTCAGTAGGTAGGCTATTTTCCTTTTACTTCCATATGAATGAATAGGCGGACCTTGCAAGGTCTACATTTTAACTAGCAATTACTTTTCCTGACTGGTTTCTTTGCAACGCCTCAAAATTTTGTTGATTTGTCGTTTTCACCATTATATACATCATGTATCAAAATATTTTACATGAGAAAAATGTATCCATTAAATTCTGAACAAAATGAGCCATAGTTCAGCCCTATAGTTTAAATAGTTTCCGTGATATTAATTGAATCAAATTTACCCATATCTTTGGACCCGTTGACCCAAATGGCGTTTTAAAATTTTGTTCCCTCTTTACTCATCATACACAACTTACAAAATAAAAATTATCAAAATCGAAGATGGTAGGGTGTTAATTTTATTTTATTTTGAGTGATTTGTCCTGGAATTACTCATACATTTGTTGTAAAATTTGAATTTTTGAAACTGTTTAAATGTTTAAACGTTCATTCTCGTATCAGATATTCAGCCTACTAAACGAGTTGTCATTTTAGTGGTGTATGTTAACTAGTGATAGCTTTGGTTTGCAACCCAGGCAGTTCCTACATAATAAGTAAAATTGTTTAACTTTATTGGTTTGTTCTTTATAAGTACCTATACTATATTTTCCTTTATTTTTTAGCTTAATTGTTTTAGCTACAGGTGTAGTTCGGTGATTGGACATGACAGGTAGACGGTGTCTGAAACCAATAAACCATTTATTATTATTAACAAAATTTGACAAAATATTATAATAGATTACGGTTAATAATCTGGCATAGAGTATGTCTCTATATCTGACGGCGTTGGGGAAGGGGCAGGAGAATTCTCTCTTTGAAAAAAAAACTATTTTTAGAAAGAGCAACAAATATTGACCTCTTATTGCATTTCGCTAGAACGAACCGGTTTCAAAAAAATCGAAAAAGTGTTTAAAATGCCGATAAAATTCAGAAATTAACTAAACAAAAATGCTCTATACTAGATCGTAATCTATTATAACATTATGCCAAAATTAGTAGTAAAGTTTCAAAAAACCTTTTGCTAAAAAATTAACAAAAATCTATTTTTTTTTGTAAATCGATAATCGTCTCAAATTAAGTGTGGGCCTATTTTAGGAATAGTACTGCATATTGTGAGTACTAATTTAATGGTTAATTGAGTAAATATTTAGACTAAAAAGGGAACTTTTTCATAATAATTTAGTAAGAATTTTCAGGTAATTGAAAAATAAATGCATTCAAGTTAAAATCGTTAAAAAATTAATCAAGCTAAAACTAAAAACGGTGGTAATTAAATTATTTCCGATTAAAATTTATTATCCTGAATTTATGTCTTCTTACTTGTTATTTCCAGTGACTTAGTCTATAATTTTCAAATGTAAGACCGTTATTGAAAAACTTTCAACATTAATTTTGAACGTACAGTAAATAACACCGCTTGTTTGTTACCTTTTTGTAAGTTTCAAATAAGAATTTTCAATTTTCGAATATATGAATAAGAAAGACTGAACGCACAGATCCGTAACAGACTTTTGTTAAAATCTAGTAATGTAGACAATCTATTAAACGGTCTAGTGAAAAGTTCATTATTAAAATTTAATAGCAAAAGTTTCCATAATGACGTGCTCAAAACTGATGTAAATATTCCAAAGATGCGGTTCAATATCCGGCTTCTATCGTTTGTAATTTCTACCTCGTCACATTTGAAAGATTCTGATTGAAGAAGACAAAGAAAAATGTAAACGTCTTAGAATTTATTACTTTTTAAAAGAAATATTTAGCGCACAGTTTTTCGGAAGCGTTTATTTTAAAAGCTTTGCCACGCTTTAAAATAAAGGATAAGAATGCATTAATCAGAAAACAGCGTGTACAATACAAAAAAAAGAGAAACAAAACTATAATTCTTGTCGTTCAAAATCCATTTTCGCATGCTTTAAATATTTTAACAGGCTATCGTTCGAAACTATTTTTGTAAAAATACAAAAATGTTACAGTTTAAACGTGTTAAACAATTTAAGAGATATTTACTGCTATGTGCTTCCCGGTTTCTTCTGTAATTCAAACATTGTTCAAATACTTGAACATAAAGTTCAGCTGACGAAAGAAATGTGGCCGAGTGTATTTTAAGGTAGAGTGTACGTAATTTTTATGATAAATTGCAACTTGTTTTCGTAATAAATTCGTTTTAATGTTAGACGGTCGCCGTTGAAGTTGTTTTATTGGTAACATTAAAAAGTTTTTAATTTAGTTTCCATTTATTAACTAAAAGGGTTGACATATTATTTTGGTATTTATGGAGATTATCTGAGACGTTTATTAAGCGGGGGAGCTTTGGGGAAAATTGGACGCTGGTGCTTGTAGTAATGTCAAAACAACTGTGTTTGCACCGTTTGTTAATTTTATTTCAGTACTTTTTTTGTGATTAGTCAGTGTTAGCATATCGGTCATCATATGTTTATGTTTAGAATGTCACCCTTTAAATAGGGTAACACTATGGAATGCAGACCCATTCCTAATAATTAAATATGTCTAAGAAAATGTAGCTTGTCCAAGGGCAGTCTGTAGTTTACTATCAAAAAGCATACAACACCGACCCACTCCGGCCTTGCTGAATATTATTCTTCCATTGATAACAGTCATTAAATTAATTGTTTTACTATATTCTGGTCCAATTTTATCTCAACATTGTTTGAGAACTAATTTTATAAATAACTATAAAAATTGCAGGATAGAAAGCTTGACAACATTTTAAGTAGTACAAAATCGATAATATTAATCAAAAATTTTATTGTAACAAACGGAAAACACCAAAAAACTGCAACAAAAATATATACTCGGGCACGTGCTTCAATAGCTAAGTTATCATCATCAGCGAACCGACACTAAAAATAAACCAATAGGAAGCTTATATATACTATCTGCGTGTCAGGCATCGTTATACGTCATTGATTCTTATATAAACTTGAATAATTCCAAAGAACTTAATAGACCGTGATCATCATAATTCATAAGCAAACCATTGTTTTTAAAAATTTCCAACCTTTCACAAGAATCAAGTTTATTTTTATTATCTACCCTCTTAATTCAATGTCACCTACTCTATGGCCATTTTCAAGCATACGCATGGCAACACTGGACCTATCTGATCGATGATATTTGACATGAGCTAACTGCTCTTTAAAACGAATTTTTACAGGTCTCTTGGTTTGCTCTATATATACTTGGTTACAGTCTTTACAATTAATTTTATATATTCCCGATTTATCACACATTTCTATTGGGTCTTTCGGATTGCCTAAAAGATTTTGCAAGTTGTTACTACTAGAGATTACTGTTTTGTAATTAAATTTTGAAAATATTTTTTGAAGACCTTTTGTATTTGTGGGATAATTTGGTAATTTGACATATTTTTTATCTATTTTGCTCTTATTAGTTCCTAACGTTGTAATGTTCCCAATGTTTAACTTATATTTATGTTTTCTAATTATGTTTGTGACAATTGATTCTTGAAAACCATTGTATGATGCAATCTGCTTAATATTTCGCAGTTCTTTATCAAAGTTTTGTTTTGACAATGGGAAATGTAATAATCGATGAACCAAAAAGTTGAAAGATGCAAGTTTATGTTGCATACTATGGTTGGAATCATTTGTTATAAACCTCATAGTGTTAGTGTCTTTACGATAAATATCTATATCTAGTTTGTTGCCATTTCTTGTCACTAAAGTGTCTAAGAAAGGTAACTTAAGGTTTGTTTCTGTTTCATAGGTAAACTTGATCGTCTCAAATTTTGAATTTAAAATTTCTACAAATTACTGAGAGCTGTAAAATTTAGTGTCGATGACTGAAAAAACATTATCTACATATCTAAACTAAATTCTAGGAAAATAATCTAAATAATTTTTAAATCAGTTTAAAAGTTACCCATGACATGTTAGCCATAAACGGAGATAAGCTGTTACCCATTGTTGTACCGTGATTTTGTTGATAAATATCATTGTTAATTTGGAAGTAGGTTTGACTCATACATAATCTTGCTAACTTAATAAAATTATCTACTTCTGAATTGTCTGAATGATTTTGGTGTAACATATCTTTCAAATAATCTAAAGTGACATCTATCGGAATGATTGGAAATATATTATTTATTCGTATGGTTCATTATACAAATATTGTATTGTGATGTAAGTGTTATGTATGGTGCCCCAGAAGATCAGTATAAACCTGTACAGTGTGGTGACGAAACAAGTGTGCAATTGTGGATTGGTTCGTCTTGGCAAAGCATTTACTTCAAGGTTTAGGAAAACCACTAAAACCTAAACATGCCAACCCTTACTTATCTTAGTATTTACATGTAATAATATTAATTAAGTGTGTAATTTGATTGTGTTTTGTAAAATTGTGTTGTACAGATTTGTATACTAATTAATAAGTTTACAGTGAAAGTATTAACAAAAAATGATGAAAAAAAATGGTTTACCTAACGCCTTGTATATAGTCATATTTTGGTTTAAATAACCCGCCTTTAACCTATATCCCAATAGTTATGAATCACCCTGAATAGGGAAAACCAAGAGACCTATAAAAACTTGTTTTAAAGAGCACGTAGCTCAGGTCAAATATCATCGCTCAGATAGTTCCAGTGTTGCTGTGCGTATGCTTGAAAATAGCCATAAAGTAGGCGACATCAAATTAATTAAAAGGGTAGATAATAAAAACGAACTCGAATCTTGTGAAAGTTTGGGAATTTTTAAAACCAAAGTTTGCTAATGAATTATGATTACGGTCCATTAGGCTTTTCGGAATTATTCAAGTTTATGATAGTATAGTTTTTTGGTACTTTCTCTTTGTTACAGATAGACGCTGCAATTTAGAGTTCCATTCCTTTAAAAATTGATTGTAATACTTTCATATATTACAAAAATTAAGTAGACATTAGAAAAATAGTTGTGGTAAACATTAATAAAATATTTTAAGTAAATATATGAAAAACATTTACATATAATATTTTTTTATGTATAGAGATAGAAAAATTACCTGACAATTTCTCTCAAAAATTTGAGCTAATTTGAGCAATAATTTCAGCATAAAAATTTATCGATACTTTAGCGTGTTGCCCAAATTATCGATGCCAAAAATTAAATGTTCAATTGGTTTATATTTTTGGTATGGTTCTACACTTGATTTGTTGGAAATCTACATTCGGGAAATTCTCCAGCAAAATAATATTTGTGACGCTAATGTAAACCAGATAATTTTGAGCAAACTTTACTCAAAATTATCATAAACATTACGATCACTTCACATATTACTACTGATTATTTAATTCATCATCGTTTTCGACCAATAAGCCTTTATTTTTGTATTATAGTGGTTGGTTTTTCAAACGTTTTCATTATTAATTTCCAAGGTAAAGTTTGTATGCTAGTGTCACATTATTTAATTAAAATATGTTAAGTGTCAACATGAAATTTTTGGGGGGAAAATTCCGAAAGCGCAATTAATGAAACCATACGACACAACACTTCCGCAAATTCTATTAAGTATAAGAAAACCATATTGAATCAGGTTTTAGAATTTTGTGCCAATCGAGACAACTTCTGAAAGAAACGTGCAACCATTTTGAAGGTCTGGCAGAAGAAAAATAGCAAAGACTACAAAGAAACTATGTGGAACGTAGCAGCAAAATAAATTAAAGTGCAAACTTTAAAGAAGCTAGAGATGTAAAAAAATCTTAAAAAAAGAGTTGCAAGACATTTCGGAAAAGAGGAAACAAAACTCGTCTGCTTTTATAAAATAATAAACCAGCTAATTAAATTATCTAGGACAAGAATACGCCATTTACAAAAGAAATTTTTTTTAAGAATTTTTTATTGAATTGTTATGGAGGGAGGTGAGGTAAGTTGCCTACTTCATTATTATAAAAAGTGGGGCAATGATGGAAGACAAACGACTAGAATTGAGGATCCAGTCTTCACAAAAACAACTCAAGGTGGATCTTAAAAATCTGTCTATAGCAAGTGACTTATAAAAACTCCAGCAAATTACCTGGTTAGATCACAGTTTTTCCTTCTTAGAATGAAAGTGACAGTTTTGAATGGTATAAGAATTGTTCTATTGGAAAAATTTAATTTCCAATTGGATAAAAGATTCTGCAAAAAATTATTTGAATGTAAAAATAAAAAAATCACAAATCACTCTAGTAGAGCAACAACTGTACTACATTATACTCAAAACACCTCGGCCATGCAACAAAAAATAAAACAAACATTATTCGACTTTAAACCGACGGAGTTCATCACATAATTAATGTAGAATAAGCTCAATTAGTAAAGGACGTGTAATTCGTAAAACTGAATGTGTGTGTAAACCGGTCCTTTACAAGTTGTAGATACTCTACTACAGCCATGTCAAACATGCGGCCCACTGAGCATTTTCCTGCGGCCCCGAATCAATTTTGAAAACAGCCATGTAATGCGGCCCGCGAGCCTGTTAAAACCGAAAATAAAGTACTGTGATGATGAACTAAGATGCGCGCTCAACCTAAAATCCTGGCTTGTTCCGGAAAGTTCTATCGCGCGAGAACACAGATGACGCTACCTGAACATTCTGGAAAGAACTGTCGAGAAATCACAATCCGTATATAAGCCAATACCGCTCGATTCAGTTCAGTTGTTCAGTCAGTTATGAGTCAGTTGCGATAGAATTATTGTTACAACACGTAACAGTACTTATTGTTATTTATTTCGGGTAAAGTTTTTAACATGTCTGTTTCAAAACCAAGTGGAAGTAAGAGGAAACTTGGAGATGAGCATCGTATCTTTCAAGAAAAGTGGGAATTAGAGTTTTTTGCTGTGAAGTGAAAGACAAAATTATTTGCTTGATTTGTAACAGTACAGTCGGTGTCCCAAAATTATATAATATAAAACGTCACTATGATAGTCATAAAACTAAGTTTGACAAGTATACAGGCATGATTAGAAACGAAAAGTTAAAAGAGTTAAAATCATGGTTAAAAGATCAACAGCTTATGTTTACCCGTCCAAAGCAAGAAAATGAATCTGCCGTTCAAGCGAGCTACGTACTGTCGGAGTTGATCGCAAAACACTCAAAACCATTTGTTGAAGGTGAATTTATAAAAGAGTGCCTTGTAAAGGCCGCGGAAATTGTAAGTACCGGGAGCGTGAAGGCTTTTCAAAATATATCCTTGTCCCGGAATACTGTCGCTGAAAGAGTTACCGAGTTGGCTGCCAATATAAGCGAACAGATAAAAACAAAATCAGACTCTTTCATTGCATTTTCTATTGCCTGTGACGAAAGTACAGATGTGTGTGTGTGGCGCAACTCGCTGTTTTTCTTCGTGCTGTTGATAGAGATATCAACGTTTATGAAGAATTGATGGAATTAGTACCATTGCATGATACAACAACTGGGGAGGATATTTTCAATGCTGTTTATGGATTTCTGCAAAAGTACAATTTAGATTTGTCAAAACTGTATTCCGTTGCAACAGATGGAGTTCCTTCAATGACTGGAGTAAATAATGGCTTCATTAAAATATTACAAACAAATATCAGAGAAACGGGCAGTGACAAACCAGATTTTCATCATGTTCATTGCATAATCCACCAAGAAGTTTTATGCTCAAAAGTGATCAAGTTGGAAAGCGTTTTAAAGTCAGTGAAAAAATGATAAACTTCATAAGGTCACGTGGCTTGAATCAGCGACAGTTTTGTGCGTTTTTACGTGATTTAGAAAGTGAGTACACTGGTTTACCTTATTATGCAGAAGTGCGATGGCTTTCGTGTTCTATGGTTCTCGATCGGTTTGGAAACTCAAAGAAGAAATACGCCTTTTCATGGAAGTGAAAGAACAAGATGTCAGCTTATTATCCGACGTACCTTTTTATAAGATCTTTCATTTATGGTAGACATCACAAAACACTTGTCGGACTTAAATACGAAATTGCAAGGACCACGTCAAGTTATAACAGATATACATGATCATGTTAAAGCTTTCAAGTGTAAGATGATGCTGTGGAAAAACCAGTTAGCGGTGGATAATCTGTCACATTTTCCGACTTGCAAGGCGTATCAGGAAAGTACAAGTGGCCCAATATCATACAAAATGTATACAGAGATAATGGGAAGCCTTCTGTCAGAATTTGAAAAGCGTTTTCAGGATTTTAAGTCCGAAGAAAACAATTTTTCTTTATTTACTGGTCTTTTCACTATCGATATTGATAAAGTTCCCCCTCACTTGCAGATGGAAGTGATTGAGATTGAGATTCAGTGTCAAACCCATTTAAAAGAAAAATTTGATAGTGTTGGTACATTCGAATTTGCCTTTTCAATACCAAGAAATGAGAAAACTTGCCTGTAAAATCCTGTCAATGTTTGGAAGTACCTATAAGTGTGAACAATTATTTTCTTTGATGAAAGGAAACAAGTCTCCCGCAAGATCGCGATTGACGGACGCACACTTGGACGCAGTTTTAAAAGTTATTTCCGCCGATAAATTCACACCACAAATAGACAACTTAATTAAAGACAAAATATGTCAAATATCTGGCAAAAGAAGTTAATGTTGGTAAGTTTTTGTAATGTCCTTTTTATTGGAAATTTAATAAATATACTTCTAACATAATAGTACTTTTTTTCGTTAAGATTTTCAGTAGTTTGTCTTCTTTAAGATTAGGTTTTGCGGCCCACCTAGTCTATGGTTTTGGCCCACCAGTGACTTTGAGTTTGACATGGCTGCTCTACTACAACTGCGGCAAAAGTAAAAAGAGGCAATATCAAGAGTCGCACATAAAATTAGGTTTTACTTGGACTAGAAACTCGGATGATTCTAATCCATGAACGCCTTTCGGAAAACCTTAAAAATAGAAAAACACAATAAAACAGTTTTCTTGTAAAAAAGCTCTAAAAGCGTCTTGCAAAGTTAGTCATTAACCGCAAAGTCCGAAAAAAAAACACTCTATTGACGAAGACTTAATCATCCTTGCGGCAGTAGATATTGTTTCTTGCATGTTTCGATAAAAAGCAGAAAAAAATTAAAACAATTCCATTATCAAATGAGACAGTATCAAAATGAATCAATAATACGGCGTATAACACAAAAAAAACAACTTGTTTGAGCAATTAGAGGTAACCCTTGCTTTAGTATACAACTCGATGAAACCATGAATGTCGTTGACCTAGCTCAACTAATTGTTTTTGTTTTTGGCGTATTTCAGGATGAAGTATTTAAAAGTGTATTATTTTTTAAGACAATTAAAACATCTACCAATGGTGAAGATATTTTAAAGTTATTAGGTTTTTTTTCTGAAAGCCACAGGATTTACATAGGTGTGTATCGATGGTGGCAAGGCTTTATATTATGGTACGATTGCTTCTACGGGTCATGTGTATTTTAACTCCACAAAGAATTGCAAATGGCTTCAAAATTTTAGTTTATGTTATATCTGAGAAGGTGCACCCAAAATTTTTGTTAGAAAAAGGGGTACAGTGTCTAAAAAGTTTGAGAACCGCTGAGACTATATTTATTGTTGAAATAGCCCTCCTCTATATTTCTCTCTAAGATGTCGAAGTAATGGTTTAACTCCAATCAAGATTATCCAATAGCTCTATGTACAAGAACAAATCGACTCCTGGAAAACCCACTTTCCCATCATTTATCTTTTGGTTGTTTCTAAAACTTTTATTTTCGTATAGCCTGTCGATACTCAGTTCTTATGTATTTACTCCCTTTCACTCCGTATTTCTTTTATTTCCTCCCCAATTATACATTACCCTACTCACCAAATTTCCTTTTTCTAACCGTCACGCGCCCGCTTTTGAGTTAGGCAACGTTGTCCATCTATCACTACTTTTCCTTCTTTTCTTCCATCCCCACTTCTTATCAACTAATTAGCGCTCAATTTTATTTTCTTGTGTCCCATTTTATTAGCACTCCAGCTTGTAAGCGTTCTTCTTCCAACGTATGAACCGCCACCATGAAGACATAAATAAAATTTATGTCCCGCCAAACTTCATAGTTTTCCCTTAAGTATTGTTTCCATTTTTTACTTACCTTATTAAAATCGTGCCTCCAGATATTTTGACATACTTATGGCCAACAAGTGATGTTTTTTACTTCTACTTTATTTTGATAACCCGTTGCCTCCTCTTTTAATTCCCCCAATAAGGACATTCTACGAACATTATCAATTATACAGTCTCTTCCCATTTGCGCTCTATAACCTCTCCACCTCCGTTCTAAAGTTTTGCTATTTCTTGTTATCCCTTCTACGTCTATTCTCTCCATACACATAACACTTGAAATCCGTCTTACAACTTAATTGTTGGCCGAAATGTCCGTATTATTGACATTTGAAACATGATTATGGCATTGCTTATGCCTTCTCTCTTAAATTTTGCAATACTATTTTTGATATTTTTTTGCACAGGAGTGTATCTCCTGCTTCTCTTGTTGTCTTTAATCTCATATGATTTTTATTGTTTTTTCTTATCTCCTCTTTTGTAGCTGTCTTTTTTCCAAAATTTTTCAATCCCTTCTGCAGTCTTTTCTTATTATTTAATATTTCTTCCCATTTTCCATTAACGCTTAAGTGCTTCTCTTGTTTTCCTCTACTTGCTTCCTCGCAAATCTATTAATATTATTTTCTATCCTTCCACATAAGAATATGTTGTTGCGTCTTATGCGCTGAGCTTCATATTTTTAAGTAACTACAATCATTAATCTTCTAATACCTATAGATTCAGGGCAGCAGTAAACCGAATCTAAAAAACCCACTAAATTTCCTACACTGACCGGTACCTAGGTATCTTTCCCGGTACGGTAAATTTTTTTAGCCCTACCCCCATGTCTTGTCATAGACCTATTAAGTTAGGTTTCTTATGGGGCAATATATTACCACACAAAATTGGTAATATTTCTGGAAGTTTTGTAGGTTTTGAATCACTGTTGTATTAACTAAACATCCCAAATTTACTTGAAGAACAGCACTTCAGATCTATTTTTGAAAGTTCTTTGGACTGATGTTCCCTCTTCCATAATTTTCATAATTACTTTTCCTAAAATAAAGAGTAGACTAATTCTTAGATAGTTATTGATTTTGCTCTACTCTTTTTTTAGAGTAAAGAATATCAAGTGAAGAACCCGATAAAGTCTATTTATTTTAGGCATTTTCTTTCTCCAATCATATCTAAAGATTTGGTTGATATCCAGGTTATATGGTTGATGTTTTCAGTACACTCCTACACGATAGATTTGTTGCTTTTTTTATCAGTGAAATTTTGGAAACACATTTACATGATTTGTCATAGTTAACTCTAAGGAGACAATTACATTTTTTATTGGGTTTGCAGGCTTCTAGTATTTTCACAATTTAGGACAGTAAGTAAAATGCAATGTTGATTGGAAGAGCTTAGAAATAATCACACTTGTTTTTCCAAATGGTGCCATTTAATCCAACAACTGTCGGACTATGGAAATGAGCGCGCAGCAAACTCCATGACTAGTTTGCTCTTCTGATCTGTTCAAGGTGTTGCGAAGTCTCTCTTGTTTGACGATCATAACATTTTTTTTAAGTGCTTGGAGATTTATGTCAGCTACTACTGAAATATTTCCTTTGCTTGTTAACTTGTCAAGTTAATCAAATTGTATTATTTCTGCACAAACAAAACAGTGTTCTTGTAGTAAAAGTATGAATTTTTGAGGTACATGGTAAATGACAACCCATTTCTGTCATTTCCTGTAAATAAATAAATTATCGCTCGTTTCAGTTGGAACCTAGTCTGAAATGAGGCTTAATTCGTCAGTTTTATTGGAACAATTACTCTGTTATTCATCATAAAACTAAAATTATTTTACCTGAGTGATATAAAATTATGATGTTTCTTTACTCTGCAAGATATATGGTAATTTTTCCTGTTCTAGACATTTAATCTACTTTTGTATTACGTGGTTTGGCAGAGATTAGCTTTTTCTGGTTTTTAGTAACATCAACTTTTAAAAGTATCTTGTTTTGTTTTTTATTAAGTTCTTTGACTGGTTTTAAAGTTTTCCCGCATCTGTAGTTAAACTACAAATTAAAAAAAAAATTTTTAATTTAAAAAGCAGAAGATTTGTTTGTATAAGATAAAATAAAAACTTTCTTGCATCTAATATACTGTGTGTCCCACGCAAAACTTTACATAAGTATTTACTATGTTAAATTAAAAATTAACGAATAACTCTTTTTCTTCAAGCGTGCTAAAATATGAATTTTACTATACCGCATTGAATATATAGAACGACTACATTATTTTACGGCGTACAATAATATTATTATTTTACGCTCAATTAGTAACTTAGTTTGCCGGTAGAGGTATTAGCACTTTTTAAGCAGAAACGCCATTTAAAATTTAAACTTTTAAAAATGTCGCAAATTGAAGGAACTCCACCTAAAATAAAACAAATCGCCGATGCCTTAGTTGAAAATTTGATCCCCAACAAATCGCGCAAAATATATGATTTTGCTTACAATAAATTTTGAAATGGGCGCAAGAAAATAATATAATCAATTACACAGAAAATGTTATGTTAGCGTATTTTTCCCATTTGGCGGAAACTATGAAAAGTTCGTCATTATGGGCACAATATTCCATGCTAAAGTGCCAATTAAATATTAAACATGACATAAACTTAAAAATTACGCAAAATTAATTTCCTTCTTGAAGCGCCAAGCTGATGGGTATCAACCAAAAAAGCAAAAGTTTTCTCAAAAGAACATTTTAATAACTTTTTACAAAATGCGCCAAACAATGAATATTTGGCCATGAAGGTAATTTCAAATATAACTTTTTCAATCGCTAAAGTAGATACTATTTTCTTAGATCGTATTAATATTCGGAGTTAGTGGGGCATGTCGTTGCGACGAACTAGTCAATTTAAGAATACAGGATATCGAAGACCTGGAACGTATAATACTAGTAAAAATTCCTAATACTAAAACGAATAAGTCACGGACATTTACCATAGTTGGAGATTTTTATTTAAATTTATGTAGACAATATATGACACTTCGACCTAATGACATCAACATAACAAGATTCTTTTTAAAATACCAAAATGGTAGATGCCACCGTGTCGTTATGGGGATACATAAAATTTCAGGTATACCAAAACAAGTGGCAACTTTTTAAAACTACCTAATCCAGAGGAATACACTGGTCATACACTGCGACGAACCTCAGCTACATTGTTAGTTGACAATGGTGGAGACATTACCACTCTAAAAGACACGGTGGATGGAAATCTAACAATGTAGCTGAGGGATACATCGAAGACTCCCTTTCAAACAAACGTGAAATTGCCAATAGAATATTAGGGTGCGATGAAGGTAACACATCTACCATAACATCAGGTGATCTTAACAGGCCTAGTACTTCCACCGCAACATCGAGCATATCCCAGTCAAGTGAATATGAAATCCATCACGACTATAATGACGTCAATGTCAGTTCTAAAACAGCAAGTAGTGGATTAATATTATTAACTCGACATTACAAAATTGTACCTTTAATATTACTATAAATAAGAAATAGGTATTTTTTCCACTATATAGTTACTACAAAAGAATGTAAGAGTTAATTATTATTATTGTTGTATTGTTAAATAATTATAGCTTTCTTTCTTACTCTACAAATTAATACAAAAATTTTCCTTTTACAAACCGTGTTAATACACACAACAAAAATAATGTTGTTTGACAGTCATGTTTGACAGTTGTAAAGTTGAGTTAACGCTGTTGCCTATTCATTCTAAAACCACCTCAATTACTTCAAGAATTTGGTTTTTTACGCTTGAAGAAAAATAGTATATGCTACACGGAGTCGAACGCCTTTTTGTGTTTCGCAAAGTATTTTGCGGCTTCAGCTGCGCTTCGGCCGCAATACCTTCGCTCAACACAAAAGAATGCGTTCTACTCCTAGTAGCATAATATACTATTCTGGCACATCATATTATGTTAGATAGATAAAATAGAACAAATTGACATGGTAATAATGAATATCCAAACACATTTTACTTTAAAAAAAGTAAAACAAGTTGTTTTTTATGAATTTTTATTTATTAAACGGATGAATTTATATTTCTCAAACATTCTTTGTGGGAGAATTGATTAATCGTTGCAGGGTAGTGTTTAGCGCAACCTAACCAGAGTTCAATTTCAATTGCAGTATTATTTTTATTGATTTTGGTATCAACGTCATTATAATACAATTTTCTAAAAGAATTTAACATTTTGTAAAAAGAAGTTAAACATGTTAAACTCTACTTATAAAAATTGGATCGATAATAACGTCGATAATAATTTTATTAATAAAGAAATTGCAGCAATCGAACCCTAGGTAGGTGGCGCTAAATACTAATCCGCAACGATTAACCAATTAATCAAATTAAAAAGATATGCAGTAATTTGGAATTTAACATAGAAAGCTCAAACTTTTCCATAAAACACCCGGTGTAATCAAATAGCTTGTAAAAAAAATTATTAAACGTATCTATCATTTTTGAAATACGTTGTAAATGATAAGAGTTTTTTTTTATTCAGGATAAAAACCTATATTGCTTGTAACTAAAAATACAATGGATATTATGAAAAGCTATATTCAGCCGCTTACTAAAGTCGTTCTTTGCTAATCCTCTTATTGTCGACTGCCACTTCAGCAACTGATGTGGGATTATCCCTTCTGAACGTTCCTGTAATGCAGTTCGTGCTGTGGTATGTGATAATTACTGTATTTCTATTCGTTTCTCTACATCTGTAACGTATAATGCACTAAAACTATTCAATCTTAATTAAATAAAAAAAAAAATTAATTCAACCAAATATGGAACAACTTTGACATCAGTTTAAATAGTCGAATGCCTGTCTTAGATCATCAACAATGTAAAAGTAAATATTCTTGCGTTTACATCAACAGATGTTGCAATGTGTACATTTTTTGTTCGGCACCATAAATTTTAATTAAAAAAATGGTTATAATTATCCATAAATCATTCTTCGCGGAACAATTTATAACTACGAAAATTTTTGCAATACTATATTTGGAATTATATCACATTACATTCATTAAAATGTAACTGTACACCACCAGTCTGGTGGTTTGAAAAATTTTGTGTAGTTAAGTTTCGCACAAAACCTTCCGTTGATTTACCTACCTATCGCTTTTATTAATTTAGTAACGACGTTTATGTTCGTTTAAACGTATGTTAGTGACAACTCGTAAAATTAATATTATTTTCGATAATCCGTTATATGGTGTATGAAGTTTGTACTGTACGGTAGAATTTTGAAGTTGTTTGCATTTTATCGCAGTCAGACAAATTGAATCAATGTCGTAATGCTACTACTGCTTTTTCGCAAATGTTTTAGGTTTATGAGCCACATTGTGTAAAAACATACCACCTTAATAAATTCGTTATCTCAAGTTTTTGGTTGTTAGTTACTTTATTGTTATAGTCCATTTTTCTTTCGATTTCAATTATTGAGCACATCCCAGAGTTGCGTGAACTTGAAATACAAGCTAAACAAAATCTGCCGAATTAGCCTTAATTTGTGTCTCAGCCGTGGATTAGTGAATTAATGAATGCAGACTTAGAAATTGTAAACTGTTCGCCAAGGGATTGCAAGGAAATAGTTGTAATATGTATCAGAAGATATCGACGTCCTCGTGCTTCTCACTGATTTGACTCTGGTACCACCCTAAAAAAATATTGGCCAAAGAAAAGATACTATTCATCTAGAAGTCTATCTGAATATCCATTTTGCGGGAAAAGTGTCTTATTCATTCACGTCTTCACCGGTTGTGATACAACTTCAGCGTTTTTTAAGAAAGGGAAAAAGTCAATTCTTTTGAGACAAAAAGTGAAAATAGAAAGTTTTTGGTGAAAGAAGATGATGAGGTTTTCAGAAAACCAAATCGAACTCAACAAGAAATTTTAGAAGCTTTGTTCGCTTTATACAATGCTCTAAGCTCAGAAATTAGCGTTACGTATCATTCACCAAGGCGGTGTTAAAACAGCATGCAGTCAGCTTAACCACTTTGCCACCAACATCTGATGCAACTAGACAGCACTCTCACAGGTTCAACAGTGTTTATCCAATGATTCCTTGAACCCGGAAGATTGGGGGTGGTCCGGCAAAGACATTCTGTTATTAACCAAGATGATGCAGTAGCCTGCTCTAGAGACACTCTTGAAATTAGTTTTTTGTCAATGTACGAAAAGGTGTGTTGGCAACTCTTTCTTGTGACACAAAAGTGGTTTAGTATGCACTGCTTTGTGTAAATCTTGTGAATCTCATTCCTGAAAGAATTTCAGTGTGCTTAATGATAACGATTCTGATACAAATGATGATCTTGATAGAAACTCGATTGATAACCTAGAGGAAGTTCATATAGATGAAGATTATATTTTAATTCGCCTTAATATTTTTATATTAAAATTTACCATACACCTCATGTAATATTTTTCTAATTTTCTGTTTTTCCAATGTACTTTTATTACATTACATTTATCTATAAGTAACTGAGTCATGAATATAAACCCAGGACATATTCTTCCTTCTACTCTTTGTCATTACATAATAGCTCAGAACAATTTTTTCGTACTTTTAAAATAATTCGCATCATTTTCAGCTCAAAATAGTATGATTTTCCTTGAAAAATGAATTCCTAACCTAACCAACCCTCATTTACCGCATTTCTAGTATTCTAAAATTATTTCATCTAAATTAGCATCTCCTTCCTTCTTACAGAAGCCATTTTATCAAAGTTTCAACATTTTACGAGAAAATCAGAAAAATCTACATTTCAAATATTAAACTCAATTTTTTTTGGGTTTGGTCGCGGATTTTTTGGATATCTTCCACAATTAGTCTTAATAGTATACACAAACTTATCTCAAATAACTTTTGCTACGCCAAATCACGTAATTTGAAAACATTTTTTATATTACTCTATATGAATCAAAAAATGTCTAAAATCTCGCCCATTTCTGAAAACCAATCAATGCAGTGGATCTGATAACCGTACTAATAGAGCAGGCTTGACTTAATCACTGCAACAACACAATCCTAGGAAGAATATCAGTGTCAGGTTTGGAACGGTTAGAAAAATCCAGCAACTACTACCTTCTAATAAAGATAACCTGCCGAAACTCTCAACAAAAGGGGTCTACCAAATTGACTGTTCATGTGGAAAGGTCTACATTGGTCAAACCGGACGCAACATAAAATGTAGATTAAAGAACATCACCGAGACGCCAAGTCCAGAGCGGTAGATAAATCAGCAATCGCAGAACATCTACACGAAAAGGAAAACACATCATCAACTTCGAGGAAGCTAAAGTTCTATCAAGGACTAACAACTACTATCTAAGGATAATCAGAGAATCCTAAAAATTATGAAAAATAAAAATAACTTCAATCGAGAAGATGGTTACCGATTAAGCAACACGTGGAAACTAACTCTTCACAAAAGCAAAGAAAACAAATGTCACCACAAAATTAGTTAACACCAAACAGAAGGTCAACCAACCATCGAAAACCAGCCACCCGTCACTGATTGACATCAAGCAACCGTAGCGGAACATAGGTATATAACGAGGAGCAGAAGACAACAACATCAGTCTTTAGAGTAACTTCTGAAGAAGCTAACAGCATGGTTAGCGAAACGTCAAGCAGAGAACGTAGGAAGGAAGGACGAACACGGCTCAACCCGGAAGATAATAATCTTAGTGACAACAGCCGCGAAAGCTTACATTCATACATTAGACGCCTCTACGGGGAGGATATCTACCAGGAAACTGGAAGAGGAAGAATCAACTGCTATCCTCATTAGCATATCTACGACGATGCCGAGACCAAGAGGTGACGCCTACTTTTGTGAAAATTCGCCATCGTATCGCAACAAATCGTGCAAGAAGAATCATCGAACGTAGTGAGAAGGCACTCACTTGAGAAAGAGTACGTTATACTTACCATTAACTACATATAACGTCAACAGAACTACACCAGCTACATCTACAACTGAGCAGCACACTGGATAAAGAAACATGGAACACCAAAGATCGCATTAGCTACGAACATGGGAAATACCACCTACAACCAACCACTAACAGGCATATCAAGAAGTTTGTGAAATTAAGTACTAAGCACCAGCAAACCAGCTATAAATTGGACGAAAACAAAACAGTTGTAAACTTGTGGGACCACCCACTCACCAAAGACTGCATATCAATTCTGTCAAAAGGGATGAACTACGCCATTGCTCCAAGCAAGATACCCACAGAAGAAATAATAGCAGAAGTGGAAAGTGTCATCAGAAAGCTTTCGGTTGAAGAAGTAGAGACTTGCCGGATTTTACAACGTTCCAAAGCTCCACGTAGGAACATCACTCGCGCAGAAGAAGTTGCATTAAAAAAACTCAGAAGCAATCAAGAAATCATGGTGACACGCGCAGATAAAGGCAACGCTACAGTAGTCATGAACACCGAAGACTACAAAATGAAGATCAAATTACTACTAGATCCACAACTTTACACCAAGTTAAAAGGAGATCCAACCAACAAAATTGAAAAGCAAACGAGAGCCGCAATCAAACATTCAGCTATACCAGTCGATCAACATCGTTAACTGCTACCTTCCGGGACTAGGCCACCTAGACTATACGGATTACCAAAAATTTACAAATTTGGTAACTCCCTAAGGCCAATTGTCAACACATGTGGATCTTCAACTTATGAACCGGCCTGTTACGTGGCTAAGTTTCTACAATCGTACGTGGGAAGAACTGAATCTTTTGCGAAGAACTCCGAACACTTCGTCGAATTACTGATGACTCTGGCAGTAACATACCAGAGCTAGCAAGAATCTGTCTGGATACAACTTACTTTCTATGGAACGGAGATTTCTACGAACAAAGATCAGGTGCAGCCATGGGATCACCATTATCACCGGTTATTGCGAATATCTTTATGGAAGCATTCGAGTAAGAAGCCATTCAATCCAGCGAAAAGAAACCGAAATGCAGGTTCAGATGCGTGGACAATACCTTTGTCATAAGGCCTCATGGGAAAAAAGCACTTACTGTATTTTTTAACCACCTCAACACTCAGCACGAAAAGATCAAGTTTACCATGGAGACAGAAGAGAATAAGGAGCTTCCCTTCCTGGATGTTCTAGTGAAACGAGGGGATAACAACAAGTTGGCTCATAGTGTATATCGTAAAAAGACACACACCGACCGATACCTCCATGCCACATCACACCATCATCCACAGCAGAAGCGGTCTCTAATCAAAACTTTATTGCATAGAGCTAACAAGATTCCTGACGAGGTTCACAAGGCAGAAGAACTTCGACACGTCCAACAAGCCCTAATGAAGAACGGCTATACCAGAAACAAAGTAAGAGCCGCCTGTCGCAGGAAATCCGAAAAATAGAAGGAACAGGTCACCACCTAGGCTCGTTTGCCATTCATTGCTGGAGTAACTGACAAATTAAGAAAATCATTGGAGAAGAAGAATATCGGTGTCAGGTTTGGAACGGTTAGAAAAATCCAGCAACTACTACCTTCTAATAAAGATAACCTGCCAAAACTCTCAACAAAAGGGGTCTACCAAATTGACTGTTTATGTGGAAAGGTCTACATTGTTCAAACCGGACGCAACATAAAATGTAGATTAAAAGAACATCACCAAGACCCCAAGTCCAGAGCGGTAGATAAATAAGCAATCGCAGAACATCTACACGAAAAGGGAGAACACATCATCAATTTCGAGGAAGCCAAAGTTCTATCAATGACTAACAACTACTATCCAACGATAATTAGAGAATCCCTAGAAATTATGAAAAATAAAAATAACTTCAATCGAGAAGATGGTTACCGATTAAGCATCACGTGGAAAATAACTTCACAAAAACAAAGAAAACAAATGTCACCACAAAATTAGTTAACACCAAACAGAAGGTCAACCAACCATCGAAAACCAACCACCCGTCACTGATTGACATCAAGCAACCGTAGCGGAACATAGGTATATAACGAGGAGCAGAAGACAACAACATCAGTTTTTAGAGTAACTTCTGAAGAAGCTAACAGCATGGTTAGCGAAAGCAGAGAACGTAGGAAGGAAGGACGAACACGGCTCAACCCGGAAGATAATAATTTTAGTGACAACAGCCGCGAAAGCTTACATTCATGCACAATTCTTGGGTTTCATCGTATTTTAAAAATTAAACTTCTTGCAATGTAGATACGCATCGTTCAATAGTCCAATAGCAACGATTGTAATCGATTGCTACGTTATAATTAAATGCAGCTCTATGGGGAATAAACCCAAAATTTTATGTTGATTAGATGAAATCACTAGAACACGTGATGATGGAAGGAGAGCAAGTGGATGACGTTAATTCCATGGGAAAAGGATCATGTTTGAAGTGGACCCTTACATGTTCGGACACATTGGCCCAAGCTCACCTTCTTCTTTCAAGACCCACAAAGGTCATGTTAGGGCCGACTTCTTATATAATGACACGCTAAGCTGCAAATTTCTAGAGCTTTCTTAAACGTCGGTGTAGATTATGCTGGACCATTTAATCTGAAAGATTCAAAATTAAGAAACCGAAAAATTATAAAAAGATACATTTGTTTATTTGTTTGCCTTGGAACGCGTGCAGTTCACCTAGAATTTGTTAGTGAGCTGACAACCTCAGTCTTTATAAATATGCTTAAACAATTTGTTTTTAAACGCGGTTTGTGCCAAGACATTTATACAGACAACGGGTTAAATTTTGTTGGAGCACAGATCGAGTTGTCTACCATTTTTTGTTCCAGATTCAAAATTATCTCAAAAATAACTCTTTTAAACGGCATTTTATTCCTGCTCGTCCCCCCTACTTCCGTGGTGTGTGCGAATCCACAATAAAAAACATTAAATATTATTTACGTTTCATTTCTAACGACAACAATCTTTTAACTTACGAGGAGTTTTACAGTTTGTTGGTTCAAATCGAAGCGGTATTAAATTCTCAACCTTTACGCCTTTAAACAATGACCCAAATAAAATGCAAGAATTAACTGGTGGAGGTTTTCTGATTGGACATCCATTAATGATTCCTGAATTTGACTTAATATCTACATCAAAAAAACTACTTATCCGTTACCAGCATTTGAAGGAAATGTTACAGCACTTTTGGAAGCGTTGGTCAACAGAGTATCTTCACACCTTACATGAACAATCTAAATGGAGATTTAAAAAGGATATCTCTAATTTATTAGGAGCCCTTGTTCTCTTAAAAGAAGATAACTTGCCCCCTAGCCAGTGGGTTATAGGACGTATTATAGCTTTGCATCCTGGAAATGACAATATTACCCGTGTAGTGAGTATTAAAACAGTCAATGGTGTGCTTAAACGGAACATTGCTAAAGTTTGTGTTTTTCCTATTGACGAAACAATCTGTGCAAATAAACACGTTAATAACATGTACTCAATCAGTCATTTTTAATCATTATTGTATATTGTCGTTTTCAATAGTTTTTGTTCAATTAATATAAAAGGGCATAAAATTAGCCAAACATGTTTATTTAAAATAAAATATTCTCGGTAGGTAACAAAGAATTTATTTACCAAGCAAAACATATAACAACAACAGGACTGCCGTTTTCACAAGAATCAAAAACATGAAACGCAAATTTAAGCAGAAGTAATAATATTAATTACAAAATCATCTGGGTGCATTAAAAAACATCAAGTTACAAAATGCACTTAATTAAATTGAGAACGTAGTTAATAAATAAATGGGGAATGTACAGTATGTCTCTAAGGTAAAACTCATTTATATAAAAAAAAACAAAGGTAACGCCCCGCGTAAAGAATCAAATCTGAAGGCAGGATCTCTTTCATACATCATAAATGTTAAAAAAATCGGTTGGAAACTGCGATGAGTAAGAAAATAATTTATGTCGAATATCAGTCGGTAAATCGTCAACAATCAATTTTAAGCGGTTACAATAAGATAGTTCTAGAGGATCTCAGAGGTTAACTTACGTAGGAATTGAATCTTAACTATGAAACTTTCTCTTTTATACAGTAAGTGGGGAAGGGGGTATCACGCATGATTGATTCATAGTAGGAAGAAATGGCGGTAAACTAACTTTTTTTTATAAAAGGCTTTCTATTGATGTTCGTTTCAACTTTAGTTTCTGGAGTGCATAAACATTTAAAATTAAAGTGTTGAAAAATTGAAATTGACGACACGAAGTAAATAATTGAAATACATTTGTTGCGAACAAATTAATTCAAGTTAATAATCCTTGCATTTGCGTGAGTACATGCTCGTTGAATAATGCACTATTCACTTTCGGATGAGCCATGGTATTATCCAAAAATAATAAGACTTATCTATTTTCTTTTTTCTTTATTTCATCAAATTTTTATAGCCAAGAAGTCATAATCTCTACCGTCATCCAAACTTTTTTATTAGATACCCATTCTAAGGGCAATTTGTTGATATGAGCGCCTTTAAAGCATCTCGGTTTTTACTTTTTCCAATGATTAACGGATTTTCCTTATCACCTTCCATATTTGTACAAAATAAAATTGTCAATCTTTGTATTGCAGTTTTTTACCACTACATTTATCGTTTTTTAAAGAGACCGTTTTGTTTGGCATAGTAAGGTAAAAAAGTCCGGTTTCGTCAGCACTGTACCGGGTGACCCAATAAAACTGGTCCTCGGTCATATCTCGGGAACCGTTCGTCGTATGACTTTGGTGTAAAAAATATTAGATAAATTGGCCATGAAAAATCGCAGGAAAATATTTTCAAGTTTTAAAAATAACCACCAGAGCGCGTAACTGCCATCTTAAATTTTTAAATTGAATTTTCTATAAATTTCGCATAATAAAGAAATAATTTTGTTCACATTTGTAAAAAGAACAAGTTTATCTATCATTTTCGTAAAAACGAAAGTTCAGTTATTCCCAAAACAAAGATGGCGGGGGGTGTTCAACTGTTTTTGCAATAACCTGCTTTAACTTCTTAACGGTTTGACCGATTTTAACAAATTTGGTATCCTTAAGCAATCAGAATCAAGCATAATATAGTTAATTTAGTTGAATCCTTCTCCGCCAGGGGGCTAGTTTTGACACCATGACCCAAATTAAAATAATAATAAAAAAAATTAAATGGAATGATATGACTTTTTCTTTATGATAAAGTAGCCAAATAACATCCAAATAGGCCAGTGAAAACCATTTTTCAGAATCTCGTTTCTAACCTCAAATATTGGGAAAATGAAAATAATGAATTCTATTTAGACTCACAATTGTCTGATTTTTTCATTTTGTGCTAAATTTTTAATAGTTTTAGAAAATTTACCGCGCGGTCCTCGATCTTCAAACATCCATTATTCTCATTTTCCCAAGATTTCAGGTTAGGAACGAGATTTTAAAAATGGTTTTTTACTGGCCTATTTGATGTTATTTGGCTACTTTATCATAAAGAAAAAGTCATATCATTCCATTTGATTTTTTTTAATTTGGGTCATGGTGTTAAAACTGCATTCTTCGTGGCCGACATACTTAATATTTTTCTTACACCAAAGTCATACGACAAACGGTTCCCGAGATATGGCTGAGAAACAGTCTTATTGGGTCACCCGGTACATATTTTTTGGGTGAATACTCCTTCAATATTACTGACAGCTTTGCTTTCCAAGCTTCAACAGTGTTCAGATTAATATAAACTGACTCTCCGTAAATTGTTTTAAAGGAAATGTTATGTCTTTAGCAAAATTTCTTAAGCCACCCATTTGAAGTTTTAAAATCTGACATTTTAAATTTTCTGCAACTTCCAATGCTTTCTCTTTTATTAAAGGTCCAGATATAGGGATATTTTTATTATTAGCTTTACAAAACCAATTGTAAACTACTCGGTCAATTTCTACACCTTGAGTTCTAGGAAATTTTCTCTCCTGCTCTGTATTGGAACCTTCTTCAAATAGCTTTTTAAAATCACATTTGTTTTTTAAAATATCGTTAACTAGTGTTTTTCCAACACTAAATTTTTCAGCACTGTTATTGAACTTTTCACTTTTCACAATTAGATCAATTTTCTCTTTAAGAGACCAACGTTTTTTAGCGACATTGTAATTTTTGTGTACGTCTATATGTAACAGCACTGTTGAACATACTAACTCAAACTATATACGCAAAATACGATTTTTAGGGTGATCATAATGAGTCTTTTAATTGCACTTTCTCTGTAATGACAGGCTATTGTAAATTAAACAAATTCTTTAAATCCGTTTTTAAATACCGGTAATTACTTAAGCCTCACATAATGAAACAATTATACATTATGCACAACTTGAACGCTAAGCTGTTGTCTACTAATTACCTTACTTAAGAATGGCCGGAAATGAAAAGTAGAATTAAATGTACTTTTCCAAGAAAGTTTACAAATAAGTGGCCGTGGCCGATATCAAGAGGTGGTCGCAATTAGGAGGGTCATTAATATGAATATTTCCGTATAATTGGTTTTTGACTTGGAAAACCTGGTCGGATTTGGGGTGGGCGCTTTTAAGAGGTGGCCGAAAATAGAGGTTTAACTGTATTTCAAAAAACCAAGAAAGCATAATCTTGAACATAACATTTTTTTTTAAATAGTCGGATATGTTCTTAAGAATTAAGAAGTAAGTTACGATTTGGCTTTTATTACGAATATCCACACACAACGAATCATTATTTTCTGAAAATGCACTTATATTTGTGTGGTTCATCTTTCCACGGATTGAACAATAAATTAAAACCGATAAAAAATGAAGATTTACTGCAGTATACATTCTTAATTTAAGAGAGCATTCATATATTTGTTAACTGATTAGGTTTAGAAAAATTACATTGAGATCACGCAGATATGCATAATACATAAGTAGAACATAGGCCCACATTAGAAAATTTCCATTTTAAACTAAACCAACAAGATTAATGTCATTGTTTAATACGTATCGATGTTTTACTTGTACTCCACTTTTCGACATACTAAATTATTGGAAACGTTATCTTTGTTTATTTCTATCTTAGGATTATTTATTAATTGTTATATGTTGGAAATAACAATACAAGTTTTAATAAATGCGATTATCTAAAGATCCAAATTCTACACCCTGTTGAAAGTACAATAAATCTGGATTATATGAATGTTACGGATTAGAAAATACAATGTAAGTTTCATTAGAACGGATAATCTAGATTTGTTACAAATTTATTGGGACTCCCGTTAGCGTTTAATTAAAATCCTCCTTTGAAGAGGAAAAAAGTCTTACGCGTAATCGCAAACATAAACATTAAAAATTAATTTTCTTTTTTTAATATCGCCCTTAGAAAATGCACTCGTACCGCCCACGGTTATTAGAGCGAAACCCTGCTGACACGCTGAAAAGGTCCAAATCGTATGTCCTACACCCTAGTAAAAGACTCGAGGGATTGTTAATATAAAAGGCAGATATTTTATAAAGGTCTTTGGGTCATTTAATTTTTTAATTCGACCATCTATAAAAAAATCTTTGCCTCGTATAGATTTACCAAGATCATTAGTTTTCGGTCGTTAATGATCTAGAAGAATCAAATAACACCAATGGTAATTAATTTTAGTGAACCGAAAAATGCGGACGTAATGAAAACCATTAATAAAATTTAAATTCCTAGTCTTAACTTTGAAAACTTCATCCTTACGCATAAATTTTTAAAGAAATAACATTAATTTCATTGTGTAATAATAATTATCTTTATTAAACGAGTATAATATTTAAGGTAATTAAAACTAATTGAACCATTCGTTTTACATGACCGCATGACTTGTAAAGATAAAGAATGAATATGAATGCGTTTGTAATACTACCCACTATCAATATTAATTATCAGGATTTAAACTTTCTCCCCAAAATAAAAAATTAAATTAATTTTGGTAAACGTTTCTTAATTTTATGGATGAGTTGTATTGTGAGATTTAAATACAGAACAGTTAACTAACATATGGCGCTACTGCTGCATTATTGTATCCATTAATTATCGGGCATCTGATGGAGGATATCCCATGACAGACCCTTATTATCGGATTAATTAATGCAGGTACCGTACAGTAGATCAAGGTGTGTGTATACTTCATCCCTTTTCCGTTTTCGTTCGAAAACAAAGCCTACCCTATAAATAACTATATGTTTGTTAAGTTATGGATTTAAGTATTTAATATTCATGTACGTATGGCATGCCGTTTTAGTATATAAAGCGATAAATAAAATTGGTTAAATTAAAACAACAATTTTTTAAACTTAACAGCTCTTTTCAAATTAATTTAATTGTAATTGTCGTTTTAACATTATGACATTTTCAAAATAAAATAAAAATATGAAAAAGGAAAAAATGTCTAATTTCCAGTTTTTCTTTAAACCTTGTATGTGAATATTGTTTCATTCCAATTATGTATATTATATAATTTTAAGTTGAAATTCCATTATGTGCCTAATTTTAATTCTTAAATGAAAATCAGTTATATTTACATTACGTTCATAATTTTAATTCTTAAATTAAAATTAAATGAAATTTCTATGATGTACATAAATTCAATTCTTGATTCATTGGTAAATGACATGGACATCAAGAGAAGTCGAAAAAACATGTACTCCCAAGAAGCACAAAATCTTATGTAAATATTAGTAAATAATATTAATCAAACATTTAAATCTAACAGTTTTATATATTAAAAAATGTCAATGTCTTAGAAAATATTTGTTAAGTATTTTAAAGATAAACATATACAAAATATTTGAAATAAATCTTACACAAATATTTGAAGCAAATATTTATCATATATTTTAAATTAAGTTATAAAAATATTTAAAATAAATGATAATATCATATTTTAGATAAATATATTTAATATATTTGAGTTTCTAAGATTTTCTAAACATTTAAAACTGATATTTATGCAACATTTTAAATAATACAATAATATTAAATCAATTTACAAAAAAGTAAAATTATATTCGAAATTCTTTATATTTTCTTTTTACGTTTACTAATGAACATTATTGATACATAAATAATATAAACAATTTTTATTACATAATTCAAATACACAAATTAATAAGTATTATAACATAACATATAATCACTACAAACTACAAATAAAATATTAAATTATGATTGTAATTTAGATTTCCTCTTTAATCAAATCAATCCTGTAAGTAAAATGTATTAATTTCTTAAGTATAAGGCCACACAAAACTATCTAAATATTGAAATGAATAAGACTGACTCAAGTCCTTACCAAAGGGGATGTATTTTTTATCATATTCTAAACTGTATTTTAAGATGACATAAATTTTGCCTCCGAGATGCAAAAAATAAATACCAATTCTTTTAAAATTCAATTGTACAAACAAAATAATAATTTAATATTTTAAGAACAGTGAACCTATTATTGGTTGGTAGTTGTGTTTACATCTGTTTGATAAAAACAGAGAGGCCGAATTTTTTATTTCCTGGTCGGTAGCGTTGGGAAACCGTTTTTTGTCGCCACTAAAAAATGTGTCGTATAAGTATAAAATACATAACAATTTAATTGAGTTTTTACACAAAATTAAAACAAAGAAATTAAGAAATAATTCAGTTTATTGAGTAAAAGCTAATATGTGTTTACAACCACTACCAGTAAAAAAGTCCTTTTTTACGTCGTCAACGCTCTTTGTTATTGTAAACAAAAGTAGTCCCTATGTCAAAAACATGAAAATAAAGAGACCTAGTACTTAACACACCAAAGAAAATGAATGAGTTTGTGAAAAAAAAGAGATAAAAAAACTCTTATAATGCAAAATTTGACGAATTATCTATTACATAAAAATTGAAAACAAAAACGTACTTATATTACTGTTTATTGTCTGGTTGCTGTACTTTTACTTGTTTAGTTGTTTGTCCTGTTCCTGCATTTTTACTTGACCTCATTCGATTTATTTCACTTAAACAAAAACACACACGTTAGGGATCGTATACATACTAATTGATGGTAAAATACAAAATAGTTAAAAAACAAACAAAATTTCAAGTTTGATGCATGCACGTCCTTTCTTTATAAATTTAAGAGGATTTGCAAAACAACAGAATTCCTAGCCTTCGGCTACGAACTATGACTAACACCAGGACAAACGTTTTTAGTATTATACTTTTGGTGAAAATACAAAAGACTAATATATTTAATATTTATATTTATTCAAGTTGGGAAATTACTACGCTCTTTTCAATAGTCGGAAATTTGACATAAAATGTAAATTACAAATTATTATTGTAATTAAAACCATTAAAGCTGTACATTAGTACAAACATGTTCGAAACTAGATTAAAATATTTAAAATAAATCAATCCCAGGCCAACTCTTATCTGTCATGTAATTAGACACCGAGTAGTAAGCGTTTTCCATAGGCCTTTTTTTATAATATTTTTGAATTGGTATTTGTTAAGACGCTGAATCTTACTTGGGATGTGATTATACAGTCCTCTAAAGCATTTATTAATATTACATAGTTTTGTGTTTGGTAACATAAATAATTTTTTATATCTAGTGTTTATATTGTGCAAGTCACTGTTTCTACTAAATAATTGAATGTTTTATGAAGGTACATCAGACTTTCGTATATATACTGTGACGCGTCTGTCATTATACCAATTTCTTTATATATTTTTTTTTAATGAATATTTGCTGTTTAGATTGTAAATTGTCTAATTCGCTTTATCTGCAACATAAATTTTTTTTGAATGCCGACAGCATATCCCCACAACAAAATTCCATACGACATTAAGCTATGGAAACAACTATAATATACTAGTCTAGCTGTACAAATATCAGTATAACTGTTACAGCATACGCTGCAGAACTAAGTTTTTCTGATAATTTAACAATGTGTGGCCTCCAGTGTAGTGTAGCATCTATCATGATTCCTAAAAATATTGTGTTGTCTACAGTGTTTACTTCACTGTTATTTATAATTACTTCTGGATTAATATCTTTATCATTACGCATTACAAACTTTACACATCTGGTTTTTTCTTCATTAAAAACCAAATTATTTACTAATTTAAACCAGTGTGAAACCTTATAAGTAGAATTTTTTAGGTCGTTATTGGCAAAAAAATGTCGTCCGCAAAGAACAAAAAAGGACTAAGAATTGAACCTTGCGGAACTCCTATGTTTACTACTGAGCCAGGAGATGTTTTACCATATATGTAAACTGATTTTATTCTATTGGTTAAATAGAAAAAAAAAACCAAAAAAAAAAATAAAAAAACAAAAAAAACAAAAAAAAAACAAAAAAAAAAAAATAAGGAAACCAAAAAAAACACCGAAGGCATTATGTGAGTCTTCAAAAGCATTAAGCCAAACTGCTTGCAATACAAAAGTTTGTTACTGTAAAAATAAAGTTACATTTGATCTAACATAATTTTTTCAAAATTCTACTAAATGTCGGAAATACAGAATTTGGTCAAAAATTAGTAGGACCAGATGTGCTAAATGATTGATGTAAAGGAATTATTTTACTATATTTCATGAGATTAAGAAAAACACCATTGTCAATACATTTATTAAATATACAAGCTAGTATCGGAGCTATTATACCTATTACTGGTTTTAAAACATCAATTGAATGTATTTTTTTTTTATTTTAATAAAAGTTGTTATTACCTCTAAAAATCTATATGTTGAAATTTAAATAGAAATTTACAATTATTCTGCAATAGAGGAAGAAGGAACCAAAAATTTGTTATTAGATTTGGAATGTCCGTAAAAAATTTTCAAGCGCTTCAGCAACATAACCTATATATTATATAAAAAAAAAAATAATATAATAAAACAAAAACAAAAAAAAAAAAAACAAAAAAAAAATTTTTAAAAAATAAATAAAAAAAATTAAAATAAAATTTTTATAAAAAATTTTTTTTATACAAAATTTAAAAAAAAAAATATAATTTTTTAAAAATTATATAAAAATTTTCAAACATTTATTTCACAATTCGTGTAAATATTATAAACAATGGTGTATCAAATATTTCTTAAATATAAATCTGCACGTAGAAATATTTAATACAGATTTTCAGTAGTAAATATAAGATTTATATTCACATAATGTTATTGAAATATTTAGAGCTGCTTGGGTTGTACAAGTCTCGAATCCTTAATAACATTATAACCAAGGTACATGGTGCTTCATTTGTTTTGTTTATTATGTTATTTGGCTTTAACCACATTGTGATTTTTTTTATATTTTTGCAACATATTTTTCTTCTCCGGTAAAGCATCTAATTGCGTATAAATATTAATGTTAATGCAGGTAAGGACTTAAAAAAAATCAAAAATTCTGGATTCTTAAAAAGACTCTTCATGTCAAAATTTTGGAAAACTGTTTGCATATTTGGAAAGACCAGAAAAAACTGAGTTAAAATTGACATTTTCTAGTTTCCACATAGAATTATGTTATAACCAATATGAGACAATGTTTCGTAATAGTTGGTTTAAAATTTAATAAAATAAATTTTATTCTGGAATTCATAAACTTTCAATTTTAAAATAATGAAATTTGTCATTTTTTTGTTTTCCTTTAGTTTATCGCATAAAGTCTAAATACAAAATGAATCATCAGAGCCGCATTTAGGATAAAATACGTATTTCAATACATACATAATATCTACCTTGGAAAGGAACACCGTATATTTTGAAATTTTGACAAACTGTTTGTTTATTTGAAAAGACTAGAAGCAACTTGAATTACATCAGACACAATTCTAGTTTTTCCATACAAATTTGTTAGTGAATAATTTGAGAGTAACTAAAATGTTTCCGAAATACATCGGACAATTTGAATAAAAACTTTTATTTTGGATTTAATATTAGTCTAGTTCAAAGAAATCGAAAAGGAACAAAAAGGGGATATCGTGTATACTGATGATTTTTTTGTCACGTAAGTTAAGTTTAGGCCGCCATCGATACTGTATGGGAACATTTTGCAATTTGTTAATTAAGGTCAAAATCTTCAGTTTTTGGCTTCTATTTTTTTAAGATTAGGTCGGATAAAAAAATGATAAAAGGAAAAGTTGCTCGTCAAGAACTCGGCTATTTTATCCATCTAATCAAAAATTTAAAAAATTTTGTAACGTAAAATACGTAAAAAACCGTAAAAAATCAAAATGCGTATAATTGAATAATGAAAAGTCGTAGAGCGATGATATTGTGTGAAAGTATAGTTCTCTTAGGAACAATAAGTGTGCAAAACCCGAGCGCACCAAGTACGATAGTTTCGTTTATAAAGAATTGGAAAGTTTCAAATGTCACTAGCTGGAATTTTTTTTGTAATGCACTTGGTAGGTTCCTAATTTTTTTACGCTTTTCTGGTGATAAAAATATTAAGTTGTGAAAGTTACAGATTTTTAAATCTCATAGAACGGCCCTAGGAATTTTTAAAGAAAAAATCGTTAATTAACAAATGAAAGACTTTTTAAAACTTTTTTGATGCGGGACTGAAAAGTACGTTAAAAGACCATTTTTTTAAATTTCATAACCATTTTTAGATCCCGAGATATCAATTTTTAATTAAGGTGCCATAACTAATGTTTAATCCAATAAAAATGGCTGAAAAAAATTGAGTGTCTTTGTGAAATGTGTAGGAATACGTTTAATTTTTTTATTGCGTCACACGACATACATACATACACAAGCGAAAAATTTTTCCGATAATCGCGAGAAAAATGCACAACATATGATCGTTGCAGTTTTTACGTATCTTACAATTTCGTAATCGATAGTAATTGTTTTAGTTAATTTTGCGTAAATATAAGGCAACATATGTATTACTTTATCGGAAAATGAACTACATTGTCAAAAAATTCGTTTAAATTAGGTTAATAATGCATTTTGTTTTTTTACGCATATGTACCTGATATAAATAAATAAATAATATAAATTAATAAATAAATAATGTGTGCATAAATAATTAATGCGCACAGTAATAAAACATGTAAAAAATAATATATATAATAATTTTTATATTATATTAAATATTCTTGGTCAAATATTTGAAACAAAAATAAATTTCTTGATTATGTTTTAATATCTCTCATGTAGTGAAAATATTTCTAGATTACATTTGTAATAACAAATAATTTCAATGTATTCTTAATATATTTTTGAATGCTGTCAGTGCTGTAATAGGTACGTAAAGAAAATGTAATGTAAATAAGTGTATTGAATGTTTTTTTACACGGGTATTGATGTACATTTTGATGTACATCGAAATTACATCAAATTACATTATTACATTTATTATGCATAAGTGCTTTCTTCGTCACTTTTGCTCTTCTCTGATTGAACTGTTGGCAGGTCAATGTTGTAAGACATTTCTTCTTCCTGCACTTCTTCTCTGCTAGGAATATGTTCTTCGTCGTCGCTTAACTGAATGTCTAAAGCTTGTACGTTAGTACAATTTTTGCCTTGACATGACGAGCAAATCTGTGAACATTTTAGGCCAAGTTTCTTGCCGCTACATGATGTTCTGCATCCTTTCTTGCATTTGCAAGCAATCGTTTTAAGAAGATGTACAGGAAGGGGATCTTTATTGCACACCGTCGGTGTTAGTCCGTTTGCTGATTTTGTCCGTCCCTATTGTTCGGGTATGTATTTCTTCACTGCAAAGTCTAACCACTGCTGAATTTGAAGGTAGGTAGGGGGAAGAACTGTAAGATTAAACGAGATTCTATTTCCTGATTTCTAAAAACATGAATAACGAAACTCGTTTAACTTCTTGCTGATGTTAGGATTCAAACCGTACAGAGCAGTTATGATTTTTTGGCCATTAGTATCAATGTCGTCAGCATTCGCATAAACATCATAAAATAGTTGGACACGTTCTTGTAGATCGGTAGATTTCTATAGTAACTTCAGAAGTTTCCCTTTTTCCTGACGGTACAGTGCTGACGTTGTGTCGCACCCCCTAAATGCATGAATGAAGCAAATCAAATACTTAAGGTCTGGATACTGAAATAAATCTGCTGGCGTAAACGACAAATTGGGCGTATTCGTACACATTTCACAAAGACACTCAATTTTTTTCAGACATTTTTATTGAATTAAACATTAGTTATGGCACCTTAATTTTAAATTGATATCTTGGGATCTAAAAAAGCTTTTAAAATTTTTTAAAAATTTCAGTGCCGAAAAGGGCGGATTAAAAAAGTTTTAAAAAGTCTTTCATTCGTTCATTAACGATTTTTTCTTTTAAAAATCCTACGGCCGATTAATGAGCTTTAAAAACCTGTAACTTTCACAACTTACTCTTTTTATCACCACAAAAGCGTTAAAAAAATTGGGAATCCACCAAGTGCCTTACAAAAAAAATCCCAGCCAGTGACATTTGAAACTTTCCAATTCTTTATAAACGAAACTATCGCATTTGGTGCGCTCGGGTTTAGCACACTTATTGTACCCACAAGAACTACACTTTTACCCAATATCAGCGCTTTACGACTTTTCATTATTCAATTATACGCACTTTAATTTTTACGGTTTTTACAATTTTTTACGGTTTGTTACGTATTTTACGTTACAAAATTTTTTTAATTTTATTTGTTTACGTGGATAAAATAGCTGAGATCCTAACGAACAACTTTCGCTTTTAACATTTTTTTCATCCGACCTAACATAGAAGCCAAAAACTGAAGATTTTGACGTTAATTAACAAATTGTGGAATGTTCCCATACATACTTTTTGATAAGTTATTCCTGACGGTCTAAACTTAATTTACCTAAAAAAAAATCGCCAGTATACACGAGTTTCACTCACTATTCTTTTTTGACTAGACTATATATTTTCTGGTTTAAAGTAATGCAATTTGTTACTTTTTATTATACATTTATTATTATATTTGTTAGCTTAAAAAACAGTATTTGTTTTTAAGTGGTACAAATTTATTTTAGTAACTTCTGGTTATAAAGGATTGGAAACCTGTACAATATGTGTTTCTTAGAATCTCCTTGATGTCTCTTATCTAATCCTAACGTATGCGCATTTACCAATGAATCACCCTGTATATATGTGTACTTAATTCCAATTGTTGAATCTTAATTACGTACATAATTTTAATTCTTCTAATAAAATTAAACTAAATTTCTATGACGTAAATTTTCACAATAAATAAAATGCATTGCCATTATACTGGGTGATTCAGATTGGTGATCGCGGCGTTAAATTTTTATATTTTAAGAAAAAGTACTATAAGCCATGTATATTTCTAATGGCGTGTCAAACCGCATTGGATGAACTACATAATTCGGAATTATTTTGACGAATGCGATATTAATAATAGTCAACTATTTTGTTTCAAATGATACCCTGCCTATTTTTCGATGAATTCTTGTTTTGCATTTTTTTTCTCTATACAACTAAGTAAAAAAATTATACAGTTGTATTATAAATTTTTTGAGAAATTAAATTTCCCTAAATTTTATTTTACTATTAGGATAAGCTGGCCATAAAAAGAATTGAAGCTTTCCATTTTTTTTATTTTAATTTTACTAAACTAAAAAGAAATGGCAAAATGACAAGTATAAAAAAAAGTTTTTAAATTAATGTATCAATACAACAAAGTAAATAATTTTTTTATTCCCAAACTGATTAAAAAATCTGTCACATTTTAATGACCAATCGCCGCTACCCATCACTTTAAATTGGTTTAATTAAACTTTACTTTTACTATCGGGTAAACTCTTGGTACACTTAAAACTTGTAACAAAATTGGGTTTTCTTAAGTCAAAATATTAATTTTTTTTGTTTAAAACTTTTCTTTGATGGCCTATACTTCTCTTTTATTGTTTATATTAATACACACACAAAAGTACTATTTAATGTTTATGAAATAGGTTCGGACGTGGCCTTTACTTCTTTTTTAAAAAAAAAATTGTTGTGGTTGGTGTAGAGCTGCCGAGTGATTCTCACAAAAATTAGACCAAACATTCAGTCCCAACAAAAAATCTTTGTTACAATAAAAGGCCTTGCTACAACACCTATCAAATTAACCCTGCTGTATCTCAGACTTAGTTCACTTGCAGAGAAACAGCAGAGATTTTATTACGACATAGCCGTCAACAATCACATTCGCATACATGTCACGGAACTTAGACGCCCAAGTCTTCGACGTAAAACTGCGGTGGAACCACATGCTCGTCCGCATATCAGGAATCTTGCTGACCCAAACTCTTAGAAGTATAGCCTGTCGGATATAGGAACAAGCGCAAGTAGGTCTCAGCTCACGAAGCTTATCATGCCCAGTTCCAAAGTCAAATACAAGAAACGCATGCGACAATCTTTTTCTGAAGCAACGCCAGCATCTCAAAACGTCACCATCCACAGCAATCCACATCCTACCTCAACGCAATAACTACTCTCACTACCAGCACTACAATGATGATAATGCTGTAAGTTTATAAATAAAGAACCGTTTTGCATATTTTGGAAATAAAGTTGTTAGAGAAGTTTTACCCCTCTGTAAGAGATAATTGTTGGAAATTGAAAGTTCTTCTGAGTTCCTTTCTTCACCGATTGGAAATCATATCGTCTTCTTCTTGTAATGGCCAACTTGACCAAGGACATTATTTTCTTAGTGTACATTGTGTTGTCCAAACGTTACACTACAAAGTTATTTGAAGTATACCCCAAATCCATTCAAACAAATAATACCAGACCCCGTATTCTCTGTTAAAATATTTAAATGGGTGACTTCCCATGCTCGAAAGATGATTATTATAGTGTTCTAGTTTGACCATATTGTGCCCCCATTTCCTATTGAAGTTGACGTGTTTTGGGGTTTTTGTATAATTTTATAAATTTTAAGATTTAAGACACTCACACTTATTCTAGATACTTATTAAACAAGTAAATTAAACACTTTGTAAATTTGTTTATTATTTCAGGTAAGATACTGTTTGGTGCCCCCTCTCCCACCTACGTTACTGTCTTCATCAATAAATAGAGAAGGTAAGTATGTTGTATATTGAGATGATCTTGTTGCTTAATTTATTTACCAAAAAATTGTGATGTGTAGAGTTATAATGATCTAAGACATACCTTTTAATTGTTCAAAGTTAAAAATGATTGAAATTCTTTTAATTTCCCAAATAAAAGCAAATTCATATAAATTCTTATTGGTAGTTAGGCATACTAAGCAGACTCTTACAATTTCATTATTTAAATAAATTATTATTATCTTTTATAAATGAAACGCTTTCCGAGTTACAAAGAGCACGTTACTGATAACAATGCAATCTTACTACTTAAATTTATTTCTATAAGACATTCAAGTAGACGGGTTTTTCCAATTTTAATGACTTACTATTTGTTATTACTACTACAGTTTTACGTTGTCGTAAAACATTGTTTAATTTTTAAAACCAATTATTTATTTGGTTTTTACGTCGTGTCGTCATAGAAATTTGTTTTAAAACTTAAAACCACTGTTTTAAAAGAGGTATTGGTTGTCATATCAATGTTCTTACTTACAGAACACGCACGATTTATTTACAGTGCGTAACAGTCAAGTTACAGTAATCGTAGGCAGTGTGTATTGAGCTATTTACATTAGTGGTCGTAGGTAATATATTTTATGGCTCTAAGTAATGTGTTTATAGGTTGAATCCTAAAACTGATACATTTTATTAAAACATTATTTTGTGAAAGTGATATCTATCTAATTCCACTTTTACAATTTTTAAAAATTTGTTACTTATGTTCCTTTTTTGTGGTTTTTATTATTGGTTTTTGGAAAAAAAAATACTCTTGTCAAATAGTTCTGCATGGTCGAAAACCTAAAATGCAACCATCAGTTGTCAGTTTTTTTTTAAACCGTTGTTACATAAAATTAGTAATTGTTGTTTGTAATATTAACTATTCGGATTTGTTGAAGGCGAGTGTTGAATAATGGATCTCAATTACAAAAATTAGTAATCATAAAAAAATATAAGCATGTCTAAAAGTAATAGCTTTTCATAGATGATCATATTTGCGATTCAAAAACATTTCTTTGTAATTTTTGTAGCAATTGAATCATTGCAGTATGAAATAAAACGCATTACGACATACGCCCGCAAAACTTAATTTCCCGGATTTATGACGTAAAATGCTATTACGGTAATAATTATTTAGCGTTTAACAAAATGTTCTAATTTGAATTTCCTGTAGTATAAGCAATCAGCAGGTAGCACAATAAAACATACTTTAGAAAGTAAGGCATTTAAAGAACATTGTCAAAAAATGTGCAAGATTTTTACTATTATAATATTTTCCAACTGTTACGGTTTATTTGTAAACAAATAAGATCAATATATAGCAGTGCTAGATGACCCCCGGCAGCTCGTCTTAGTCGGAAATGGTCGTGGGTGGATTGAAAATCGTTCACAAAGAAGGCCTCTACACTGCTTGAAACTTTATAAAGCGCCACCTAGGATTATGTAAAGAAATATCTAGAGTCCCTAGGTACTCATAGATACAGAAATAGACCCTACGTGCATAGAAATATTTATATTGTGTTAAGCGACTAGAATTCAATTTACATATATAAACACACATATACACAACAGTAGATTTTCTCAATTAGAATGAATAGCAAAATATCGTTATCAAATACTAATAATTTACAAGAGCGAGTTAAAAACACGAATATAAATTCGAGGCACAAACGCCCTCAAATACGTTAGCGTATTTAACAGTCGAAAACACCAATGAATCCCAGCAAGTAAGTCACACGACAAAATATTGTTCAAAATGTGTTTAACCGCAATTACTACGAGTACCGGACCGTGGCCGATTATTTAAATAAGTTCAAAACACACAGAATTAATTATTTAATAAGCGCCCAAAAAAGGTACGTTGTTAAACGCTCAACCACGATGACACATACGATACATATTACGCGACAAAATTTATAATTGACATGCATAAAAAGTAACTTAGTTTGTGTAACCAGAAGTCTTCAGTGTTCGACAGTCAATCGGTAGAGATAACAGCTCTTGTATCCAAATCTAGTATTTGCGTATCCAACGAAGAAAAGGAACAGCCAACATGGACTATAATGATAACAGTTGCAGGGCGGCACAAAGGATTAGATAAACGGCTAATCTTGAGTGTTGGCCTTGAACCGACGATGGCTTCCAGGGAAGTTGATTAACCATTTAATTATCAGTTGTAAAAATTCTGAATTTCCAAGTATCCTCTTTGATCGGTTATAATTTTTGGAGTATAACCATCGCTAAACAGCCATTGACCAATTAAAAGAAAAGACCCAAAACGCCAAAAAAACACAAAAAGAATACTGGAACCGAAATCGAAGATTACAAAGCACATGTCCAATTGTTCAACTTTTAGACAGCATTTTCTAAGTACACCTTTTCATAACAAAGATTCAATAGGAAAAGAACGTATAATCTTTGCGAGAAAACTGAGTGTAACTTTTGCAGATACACGGGTATCAATTCGGAACCGACAACTCCAAACAGGTAAGATCCCCCAAACTACCCAATATAAGAATGCATATTCAGACTCATTAGTGTAAACACAGCGGCCTATACTGTAGGGAGAAAATTACTCAATAAATCAATTATTTATGAAGTAATCCCGTCACATACTTATTTCGAAAACACTTTGAATGAAATTATAATTGTAGGTATTGTTACGGATATATTTTCAAAAAGTATACTTTGTTTATTAGTTAGGGAAATACCACTAACACTTTCGCATTATTTGTTTCGCAAACGCGTTAAGTAGTAATTAGTAATTACTGTGTTCAATGTCAAGTGCTTCAAAAAGGGACTTAAGATAAATGAAAATGCACATTTCTTTTGTTATATTGTATACTATACATAAATATCTAACTGAACAATAAAAATCTACATGAATTGGGAGAGGGATGTACAAAACAAAAATTACAATCGCCTTAAAACCTGGGCTTTACTTAAGTCCAAGGGTGTACATTAATATTTCGAACATTCGCGAATTAATTAGTTATAATTAAAAGGGCGTGTACAGAAAATGCTTGCTATCCATTTATTTTTTGATAATTTGCTAAGATAGAATGTATCTAATCGAATGATTTAAGCTATTTATTCTATAACCTGTTGTTATTATTTAATGCATTTGTAAAAATTTATAAAGGACTCTTCCTCGAAGGAATAACTCCATTCGGGTACTCTTAAGTGCTTTTCCTTATAAATATTCAAATATGGAAATTACGGCATTTATTATTTATCGATGCTTCTAAGTAGCGAGGTGCGAATTTAATATTCATAATTTCAAACTAGGTAATTTTCAAAAATTTAATACCCGCCAATTTATCGATAACAACAAAAAACAACAATCGATTAAACGTGGCACATTAACCGAAATATTTTCGAACCCCTTTTGGGATTTACCTTCGTCTAAATAAAGTGAGCAAAATCATGAATACACGAAATCAAATCTATTTATGATGCAAGTCGTATACGCGCGGCTGGGATATTGTACAACGGAAAAATAATTTCCTATTCCACAACGCTGGAGGAATATCAACTAGGTTAAATATTGCTCTTCGGTTATTTATAGAGGCTTCTCGCACCTTCCAGCTATTTTTAGATCGGATATAACCCCATATCAGTCAACATACCCTTAAGCCAAAACGGGGACAACTACTACTTTTACTTCCGCATAAAGCGAGTTGGCTATCGTATCTATTCACAGTATAGAAAAATCCAATCGCGATTGTGTGCTTGAAGCGAACGGCGTTTAGAGTGATATCAATTATTCAATCGAGTAACGCGCTAATTGATTTAGTACCGAACGTATTATAAATCTCTTAGATATATTATCGTGGCATCACGATCATTATACGCACAATCAATATGTTACCCCGGCGTGCAACCAACCCCATCGTTTAGTTGTCACAGTGAAGCAGAAGAACGGAGAACTCAATACATCACCTGTCTGTTACAATACTGCGGGTAGAAAATGATGAAGTACTCTTAAAATTGGTTTCCAAGAATGCATGTAGCCGTCCACTTAAAAATTCTCCTGGACATTAAAATTGATTGATGATGGTTAGAAATTTTAGTTTTTTTGTTTCGTACTATTTTCGTATACGTATACGCATAAAAGACAAATAAATTCTTTAACGCCATCTATTCTTTGAAAACTTATTAGGGTGGATATGGTAATTTATTATATTGTTTGTTTTACGCCAAGACTAATATGAATAGTAATTGCAGCGGAACATTAATCTTTTACGCTAATTGTCATACTGAAGTAATATATTAGGTGTAATTTGATTGGTATTAAAGGGAAAGTTTTGAGACAGTGAAATTGCTGACTTTGCTCGTAGAGAAACTTTACGAAGGGGCAAAGCACAAAATGCGATTGGGTTAATTGTAGGGTTAAAATAATGACACATTACGTTTCGTTAATAAACCATTTCGTTCAATGGAATTACGTTTTATTGTTGCTGAAGGAAAAAATGCGCTAATTTTAAGTAATGCTAAGTGTCAGTAATTTTATATTTCTCGATGAACGTGTACAAGTGTACAACGCCTATCAATTACAATATTGTACTTAATGTATACGCGATATTTCTTAATCAAAACCTGTACGACCTTTAATAATTTACAGGTTTTTTCAGATCTTCAAGCACATGTAAAGCTGGATGTATCGTTTACTTTAATGAATGCTAATTATTTAAGATATCAGTGTTGCTTTATATATACATAAATATTAATGATCTGCTTCGTATCTAATTTTACGTGCGTGGTAGCTTTGCAAAATTAAAATACTTACAAGGTAATGTTGTTTCTTGCAAAATCTATTTGGAAGAAGTACCTGTATAATTTTATAAGGGATTTTGTGATCAATCATTCATTGTATGTCATGTTGTTGTTAAGGTAATAGATAGAAAATAATTAAATACAATTGTCAATCAAATTTTGCCGTTTACAATAGTTTTTTTCTACTACTAGCTGTGAAGTGGACAATTATTGCGTCTCCTAGCCAACTGAGAAGTTGAATTTCTCTATTAGTGGTTAATAATTTTTTCTATTGTTGACCTAGGTTAATAATGGACAATTTCAAATTTTTTGAGAATCTAAGAATAGTTGTTTAACAAAAACGAGTGAAACATAATTTTGTATATCCAGGTGATTATCTTTAACTTATTTGCTGCTTAAAATTACCTAACACGATAAAATTATTTGAATAAAAAATGCCATTAGTTTAAAATTCGCGCCCCATCCCATAACCGCAAATACATAACCTGAATTTATTTATTTATTAAATATGATGGTAGAATCAGTTTTTCAGGTTTCCCAAAGGAGATTTAACCAGGCGAGTTAAGTTACATCAAGAATTTTAAGTAAATTACAAACATTTTGTTGTAGGTGTTTTGAATGGTTAACAGAATCTGGAAGGTCCGATCTGTTGCATAAAAATGTCGACTCTAAAAACTTAACGAGTATGTGGCGAACACTTGCCATTCCTAAATGAATTACAAGTGTCAATTTCTGAAACCCAATATTCAAATGATGCAAGGTATATTGGCGAAGCAATAAATGCCCGTTAACATCTCTAGCTATACCAAAACTACTCAAGCTTGCAGCTCAAATACTCTTAGGTAAAGAAAATTACGGAGGAACATTCTTAAATTGCAACGTGAAAAGAAAGCACTTCAATTGAAGTTAACATCTCCCAACGATTACTTCCCGAAAGCAGAGCACAAATTGTGACAGCCAAAGTGGACTTAAAAATAAACCACTAAGAAGCAGGAGATATATAGAGGAATACAAACAATTTTCACTAAAATTATATTTTACGAGCCCCAAAATGTTAATTTTAAAGTAGGTTTTAAATTTTTGCCAGCTCAAACTGCTACGTGATCATGGTTAGAGTTATATATAAAAAGTTAAACAACCCTTGTGCTACATCTTTACAAATACGATATGTAAAGGTGACAAATTGAAGTCGATAGTATTAGACTGCATAGAAAAGCTACAATTACAATGCGGTGCCAATGTTAGGGCAGTAGTAAAATTTTCTAAACCTAATTAAAAGAATATATGTATCACCTGAAAAACCAAACCTTCTCGTAAACGATAAGAAAATCTATTATTTCTACGATGTCTCCTATTTATTGAAGTCGGTGCAAAATAACTTGATTAAATACGATATAATCTTTAATAACAAAAAGCATCTTGGAAAGACATTAAAAATTTCTACATGTCAGACAAATCTAAACCGCTGCGATTGGCTCCTAAATCAACTAATTTACATATTACTCCGAATAATTTTCAGAAAATGAAGGTGAAATATGTCACACAAGTGTTTAGTGAATCAGTTGCAGTTGGTTTATCAACGTATGTAGCTTTTAATGCTTTTGATTTATTTGCATTCCTGTGCTACTTGATTTTTACAAGAAAAATGTTTATTTTTTATTTTTGGCTTAAATTTGGCTAGTAGTAGAAAAATAGTATATACACCATGGTTGTGAAGTCCATTATTGCCTACGCACCTTATTTCGCTCGGGGCTACCGCAATAATGACAGACTTCACAACCTTGGTGTATAATATACTATTATTTAATTAATATAAAAGGCATAAAATTAGCCAAACGTGTTTATTTAAAACATGAACAAACCAACACAATTAACCCTGCATCACTCGCGCCTTATTAAATTACGCGAGCACTCGCGCGTGAGAGTTTCTCTCACACAATGATCATTTCAAGTTTCTGTTTAAAGATGTTGTTTCTTTGCAGAAAATAAAACGAAGTTACTTAAGATATTGTGTAGTTTAATCGTAATACAATCTAAAAATTGAATTTTGTTAATATACTGAGATACAAATTAATAAAAATAATCAATCACTATTATCGTTTACTCCAGAACACGTTGGACATGTAAATGTCATATGTTCTGTGCAAATAACAGCATTGCAGCTAACGCATCGTTTTTTTTTGATTTCCTATTCTTCCTTCTGGGACAAAATTTACAAAAATCCGAGCATCGACTGTAGTTTCTCTAATCTGAGGTAAATTCAAGTAGTCTTTCAACATGGTACGAATTTTAATTGGCAGAGACCTGATTGAAGAACGTCGAATCAATAGTGGTTTGATCAAGATTCCCCCAGCTTATTTAGATAAATCCTACGTTCTTCAATGATCCCGGTATTACTTTTTATACACAATATTGGAGTTTATAGCAGCGACGTCCAAAATTGTAAAAAAATTCGAAGGGGCCATCGACAACTAAATCTGGCAACAGAATATCGTCGGCTTAATCGGCATAATACGTAACTCCATACTCAAATACTTTTCAGGAGACACAAAAAGGACTTAGAAATGACTTTACCTTTAACTGTATTAAATTTTACTACAGTTATTGCTTTGGTCGATTAGAAAATATCATAAAGGTGCTAAAAACTATACGCGTAGTTAATATTATAACATAAATAAATTAATTTAATTAAAAAATGGAGATACGCAGTTTTGTCTTTTATATTTCACTTTAAAAATTGGAGGTACGCATTTTTCTTACCAATGAAAGTAAACAGTAAACAATGAAAAATTCAACATTAAAGCATTTTTATTTATAAAAGTGGAAAAACCAGAACTTAGACTAAAAGGATTAATTAAACATGAGGTAGATTATTATAGAAGTCATGATAATCGCTTTCCATGCTTGACTTAAGTTGTTGAAGGTGCCCATATTTTTTCTGCTTTAATTTTTAGCCTCTGTTTGTGCAATTTCGGTAAGTTATCTGTATTAGTTGCGCGAATGGTTTTTATGTTCAGTCTTATTGGAAGAGTTTGCCATTCTTGTTCTGAATGACGAAGTTTAAAAATACTCCATCATTTGAGTATTTCAATGCTTTTAGGTCATTTACCAATGGTGCTCCAGCGATTTTTCCTGGTCTAATAGATTTAAAATACCGGAGTTCATCATATTTTTAAAGAAGTCATGCATTAAATATTCAACTCTGTAAGGAGTTTTTTGACATGCTGTTTTGCAAATAAATACGTAATCTGCGGGAATATTGATTTTCTTGTTTCGAATCTTTCTTTCAATAACAGAGTGGACGCTGTTCACTTCCATTTGTGTGTGACCCTTATGTAAATATTTTTGTTCCACAGTAACACCTATTTCCAATGCAAAATTGAATAGACCATTTGATAATGTGGTGTTTCTGTTTTGGTATCCACACCCGTCACTCCATAATATAATTTTAATGTCACTTTGGTTTTCTAACTGGTATTCTTCTACATGTCCCTTTAAAAATGAATTATTATACTTGTAAATTCGTTACTTGTTAATCCGCCTTCTGCCTCATTCCAAAGATAACAGTAGCCTTGTTTGCGCTTAAGGTCAAATAGCGTAAAATTATGAACGATCAATTTCGTCTTATAATAAAGCGAAGAAACATTAGATTTTGGAGAGAGCAAAACCGATTGAAGATCCATTGTAAAAATTTCATTTTGAGACTCCTTATCCGCACTCTTTTCATGTCTTGCTTCATTTTTTAATGTCACGTGTTCGTTGTACTTGTCTTCTGTTAAATTGCCTGTTTCATAAGCGACACAACTGTCGCATTGATCTTTTTTCGGTTTGAAAAGTGACAACCGTTTTTTATCGAATTCTTTATGGAATGTGGCAATTGATACAGGTTTTACATTGTTTGTCTTGCAGTAATCGTTTTGATAGATTTTATATAAATGGGCTTTAGAATTCCAAATAGGTTCTAAATAGAGCTTAGCAGTGGAAGGCCGACAGTAATGTGACTCTAACTTTGGTAGAGCGTCGAAAAAATTATGCAGCAAACGAACAGGAGTATTAATTTTATCAGGTACTTCAGTCTGGTCTAGATGGATTTTGTCACCTTTGTCGCTGTTTTCTAGACTATTTTTTGCCCATTTTTTATGACCCACTCTTTCACCCCTAAAGTATTAAGAAACATTTTTACACACTCTTAGTCTGGTCTTCCCTAAATAAAACTTATTGGAATATGATCTTCTGGAAACTTCCCTATTTCCCCTTTTTCTGCTAGTGGTTTCTACAATCACGTGGTTTTTTACGAACATCTTTTTTTCTGCCCAAGTGAACTTTTTCCAGAATTGCTTAAAAATTATTTCTCTCTCATTTTCCGCTATCTGTCTACATTTCAAAATAGATTTTTGATTTGCGCTTAATTTACAGTGACAGGCCTCTTTTAGCGATCTTGGTTCTTGAACAATATCATACCTCCATTTTCCATTTTCTTTTTTTTCCTACATAGGATTCTCCTTTTTTTCTATTGACTCTGTTTTTGTTTTCATGCCAATTATTTCTTTTTATTTCGTACTTTGTTGAACGTTTTCGTTTTGGAGTTTCATCTTCCAATATGTTGTCCGGCAACTTAATTACAGCTGCAGTAGTGTCACTTTCTGAGTCAGAGCAGCTATCACACTCTTCTAAAATTGGGTTAAAGTCTGGATCGTTGATATCCAATTCTGTATAGATGTTCTCTTCAATCGGTGCCTGAATATCGAAAGTTACCTTAATTTCATTAGACTGGACTGATGAACAGGAAGGCATTTCATCAAATAACTGGTTAACTTCCATACTGAAGTTATTTGAAGCCATTGTTTCTTCTAAAAAGAAATTGCATGGTCAGACGAGAATTTTAAAATATTGTGCCTACCTCTTTTTTTCCATGACTTAAACTACTTGTTCTATTGGATTCAGCAACCACAATTTCGATACTTTGCACACCCTTAAATTGTCTATTACATGGCATAGCAATTTGCGTTCCTATTAGACTTGCATTGCCAATAACATCATTTATTTTATCTGAAAAGAAGAAGTAGAGTAAGATACAAAAATACACTAGACTAAAGAAGAAAGAAGGAAATTGTAAAATATTATATAGCTACCTACATAGAATTTTTATTACTTACCACCATCGTTTAAAAACACGACTTCGGCTTCTTCTATAGATCTTAATAGATCTGAGTTAAAGCTGTCACAATGTTTTAAAGTTGGATTAAAGTCTGGATCGTCGCTAACTGATTTTTATAGACGCTTTTATTAACTGGGGTTTCGTTAATATCGTTTTTACTAACTTCCAATAGTTCCAATGCTTTGAAGATCTTATCAATTCGTCTCGCCATGATCTAGAATTAAAAAAAACGTGGAGAAAAGTACGTATGTCTCCCTAGCAAATATAATTATTATTAAAAATATGACATTACGTACAATATTTCATCTTTACTTCCAGTATAATTATTATTAACTCTAAAAAGTATTTTCCTAATAAATAAATAGTTACTCTTACCTTTTAACAACTAGTAATTTAAATCCAGATATTATTATGACTGTAACTATGCTAATAATCACTACACACGTCGTCACCTTGAAATACCATACCAAACTAATGGATTTACGGATTTTGCCGACTGAAATTGGCGTTAAAGGAGATACGACGTTTTCTACTTTAGACATTTCAAAGAACCCCATTTAATTTTGGATATACGGATTTTTCTAGTCGGTGCGTTGTAATATTTTCTAACAGATGGCACCAAAAAGTCATTTTGTCAAAAATGTGGAGTTACGCACTTTGCCGATTAAGCCGACGATATGTTGATTTCAACTCGTCCACTACGTCAACGCCCCCTTTGGTCAAGTTATAGAATGTGATTACTTCAGGTTTTTGTAGTTCTCCAGATTGAGGATCTATGTAGTCTCCGGAATAAAATGTAGACAACATCAATACGTTTTTCTGTGGTTTAGGTTTATAAGAAACCAATACGGCATCTCTCTGGAAACCAAACATGCTACTAGGTGTAGGTCTCTTCATATTTATGAATATTTGAGGAATTTCCTCTTGTTTTTCTTAGGGTGCCAACAATAGTTGTTTTCTTAGCTAACAATTCTTTTGCTAACGGCACCGATGTAAAATAATTGTCTGTTGTGATGTTTCTACCTGTATTCATAATGGGATTTGCTATGCGCATTACAACTGCAAATGCAGAGTTGTCAAGATGAAAAGGTCCATCCGGTTGCCTTCCTGCATATATCTCCATATTACAGGTGTAAAAAATCCTGAATCTACCAGGGCATATATTTTGATGCCGTATTTCGCCGGCTTATTTGCTATATATTGACGAAATTTACATCGTCCTCTAAAGCTTTCTAACATCTCGTCCACTGTGCAGTACTCTCCAACTTGGTAGTTCACTTGACATTTAGATACAAATTGCTCAAATATTTCTCGAATGGGAGCTAAATTATCGAATTTCTTTCTATCGTTTCTGTCATTGACATTGTCAAATCGTATTGCTCTTCCTAAAAGATGGAACCTTTCTCTTGACATTGTCAACTTGAAACCAGCAGGTGCAAATATCGAATCACTCCAAAGTTCTTTAGTGTTTACATATTGAGCCTTCCGTACTCCTGCTAAATATAGAAGTCCAATGAAAGCATATATTTCTGTAGTGTCTGTATCTTGGCATCTTTCTCTCGAATAGTTACTTCGTATTTTGGCTAGGTAGATGTTTGTAAATTTCACGATTTGTTCAATAATTTCTTCTGTAATAAACAACCTCCAACATGTTTCCACAGTTTTTGAATTTTTGCAATATTTTTGACTCCAGGAAGATGACTGACAATATTTTTCTAGATGTTCGTACATTAGGTCGGGGAGGATGAGCCATCCAATGTGTTACTTTGTCTTTACCAGTGTAGTGATGTATAGATTTATATACGATATTACCGTCAATCTCATGAACAGAATTTTCAATTTCTGCATCAGATTGTTCGGAATCCGTATAGTGTTCGCTATGTTCACTGGGAGCATCACTTTCGATGTCGTCTCGTCTATTGTCTTCCATAACTTCTTCATCTTGAGGTACTTCTTGTCCTGTCCATGGTATATTAGCTAACATTTCTCCTCTTTCCTTCTCTTTATTTAGAATATTCGCTAATTCTACTAATTTTCGGCCCCTACTCATTGTTTACAATCTAAAAAAAATATCGCTGCTGTAGTACCAAGTGTATAACTCAAAACTAATTTTCTTACCAAATTTATTTATTTCAATCAAATAAATTGTATGCTACGCTAAAACTCGCGTGATGAGAGAAACTCTCACATTGACTTGCAAGGAATTGACAACAAACAGATGTATAATACAAATATGTACTAAATCACGCACGCAAAAGCATTTGTTAAAGACGAGTTACAAAGTCAGCTAGAAGTGGGGTAACGCCATAGTCGAATAACTCTTCGTAAAATTTTCAAATTCTTAGGAGCGTGAGAGAAAACTCTCATAGCGCGAGTGATGCAGGGTTAAGACTGCAATTTGGAATAATATTGAACATCCTCCAGCTAAAGACTTAAATCTCGAAGCCTTGTATTGTTGCAATACTACTTAAGTACGACTTTTTCTGAAGTTGAAGAGTAGAAAAATTATGGTCTGGAGTTGATGTTTTCTAATAAACATCTCATTGATGATCCAACAATAAAAGGGCTTTGATCAAAAAGAAAAATTTGGTCAAAATGTAAATCGGCATAAGAACAGGCCATTCAAAATGCAACTCTATGTTGTTTAAATAGGGTGCGATTTCTAGTCCAAATTGTGACTGTGGAAACAAATCAGAGACCGTCACACATTATGTGTAGGATTGTCTGTTAACAGTAGTTTAAAAGAGATTTGTAAACATTTATAACTTAACGGATGTAGCTGCATTATGGCTTACTAATTTTTTGTTTATATTTTTTGTCATTGTTGTGACTGGCGCTTGGACCAATCTATTATATGTCGTCATGTAAAAAGTATACGGTTATATTTTAAATTCTTATTTACTTACCTTCTATAATGTTTACACACTTAATCAATATTATAAATACTAAGGGTAAGTGATTGGCATGTTTAGGTTTTAGTGGTGTTTTTAAACCTTGAAACAAATAAGCTTTACCAAGAAACAATCCACAATTGCAAACGGTTTCATCACCACACTATACAGGGTTTATATTGTTTTTCTGATTTTCAATCATGAAAATGAAAATGTACCATAAATAAATAAATAAATTTCACATAATAACGAATTTTTGTTGTACACACTGTTGGGTTAATAATCACCTGAGGAACAACAACATGTTAGATACTACGTTTTTAGCGATGAAGCATGGTCTTATCTTTTGGGGTATCTGAATTTATAAAATATAGAATAAGTCTACGGAGGTACCAGGTAAAATCATAGAAGCTCCATTACGTCCTGTAAAGTTGGCGTTTACATTGTAGGAAATTGTTGCTCCAGACGGCACACTGCCTGAGTTAGCATAGTGAACGTTTGTCGAGTACCGTCAATTCAAATATCGCGCCAGTTACATCATTGGCAGAAGAGACAGTCGTTTGTAAAGCTACCGTGTTGAATGTGTCAGTTCTGCCTTTTGTTTATTATTTACAAGTTTGTTGCTACTGATATTCTAGTTCTAATAAATATATACGTATAATGCATCCCTAAGCTATAAATCTCTATTGCGCTGGAGCTTCCATTTGGACGGTACAGTCTAAAAAACAAATTTTTAGTTCTTATGTGAGTTATAGGCTGAGTCCGTACACATTGCTTCAAACTCATATTTCATCGCTCGCCCTAAGTGTAACAATTGTTTTTAGTCTACTTTGTCTGTAAACTTGGTGTCATGAATAATTACTACTGATTATGTATTGTTTTAGTAAAAGAAAGAGTAACAGATTGAGTTGGAGGGAAGAGGATATGAAAGCTGCTATTGAGGCTATTGAAACCAAAGAAATGGTATGGTTGAAAGCATCCAGAACATTCAACGTGCCTTTTGGAACGTTAAGGAGGCGTGTTGGTAATGTTGGTAGAAATAAGTATGCAGTTGGCTTCCAGGAAAGGTGGGCTAAAACTATTGAAGTGCGATAATTCACAGAGCGGTGTAATCCTATTTTGCTTTCCACTACACTGTACTCATCGAGTTTAGCCACTTTATGTAGCTTTCTTTAGCGCGCTGACTACATATTGCAATCAAGAAGCGTAAAATCACCCAGGGAGAGCAGTGAGTCACTTTGAAGTGGCTGGAATTTTCAAGATTGCGTACCAACAGGCTACAACAACTTCAAATGCAGAAAAAGGGTTTTCTTCTACGGGAATATATCCATTTAATCCAGATATATTCCCGGATTGAATGTTTTCTCTAACTGTAGCAACTAATTTCGAGGAATCGGAAAGCATGTTGGACAAGAGCAGGAATATGGAAGAATGCCGAACAAGCAGTATCATTTCTGTAAGTAAACCGTGTAATCTTTTTCCTACCCAGTACATCTTCACATTTTGCTCTAGTTATGAAAGACAAAGCTGCGTTAATCTCTTCCCAAGGAACATTTTTGTCTGACACTCATCATGTTCCCATAACAGACCTCTCTCCTCTTCCAAAAGCAACAAATAATAAATAGCAGAGATTTGTAGAAAACAGAGGCAAAGTTGGAGTACTTAACAATAGCCCGGAGATATTAGCTTTGAAAGAAAAAGTAATGCAGAAAGAAGAGAAGGAGCATGAAAAAAATAATCAAAACTCAAGAAGATAAAGAAAACGAAGACACAGAAACCATCATAGAAACTGACAATAAAGACGACGCGGCATGCATTCACTGTAATGAGCTCTATTCGCACTCAAAGAGAAATGAATATTGGCTGCGATGTCAAATATATCAAAAATGGGATCATGGCGACTGCACTGCACTCAAGAATAATGCAAAAAATTTATTTGTGATTGTGTAATTAATTATTTTGATAATCAAACGTAAATACTATATAAATGAATATTATATGTAAATATTATATGTGTTAATATATTAGGTATGTATTTCTATTTATGCCACTGACCTAAATTCAACCCATATCTCGCTTGAATTTCCCAAAAGGTTTGATATATGCCAAGTCATTCACCTGAAGAATACTGTATGCCAACTAGCTCTGAATAGTCCGTGTGAGTTGGCATATGATGTACTGTTTTTACTAGCCCGAAAATCAATATTTTTCTAAAAAAATAGAATGATGTCTACTTAGTATTATAGACACAATTAATATCTACAGACCTGTTCAATGCCTACGCAAAAAATAATAATTTTTGATTAAAATACAGGTCTCTAAAAAAAGTATGCCAACTCGGGCACAATTCCTCTAATGTTCAGACGACGAATAATTGAATCTGAGTTTTTCGAAAATACTGTCACAGCTGATCGTTGCAGAGAATTTTTGGATATCGTTATAAATCAATTTGACAATGAGGAAATAAGGAAATGGTACTTTCAGAACGACAATTCTACTGCACACTGCAGCTAGGACACAACAATATTTACAAGAGTTCCATGGAGATAGGATTATTAATTAAGGACTATGGCTCCCCAATCACCTGACCTTACACCTCTCGATTATTTTTTTATATGGGTACTTAAAAAATACTGTATACAAAACACGACTTCATACGCTGGATGAATTGAAGGATGCAATCACGGATACTGTACATAACATAACTCCTCAGCAGTTACAAAATGTTTATGGATTCGGTGGTATGCGTTCGCGAAGAAAGAATGTGATTTTAATTCGCTCTTGGGATTGATAGTGTAAATTAACTATAATTAATTATAATTAAATAATAGACGTTTTAGTTTAGTAACTATTGTGAATTACAATAGGAAATAGACAACAACGTGTGCGATAGTTATAAATAGTGATAGTGAATAATGTATATAAACAGAAAGTGATAAAGAACCGTTTTTAGTTGTCGTTGTTTTAACGTTCTGACATTCTAAAACGATAAATTTGTTTATTTGTGTACGAATAGTATCGTAATTAGTTAAGTGATCGTTCAATTACAAATATTCAATTACGGTGATCAATTTTAAGCAGTTCGGAAAGAAAGGTGTGATTTATTGTGTTAGTTTTACATCGGAGTTTATTAAGTCTAAAAATTAAAAATTATATTTAAGATGTCCGAATCAGAGGAAATGAGTCGGAGACAAGGAGGAAAAGAAGGCAAGAGGAGGGCGTATATGAAATATTTAGAGATAGTAAAAGGTGGTCAGATCTCCGAAAAGAGAAAAAAAATAGACGAAATGGGTATGAGTAGGTAAGTAGAAAAGAAGAATATGGAGGGTTAATGGGACTGTGCAAAGAGATGTTACAAGAGATAAAATCAATAAAATCAGTACAGGAAAAAACAAATGAAGAAATAAAAGAAATAAAGGAGGAAATAAATAGAATTAGTGGAAAGTGGGAAGAAAATTTAAGAATCTAGAAGAAAGAACAGAAAACTTAAAAGAAGATTGAAAAACATGAAAGAAAAAAAAGAAAGAAAAATTTAATGATTAAAGGGCTAGAGGTTCGCGGAGGAAGAATGGACGTAAAGAATCAGGTAGAGGATATATTAAAGAATAAGATGGGAGTAGAAGAGAAATTAGAGGCAGCAACAGAAATAAAGAAGGGAATAGTGATAATAAAGGTGAAAAATATGAAGAAAAAATAAGTATCTTAAAAAATAAAAAAGTTACGAGGAACGAGGATATATGTAGATGATGACCTGACAAGAAGAGAAAGAGATATATAAAAGAATATAAGGGAGGAAGCAAAACAATTGGAAAGAGAAGGGAAAAGGGTGAGAATAGGGTATATGAAACTGTGGGTCGACGGAGAGGAGAGAAGGTGGATAGAAAAAGAAAGACAACCAAAAAATGGTGTTCAAAAACTAGAAAGGGGGTCGAAGGGGAGAGGGAAAATAATAAAAGTTATAAAGACCATAGAAACAAAGTGGGGGAAAAGTGAACATAGAACAATAAAGCAACAGAGTAAAATATTATTTTGGAATGTGGCTGGAATAAAAATAAAGGACAAGATTTTGGCAATTATTTAGGGGTTTCAAAATGGTGGGGTTAATGGAGACCTGGCTAGAAGAAAAGGACTGGAAAAACTAGAAAAGAAGCTACCAGGAGAATATGTGTGGAGGGTTCAGTGTTGGTGAACGGAATTTCCAAGTAACAGAAAGGGCAAAAGTGGAGATAATTGCTGGAGTGAAAAAGGAATGGGAAAGTAAAGAAGAGAAGGAAGAGAAACAAGTGCAAAGAATTGTTAAAAGGATTATGAAACAAAAAAAGGAGAAAATTACGAAATTTTTACGATATATGGAAGGAAATGAGCAATACTAAAGAAATTTTAGATGAGGTAATAAAAGAAAGAGATAAAGATAAAGTTTAAAAAGGAAAAGAGAAAATGGGAATAAAGACAGAATTGTGGAACGGAGAATGTGAGAGGGCAAAAAAGAAATTAGAAAAGGAACAAGAAAATACAGAAAAGAGAAAATAAGTGTAGAAGAATATAAAATCATAAGAGCAGAGTTTAAAAAAGTATGTGAGAAGAGAAAAGTGGAATATAGGAAGGTGATAGAACAGAAGATCAAGCAAATCAGGTATGAAGGGCAGGCATGGGAATTAGTAAAGTGGAGAAAAAAGGGAAAAAGAAGTGAGGTAATATTAGATAAAGAAACATGGGAAACACATAAAAAGTATACTACAAGGAAAGGAAAAAGTACATAGTGGAAAGCAGAAAAAAGAGTAGGAGGAATAAGAAAGGAGGAATTGAATGAAGCCTTAAGAAAATTGAAGAGGGGAAAAGCCGGAGGTACTGATGGAACACAATGGGAACAGTAGAAATATACGGGAGAAAAAATGAGAGAAAAGTATTAGAAAATATATGGCAAGGTGGAGGGTTTCCAGAAAGATGGAGAGAAGCTATTATATGTCCAATTTATAAAGGAGGGGATACACAAGAAGCTAAAACTACAGAGGAGTGAGCTTAACGAACGTAGGATACAAAATATACGGAGAGATATTAAGAACAAGATTGGAAAAAGAGGTAGAAGAAAAAAAATAATACCAGATTGGCAAACAGGTTTTACAAAAGGAAGGGGACAACAGACAACATCTACATACTAAAACAAGTTATAAATAAAGAAATAGGGAAGAAAGGAGAAACAGTTTTTGCGGTGTTTATAGACATAAAAGCTGCATTTGACTGAGTGGAACGAAGGATACTATGGGAAGTGATGAGAGGTAACGGGATAACTAAAGACATAATAGAAGCAATAGAAGAGATATATATAGAAACAAGATGCAGAGTAAGAGTAAAGGAAAACTAGGGAAAGTATTTTGGACGGTGAAGGGGCTAAAACAAGGTTGTCCACTAAGCCCAATGTTATTTAATCTGTATATAAAAGATTTGGAGGAGGAACTACGGAAAGGTCAAGTTGGAGGAATAACTGTGGGAAGAAAAAGTCTAATAATTTTAGCATATGCAGACGATATAGTACTCTTTACAAGGAATAAAAAGAGATGAGGAAGGCAATAAATATAACCAAGAGATATTTAGAGAAAAAGAACTGGAGGTAAACGTAAAAAAAAAATGATAATATTCAAGAAGAATAAAGGGAGGGAGACGAAGGACAAATGGTGGTTGGGAAGTGAAGAAATTGAAAAAGTAGATAGATATAATTACCTAGGATACGTTTTAAGATATGACAATAAAGACAATGACCAGATAAAAGATTTAAGACAGAAAGGAAACAAAATAATAGGGCAAATATGGGGGATAGGAGAAAAGTATTTGGGCATGATATAGAAAGGAGAAAATGGTTATTCGAGAGACTGGTTAAAAGCGTAATGATGTATGGGGCAGAAATTTGGGGATGGAAAGAATGGGAAGAGGAAAGATATTGGAGATGGACACTAGATCTGGAAAAGAAACACCGGGATACTTAATAAAAGAAGAAATGAAATTAGAGAAGATAAGAATAGAAACAGGAAGGAGAGCGTTAAGGTTTGAGAAGAGGATGGAGGAAAGAAAAGAAAATGAAATATTATATGAATGTTGGAAGGAGATGGAATTTCAAAAATAAAACATAGAGAAGAAGAAATAAAAGTATATTATAGAAGAGGAGGTTACGCGAGGAAGAAGTAAGAAGATTAAGAGGAGAAGGAAGAAATAACACAAAGAGACAAAGATAATCAGCTACAAGAACGAAGAATGAAGATAAGAGAAGGAAGATACAATATGAATTACAAGGATATAATGGGGAAAGGATACCACAGTACATAACAGGAGGATTGACGATACAAGAAAAAAGGACAATAGCTAGATTTAGATTAGGAAATGAGGAAAAAGAAAATCAGTATTGGAAGAAAGATGAAGAGAGATTGTGCAGAATGTGTGGAAATGATTGGGAAAACATAAAACATCTTACAGAAGACTGTGGGGAATTGAGAGAGGAAGAAAGAAGAAATAAGATTTTACTTGGGGAAAAAGGAGAAGGTTTAAACTGGATGAAAGAGGTAGTAAAAGAAGGAAATGATTGGAAGAAAGAAAACGGAAAATAATGAAAATAGAATAAAAGTTAAATTTAATATAGAAGAATAAGTTAAAGGACAAAGAAAAGTTTGGCTCCTCTAGATTTTGGTATTTGGTGTTACATTAAAAATCAGGTATTTTCCAAATCTGTTACGACAAAGGAATATATGATGCAAAGAGTCTTACTTGCTTTTAATTATCTAACACCCGACCATATTTCCAGAATTACAAGACGTAGCTTAATGAAAAGGATTCATAAATGTTTAGAAGTAGATGGAGCTAATTTTGAACACTTATTATAAAACTTTATTTGTTTAATATTACATTTAGTTATTTTTGTTTGTAAGTTATCTAATTAAATTAATACAAAATACCTAGTCAACGTTTTTAATGATATCCATAATTAATAATCCTTTCAGGCTATTGGTTACTTTTCAGAATTAATAACTTATGAAAAAATATATAAATTGGCCACGGTGGCGGCTAAGTTTTAAACACTCCGTATGAAATATCAATGAGTTGGACACATGAAGTTAACGGGCAAGCGCTTGTTGTTTATTAGTTACAATTTCACGTCACTAGCTTCGTTATTAATGGAGATATCGGTATTCAATGTAGACTGGGATTTTTCAAAATTTTTTAAAAAATCGAAATATCTCGAAAATACTTCATTTTTGGTATAGGACATTGTTCACAAATTTAATCTAAAATTTCATGTAGAATCCGAAAATAAAATAAAAATACTAGGTTCCATTTAAAATAACAAAGTTGACGTCTACTTTCGGTATAACCGGAAGTGCCACATTAAGGACAATATTATATTTGAACTCGGCGTCATCGAAAACCTATATATATATTCCACATATTCAAGATGAAGACTTATGAGACAATTTTCGAGACAAAAATTTTGACACCCTTTTTTCAAGTAATTAGAATTAGTACATCATAACTAAGAAAAATAATTCTGTTCTGAAGCCGGCCAGCTAGCTCTCCGTCCGTATGTAAACGAGATATCTAAAGATCCACTCGTTGAATTTTAATGAAATAATAAATTTTTGTCTTTCGCTAAAATTATCTAACGACGTCCCTGAAGAGGTTGAAATACATCTTAATGCAGAAAGCGACGAGGAGCAGGTAGACAGTTATAAGGTTGCTCAACTAGCAATTTGGAACTTTTCATCAATTATTAAGCAATGACGAAGCAATGGTTCCTTGCCACGGACACCATTCGGTCAAAATGTTTTAAAAATAAACCAACTTGATCATTTTTGTGGGAAAAAGAACAAACAGTGCTTCTCTTCCTTTACTTTAACATGCTTACCCTTCTTCTTCTGTTCATAAACCTCTACATTTCTCCTTTGCTTTTAACATCGTAATCTCTTCCTCTACTTCTTTCTTATACTATTCTTTCCCTTTTTGCATTAAACCTTAAATTTTATTTTAAATTTTTTATACTTCTTTATTCCTACCTTATACCTACCTCTTATTTTTTTCCTTTTTGCCCAATCATACCCTTCTTTCTGTTTTACCATTCACTTCTACTTCACATTTCCCTTTTCCTCATCGTGTATTTATTTTCTTCATTGCTTCTCCCATTCTTCGTACTAGCTTACTTATTCCTCTTTTGACTTTCTTTTCCTTAACTTTGCTTCCATCTTCTTATGTATTTCCAAACTGTCTTCCATAATTTTTCTCTCCCCATTCTTCATTTGTTTTTTCATTTACATCCTGTTCCCCCATTATTAGAAATGTTTTTAATTGATTTTTTGTAATTTAATCAGTAGAACGTCGCTTGTGATGGTTTTATTTCACCAATAGGCGAAGGTTTAGAATTAAAATTGATTTGTTGACCAATTTCTCCCTACACTATAGACAGTCGTGTTTACACTATGCGATAAAGACGAATTTTTGTGTTGTAAATTTTCTGGGGATTTTATTTATTTGAGATTGCCGGTTCCAAAAATTACTCCTGATTTGCCGGAAAGAGATATACTTTTATTTGTATTTGCTGACTTGTTGTGAAAGGTGTACAAAGAACATCGTCTAAAATAGACATGTGCTGTGTAGTATAAACTGAAGTAAAATCATCCCGCACAACCAGAAAATACATTTTCATCTACTGTTCTTGTGTGAGTACCCTTTTTCTTTTCTTGTTTTAATGAAATATTTGCTATTACAGTTTCTATCATTGCAGTACACTTTTTTTTTGTACCTACTGGTTTCTTCGTATGCACTCTGTTTTCTCCTATGGATTCATTAATTAATGGATTAATGGATTCATGAATCATTAATTATGGTTATGCTGGCATGGATAATAATCAAAAAATTATAAAATAACAACCTTGGTCTGTTATTATCACTGGCGTTGAATTTGAACCTACCTTGGAAGATCTTTCTTGTCAAGGACACCACCCAAGATAAACTTGTTATCTGGTTCATTGTAAGCAGCCCAGCAACTCTTATCAACGGAGTCCATTTGTCTTTCTTTTCTTCATTGGATACTAAATACTGCAGGATTTGGATACGAGAGCTGTCACATCTGCCCAATATCTGTTGAACACCGAAAACTTTCAAAGTATTTGCTTAATCTTGTGCGCTTTTAAACTATTTATATAACAGGCCAAGGTCCGGTACTTTGTAATTTGTTGTCAAGTACATTCATAACAATATTTGCCAAGCGAACTCGGTGAATTGCTTTCATGGAATAATCGGTGCTACGACTGTCAACCTTTTGGGCGTTTGTGTCTGGAATTAGTATTCGCGTCTTAACTAGCTTCGGGGGTTATTATTTTGTAACTGCATATTGCTATTGACTCTAAACGATATTATCTATTTGTGTGTCTATGTATTTCTATGTGTGTTGAGTGAAGTCTAGTCGCTATAACATATATATATATATATATATATATATATATATATATATATATATGTATATATATAAGCAACTGTTGCTTACATTTACGGACGTGAACGCTTTCACGAGTCGACACTAGATGTCAGCGAAACTTATCCTTTAAGTATATATATATATATATATATATATATATATATATATATATATATATATATATACTAACGCAACATACGGTTTGTTTCTTGTCTTTACGAATTTCTGGTGGTTCTAGAATATCTCTTATACGTAATCCTAAATGGCGCCTTATAAATTCCCTGTGCAGTATAGAAGCCTTAATAATATATGGATGTGGTCATATATTTTAATGACCAGGTTGTGTGTAATTATTGTCAATAACTAAATGAATTAAAATTTTGATGAGACCTGTTTTATTATAACAATCGGTGCATCGTCTCCACGATCTATTTTATCTTCTTCCGTGTAAATAATTGGAAATGAAACAAAAATTTTTCATTTTTGACTTCCCTATTAAAATGTATAATTATACCAGATGATTCAGATTTAAATTTGATAAATAAGGCACATTGTTTTAATTTCCACAGAAAAATATTGTGTGTCGAATGTAAATACATCGATAACAGAAAATGGTAACAGATAGGTATAGAGAACTTTATAAAGATTGAAAGATTACTTAATTTTCCATCACATAGAGCAACAAGATACAGGGTGTTCCATTTAAAAAATTGACTTTTGGGCAGTTGAAGTTAGTCAGATTTAGCCAAACATTTTGAACACCCTGTAAATAATAAAATGTCAAATTACACATCATTTAAAAACTTAACAGTCCTTCTAAGTATAACCCAAATTTTGTTACTATAACTTTCTTTTTCAATCATTGACAAACGTTTGAAAACAATACTACAAAACCAATTTTTTCTCAAAAAAATGAGAATATCTCAAAAGTTGGTAGCCACTTCCGGTGTAACCGGAAGTGCTAGAAAAGCTGAAATATTTTAATTAAATATAATTTTTGAGCAATCTTCTATTCCAAATTTTTAAACAAATATTTCAACGGGAAGTCCATAAACTTCTAATGAACGGGTTAGCTGAATCACCCTGTATACATGTGAATCAAAGGCAAAATCGATAAACTATATTTCCTATTTTTTTTAAAACTTTCTGTATATAATCTGCCCATGCATCTTCTATTTAACCCAAATTAATAATAATAATTGTTTAACTCTGATTTATTTAATTCTATTAGAAAATGTAAATATTAAAAATTAATTGCCGTAGAATGGATCCCTGCGGAACATCCGTATATATATATATATATATATATATATATATATATATATATATATATATACCAACGTAACGTACGGTTTGTTTCTTTGTCTTTACGAACTTCTAGTGGTTCTAGAATATCTCTTATACGTAATCCTAAGTGGCGCCTTATAAATTCCTGTGCAGTATAGAAGCCTTCACTCGAACAATTCTCAATAAACCCACGACCACTTCCGACTAAGAAGAGCTGCCGGCAAGTTTTCTAACACTGCTATCTTCGTGATAACACGGTTAAGGTTAAACTACTAGTTCTTAAATATTTTATATCTTAATAGTTTCTAAGTTTGTATCCATACCGAAACATGTTTGATGATAAAATTCCAATTATTGTAAAAATTATTCAATTCTAAGCAAATATAGAACGAATTTTTCTAAAGAGAATACATTATTTTATGTTTTTCAGGAATCATCAGTATTAGGAAAACTATTTTGTAAATTAACAATTACACAAAAAATTGCTTCAGAAAGAGCGTAACATTAATACGTAAAAAATTGTTAGTGTTAGCAGCTCGTGTTATTAACCCCAGTGGCAACGTCGTATCAACTCTTTTCCAATCTCTGATGAGTTCCAAAATGACGAAATATCTCCATCGGATGCTCTTCTTGTGCGTTTAAAATTTTATGACATATTATAATAAGAAATAAACCGTGTGATTGTATTTTTTATTTTGTTAATGATTAATTAACAGTCAATGATGAAAAATAAAAATTAATATAAAATAACGTACAGATAGCATTCGCTGTCGGTTATAAGTAGAGTTCTGTGAATTGTTTTTTTTCTGTGTTAAAGAAATTTTTATTTTTTGCATTCTAAAAAACTTAAATTTTTCTGGTCACAGCAAAGACATTCGTTAAAAAAATCAACAAGCTACAAAAAGTTTTATTAGGTTCGTGTTCTTTAAAGCAAATTTCTTAAAAAAACACGAATTTAAGTTAAAACGATCAGATTCTTAACCCGCATAGGTAATATTGTGGCACTTTGGTATGAGAACACAATTCTGTTCTTTACATGGAGATTCGGATACCCTTGAGGTTCGCCCCAAGCTCCCGCGGCTCCTAATGTGCTTTTCATGTCGCCTCAGCACCTCAACACGTGTCCGACCCACACCCTTAGATGTGGCGTGTATTATCGATGTATTGCCTTGTACTACTACGAGCACTCATGTGAGATTTTACTTCAACCAACCGCGAAGTATTACACGAGTCCTCTTTGAACGCGTCTAAAATTTTTCACTTTTCTTAAAGTGGTTTCAGCTGAAAATAGCCATAGGGGGATTTTTTTCTGTTTTTTTCAAGGATTTCATTGAATTTATTTATAACTAATCGAAATCGAATATTTACATATAAGAACAAATTAAATTCGAATTCTTTCAGCTTGGGTGTTCTTAATACAGATGACGTTTTCTAAACAAAGAATACTAAAACTTAAATTATTAATTTATTTAAATCGTCTCAACTAATTGGAATTTTTGATAACTAGTTTTATTGGTACACATACATAAAAACCTATTAAAGTCTCGGTTAGTCGATCGAATCATGTGTTGCACTAATTGGCCAGCATCAACACCTATTACCGAATAACCCGAATAGTTAATTACATTAAATTTATGCGTGGACCGTTTTCAAAAAAATATATGGGTTTTCGCTTTCGTAAACAACATTCTTAAATACGAAATAAATTTTTTAACGCATCACACGAATTCTTGAATTGAATGCAACATTGTTTAAAGTACAATTAATCACGATCAGAATCACGTTGTTTATTGAATCGGTAATATCTCCGCATAATATAAATTTTGCATTAAATAATGTCACTAATCACGCTTAATCACGACGGAAAATTACGATGGCATGTTGATCTTTTTTGTGAATGAATGTATTTTGTTAAGATTTTTTTACATCTGCCGTAACAATTTAGAGTTTATTAAACATAGTGTTGATTTCGTAAACTCTTTTGCATTTTTAAACTTTTTTTTTAAGAAATTTTTGGTCTCAACACTATCTGCAGTTTAAAAGAATTTTAATTTGCCATAAATCAAAAGATTTTAACTTTTGAGTTACATTAAAAATTAGAAGAGGTTTTACAAAAAAAAAACAACTAAGACAATAAAATCTATACTTTGCAGTATTTTTATTTAATGAATGGAATACGGATGTTCCGCAGGGATCCATTCTACGGCCATTAATTTTTTAATATTTACATTTTCTAATAGAATTAAATAAGTCAGAGATTAAACAATTTTTATTATTAATTTGGGTTAAATAGAAGATGCATGGGCAGATTATATACAGAAAGTTTTTTTAACAAAATAGGAAATATAATTTATCGATTTTGCCTTTTGATTCACATGTATACAGGGTGATTCAGCTAACCCGTTCATTAGAAGTTTATAGACTTCCCGTTGAAATATTTGTTTAAAAATTTGGAATAGGAGATTGCTGCTCAAAACTTATATTTAATTAAAATATTTCAGTTTTTTAGCACTTCCGGCATACACCGGAAGTGGCTACCAACTTTCTTATTTTAAATGGAATGATATATTTTTTTGTATATTTGGGTTTTACGCTAAAATCTGATTTACTTTTATGTAGCACAACCTATATGAAAAATCAATAGTTTTTGAGATATTCTCATTTTTTTGAGAAAAATTGGTATTGTTTTCAAACGCTTGTCAATGATTGAAAAAGAAAGTTATAGTAGCAAAATTTGGGCTATACTTAGGAGGACTGTTAAGTTTTTAAATGATGTGTAATTTGACATCTCATTATTTACAGGGTGTTCAAAATGTTTGGCTAAATCTGACTAACTTCGACTGCCCAAATGTCAATTTTTTAAATGGAACACCCTGTATCTTGTTGCTCTATGTGATGGAAAATTAAGTAATCTTTCAATTTTCATAAAGGTTCCCTATCTGTTACCATTTTCTTGCTATCGATGTATTTACATTCGACACACAATATTCCTATATTTTATTAAATAATTTCTGACTAGTAGCCAGTGGAAATTAAAACAATGTGCCTTATTTATCAAAATTTAAATCTGAATCATCCGGTACAATTATACATTTTAATAGGAAGTCAAAAATAACAAAATTTTGTTTCATTTCCAGTATTTACACGGAAGAAATAATATAGATCTCGATGGAGGACGATGCACCGATTGTCATAATAAAACAGGTCTCATCAAAAATTTTAATTGATTGAATTGTTGAGCAATAATTACACACATCTGGTCATTAAAATATATGACCACATCCTTATATTAAAAATTAAAAAATTCACCTCAATCAATGGCATTTCCAGCAGTTGTAAAAATACTTCACAGCATAGTAGTTCCACTAAAAACAATAACTGATTTTTGAAAGAATTTTCCACGAATACATGGCAAAAACCCTTATTATTTAAGCCCCAAATTTGTCACGTAAGCTTGACACTCAAAAGATGTGAAGATGTCGTTACAACTAGGTGATGCTAATTGTTAACATTTTGTTAAAAAAACCGTCACATAAGCGACGCTCAAAACCTAAAAATGTAGTTTTATCGTTATTGTAGAAAAATCTTGAAAAATTTATGTCATCTTATTTTTAATAAATTATTGTTAACATTTCTTTAACAAATACATAAGTAAATGTTGTGTCTTGCGACAATCTCGTTGTAAACATTGACACGTATGAATAGTATAAACTACACACCTGCCGTTACAGTTAACTGTTGGCATTTTCTTAGTTTAACAAAAACCTGAAATTATTACAAATCCAAATTGGTATGTATCATAATCGTGACTTTTATTGACAACATGCTTTTAACAACTTGGGGAGCAGATGCAAAGACATTTCGTTACAGCTGCATTGGCATTAGTTTATTCTACAGAAAAATGTTGTGCCCCTGTTTGGTTGAATAGTTATCATACAAAAAAAATAGGTGCCCAGTTGAATTGCACTATGCGTATAATTAGTGGAACCATTAAATTTACTCCTCTCGATTGGCTTCCTGTTCTTTGTATTACTACTCCATCGAGACATTCGACAAAAAGCTGCTCCTATATGATTGCAAGACTATTTAATTACGACTTTTCTGAAGTTGAAGAGTAAAAAAAATTATGGTCTGAAGTTGATGTTTTCAATAAACATCTCATTGATGATGCAACAATAGAAGTCCCGGGCTTTGATCAAAAAGAAAAAATTGGTCTAAAGTAAATTGCATAAAGGAACGGGCCATTCAAAATGCAACTCTATGTTGTTTAAATGGGGTGCCATTTGCGATTTCTAATCAAATTGTGACTGCGGAAACAAACCGAAAACCGTTACACATATTCTAGAGGATTGTTAATTGAGGGTTTCAAACATTCATAATTTAACGGATGAAGCTATATTATGGCTTACGAATCTGAACGACATCTGAAGTTCAGCAATATTTTGTATTCTTGTCCTGATTATCTGTTTTCCATTATTTTGTTTGTTATTTCTTTAACCTACTAATTTTTCAATCTACTATTGCACACGGTTTTGTCACCACACTATATAGGTTTATACTGATCTTCTGGGGCACCATACATAACACTTACAACATAGTACAATATTTAAAATGTACCATACGAGATAAATAAATAACTAAACATGCTTGACTCTTTTCTAACCATAGTTTTCAATATAATCATTACATCAGCTTATCACTAAGTAATATAACAGAGAAACTAGATAGACAATATATATTAATGTACCAGGTTAGTCAAGTAATACTTTATCAAACGAGCTTGAATGTGCTGAAATGAAAATTGTTAGTTTATGCTAGAGTTCCTTCTTTTAAAGGCCTTCTTTATAAGTTAAGAATGAGACACAAAAGAATTGGAAACTTTATTCGTTAACGTTTTGACAACTATGATTGTCCTGAAGAATCCAACTCAATCCGAAACGTCGACAAATAAATAATACGTTTAACTTTACAATAAACCGATATCATACATACGAGAACAAAAACAAGTTATCATTTATATAAAAGATGTCTATTTCCGGTATCAAAAACAAGTAAAATATCTAATGGTGTGTGTTAGAAAGTGAATCAAAAATGTTCAAAAAACTGCGTCGAGAAAAATGATAGAGAAAACGGGTGTTTTTGGATCTGTCAACGAATAGAAGATCACGGTTTGAGAACCACTACCAACAGCTATAAAAATATTTTGAAACTATCATCAAATATACTGAAAGTTTCATATTTGGCAAGAATCAGGCTTGATTTTCTGTTCATAACAAACCAAATTGAGGAAAATAAGTATTTGAGCAACCATGGCGTGATCTAAAATTTCCTACTTAATCAAATTCGTTTTTAGTTCAAATGCGTTACCCATAAGTCACATGACGTAGTGAAACCATTTATTGACTTCCATCTTGATATTTTATAAGGGCAAGCCGTTCCAATTTTGGTTTCAAAATGTTTGTCGCAATTATTTTCTGGTTTTAATGGTATTAACAAAAGGGAATAGCTTTTCTATTGTTGATGCTCCAGGTATGTAACTATACAGAGTTATAAGTTTCTGATGTGACTTTAGAGTCAATTATAGATCATACCTCAAAGGTGTATGGCGAAGCAATTCCTATAAAATTTTTTAAAAATATTTATTTCAATAGGTGCACAAGAAAAACTACTGCCTAAATGGATATATGAAATACTGTCAATCACTAAAAAAATAGTGGCAAAGGTCATGTCTTTGCAAGAAATGAAAAGAAAATATTTATCGACTGTATATATTGTCAATATATAACGATGTCAAGAAGAAGAATGAAAATTCCCTTTAAAATCAATGTTTAAAGGTTCAAATGCTGAATGAGCATTAATTGACATTAATTTGGATCAAACGGAAAATGATTATACAACTTTTATATTTTAATGAGAACGACCAGTCTTTACTTTTTATCCATGTGTCTCTCTATTGAACTACCTATATTCATATTTTTCATTTTACTGGATTTTTTTAATACCAAATACAAAATCCACCAATCGTTAGTTTGAAAGTCGTCAATGACGATCCATTTAGTAATGATTCTATCTCCTTGTAGATTCTACAATTACTTACGCTTTATTTTCTACTGAAGCATGACTATTTTCAGAGCCAGAGCCGGTTTTTCCGGAATGTAGCTCTTCTTATAAGTCATTAATTTTTACTGTAAAAATGTTTTCATCACTAATTAGAGCAAGATCGGCAAATTTAACTTTCTTTTGAGATCATGAAACGCTTGAAAGCATATAAATTTAACTGGAACGAGAAAAGAATGGATTTGCAAACATACATACCACGCTCTTCCATGATTCCAAATCTGTAGGAGATTGTGTAACTACCAATGATCTAAGTTGACCAAGATCCGGGCAAGTAGTTTTATAAGGAAACGTAAAGTCCCAAGAAAACAAAATCTTTTCTTGGTAGAAAGTAGCCAGCCAGCTCAAAAATTGTTCTTTGAATAAAATCTATAGCCTGTTTATACAAGCCGCAAACCAACGAGGCTGACAAAAACACCGACAACTTTGGCTGCCGTGCAAATAAACCTAGAAGTCTAAATTAGTTAGATGATGAGCGCCATATTACCCTTTTGTATTCACTTATGTTATCAAGTTAGTATTACATATATCTGATTAGTAGAAACCAATTTTCTAACTTGATTTCCCCATTTGTTTCTATCAAAGTCATCTTAATTTTAATAATTAGAGATTGAATGAAGATATTGTACTGTCTTGTCTAGAGCACTGGTTGTTTTATCTAGTGGTCTGGGTTAAGTGAATCAAATTTAATGTTTTAAACAATTTTTTATCGTGATAACATGAGGGTGTAAACTTTATGGAAATTCATTTAATTTCTTACTATTAACTTTTATCTTCAAATCACGCAACTAAATTTTATCAAGTAAAAACTTTGTATGTACGTAAACTACCTTTTAAAATAATAATTTTCTGTATTTTACCAGAAATAATAATTTTTCATCTCCTTTTAGGAATATCACTAATTCTCACGATGTAACCAGAAGATTAAAACCACACCGTAACCATAAAATAAAATTATTTATTTACACACAAAAAGAAACTCGCTTTTTAACTTTAAATCGTGCAACAGCGCTTTTAAATTTCGCTACCACATGTTTCTAGCATACCGCAATGACTTTTGAAACGTTCAACAGGTGATTTAAATGTATGCGACAAATTATTTATACAAAAACTAAACTAAAACTACTACAATAAACAACTAACCTTGGTCATTAGTACATGTAAGTAACTCAATTGTTGTCCTTTGCATTCTGTCGTCTTGTAACTTTTTCAGGTTATCTCGACTCGACCTGGGTTCTGCTGGTTTAGATCTGCAACTGCCGCCTTTGTTTAGGTCCTCTTTTTCTACCCTCTGTTTGTTAACGAAAGTTCGTGGCACAGTACTTACTTTTACCACTTCAAGAAACACGTTTAATTTTATTCGGTGCTTTCGTACTAACTTATAAGTTTCTGTTATTCACTTGTTTTAATTTTCGCGTCATCCTCTCTTTCTAATTTTATAAAATTTTGCCGTCGTTATTTTACGGTGTGATACTGAAGAAGCTTCTGGCGCCGGTTTGCGCCTATATTTATAATTTTTATTCCATGGTCTACTATTTTAGTCATTTTAAATTCGAATTTTAGCTAAGTTTTTCCATCTTATCGTACCGCCATCTACTGGTACTTTTCTTCAACTACTCTTATTCCGGCTAGTTTTCTGCAACTTTGCTATTAATTTTCCGTAGTTAATTGATTTTATGTTAAATTATTAGAGGAACGATTGTACGCGTTTTACATAAATTTTTTGCGCCATAAAAATATAAGGTGTTGAACTTTTGCGTTATCCTAACCTCTCTTGAAATTAGCGTTTTTCTTAATTAATTTTGGTTTTTGACTTTCTCGGAGTGTTTTTTTCATTGATATATGTTACTACGCTATTTTTATGTTAGAAACAGATAGTCTCTCTACACACATAGTGGTGATGACCTTGAAAATTACCAAATTTTTCTAAAAATTATTACTAATTTTATTTTTATCTAGGATTTGGTGATGGATTTGACTTTTGAAGCTGCTAAAAGATCATAACTAATTTATTTTAACATGGAAAACATCGTGGGACTTCTTTTAAGCATCAATTATGGACTTTGGGATGCGAAATAACATATATTTTGGGAAATTTTTTGTGAGGTCGATATTATAAACATACCAAAAACAAAATTGATTATTGGAACATGCTTATGGTTGTCAGTATCTAGAGTCCTGTAGTCGGTGACTGAATTTACGTGTATAAATATAATCTGGGGTGTTAATGGAATGTTGCAATACGATCAAAGAAACAGAGAAACCAAACTAAAATAGTCAAAAACTAAAACAAAATAAATGGGAACAATTTATAGACAGAATTGAGAATGATGTTCACAGGAAGCAGAATGTCAGCGTAATCAAACATCTAAACAGCAAACAAAAAGGCACGACCTCTTTTACGGTTATCGAAAATGAAGAATGGCTTAATTACTATAAGGAATTGTGGTATAACGAAGAAAAAAGCCAATAAATATCAAAAGGGGAGACAAAACAGTAGACAACATAGATCTTATAGAACACAATCAAGCACTAAACATAGTCAAAAACCGTAAAACAACGGGAACTGACGGAATTAATAGCGAATTGCTCAATTATAGCTAAAAAAAACTTCAAAACAAGATACCTGACATTTGTAAACTTATGTTGGAAACAAACCAGGACACCAAATGAATGGAAAATAGCAAAAATAGTACCAATCTTCGGACTTCGATTGTTGGCAGTGAAAGTGAAAGGTTGTGAATTGGCTGCAGTCTCAAAAATTGTTATTGTAAATAATTCAATTGGGACGATAAAGTAGTATTTTAATAATTAAAGTGAAGGACATTTAGTGGTTTTTAATTTAGTTTAATAGTGTAAGGAAAAGCAGATAAATTACTGTAAATAGGTATTAATGTGGACTATATTATAAGGCAAAGGATAAGTAATACACAAGTGCGGCCGGAGTTTCCGACAAGATAACGGTACAAGTGCGCTAGTGATAAAAGTATATAACGGGCAATAACTTTTACGGAATATTTACATTATTTGTAAATTTGTGTATATGCATTTTAATTGAAATCTAAATGAGCGGAAAGAAAGAAATACGTGAAAGATCGGGAAGCTTGGGAAATATAGAAGAATTTTGAAAAGAAAAAGAGAAACAAAGGAGGAGGAAAAACTGGAGGACGGGATAAAGAGAAGAAGTACAAAAACCCTAGAACGCCGGAACAGGAAAGAAATAAAGAGATGGAATACGAATGTAATACAACGGAAAATATAAAATGGATAAACTGGACAGAAGTGATAATGGAGATGAGGAAGGAAATGTGGGAAGGATTCAGAGAATGTAAATGGGAAATAATAAAGCTGAAAGAAGAGATGGAAAGAAAAGAAAAAGCATGGGAGCAGGAAAAGAAGAATTGGACAAGAGAAAGGCAAGAGTTGGAGAATAGAGTGAGTAGCATGGAAAATGCAATGGAGAGGCACGAAAGAGATAGAAGGAAGAACAATATAGTAATTAAAGGGCCTATAAAGATAAATCAAACAATTACGGAAGCAGCAAAGGAAATAATTAAAGAAAAATAAGAGTGAATGTGGAGATAAAAGATGCATATATGGTAGGTAAAGGGAAGGAAACAGTGCGATAGTGGTGAAGTTAGGAAGCTGGGAGGAGAAAAGACAAGTAATGAGAGAAAAGAGTAAGTTAAGAGGAACGAAAGTGTATATAGATGATGATCTAACAAGGAAAGAAAGAGAAATGCAAGAGGAAATAAGAAAGGAAGCTAGAATACAGGAAAAAGAAGGCAGGAGAGTGAGAGTGGGATATGGAAAGGTATGGATTGATGGTGTGGAGCACAGATGGGGATGGAAGGAAGGAAAATTAAAGAAGTGGAGTCCAAAACTAGAAAAAAATAAGGGAGGGGAGGGGGTGAGAAAGATAAGGAACAGGAGTGCAGAAAAAGGAGGGCGGAAATAAAATACTATTTTGGAATGTGGCTGGTATGAAGAACAAAGGTAGAGGGTTTTGGAGGTATATAAGAAAATTTAAAATGGTTGGGTTGACTGAAACATGGATAGAAGAAAAAGATTGGGAACAATGGAAAGATAGGATGCCGGAGGAATTTGAATGGACAATACAATACGCGGAAAGGAAAGAAAGAAGAGGAAGGGCAAAAGGAGGAATAATTGTAGGGGTGAGAAAAGAATGGGAAATAGTGGGGAAAAAACGGCGGAAAATGTAGAAGGGCTAATAAAAACAAATATAAGGACAGAGAAGGGTGATAGTTACGAAGTAATTACGGTGTACGGGAGGAGAATGGAGGAAACAAGGGAAAAATAGAAAATGTATTAAAGGAAAGGGAAGAGGAAGAAAAGATAATAATAGGGGAGACTTTAACGCAAGAATAGGAGAGGAAGGTGGAATGATGATAGATGGAGAAGTAAAAAGAGAAATTCAAAAGACAAGAAAATAAATGGGCAAGGAAAAAATTGATTGAATTTTGTAAGGAAAGAGGGATGGACAGTGTTGAATGGCAACATGGAAGAAGAAGGAATAGGGAATACACGTTTATAGGAGGTAGGGGAGAGTCGGTGATTGACTACGTGGTGATAAATGAAAAGTGCTGGAGGACGTACAGGAGTTTAGTAGAGAAAATGGAAGAGGCTACGGTGACTAAAGAGTATAAGAAGAGAGTAAGGCGAGTTAGGGAAAACGATATGAATGGTGGAATGGAGAGTGTCAGAGGGCAAAGAAGGATATGAGAAGAGGGAGAAGACAATGGAAAAAAGGCAAAATAGAGGTAGAAGAGTTTAGAAAGTTAAAGCTGAACCTCAAGGTAGTTTGTGATAAAAGAAAGAAGAATACAGGAAGATAGTGGAAAAAGATATAGAAAAATCATAAATGAAAAGCAAGTATGGGATTTGTTAAAAAGATGCAAAACAGAAAAAAAAGAGCAGATATAAGAATAGAAGCAAAAAAATGGGAGGAGCATTGCAAGGAACAATTGAGCGGAATAGAAGAGGGGATTGGAGTAGAGGAGCATAAAAATAAATGGAGAGAGAGAGAAGGAGATATAGGAAGAGAGGAAATGGAAGAAGCTATCAGAAAAATTAAGAGAGGAAAGGCAGGAGGCACAGATGGAATTCAGGGAGAGCAGTGGAAATATACAGGAGAAATAATGAGGGAAAAACTGCGGGAGACGATGGAAAGGATATGGAAAGGAGAAGGAGTCCCAAAGCAATGGAAGGAGGCAGTAGTGTGCCCAATATACAAAGGAGGAAACAAAACAGAGCCAAAAAGTTACAGACCAGTAAGCTTATTAAATGTAGGGTATAAAGTGTATGGGGAAATTTTAAGAAAAAGATTAGTAAAAGAATTAGAAGAAAAAGGTTACTACCAGATTGGCAGGCGGGTTTTAGAAAAGGGAGAGGTACGATAGATAACATCTATATACTCAAACATTTAATCAATAAGCAAATTGAAAAGAAAGGAGGTAAAATGTGGGCAATTTTTATAGATGTGAAATCGGCGTTTGATAGGGTAGGAAGAGAAAGTATGTGGAGATATATGAGGAAAAGAGGAATAAGTGAAGGATTAGTAGGAGCAATTGAAGAATGTTACTTGGAAACAACATGTAAGACAAAAGTAAAAGGAGAAATGGGGAATGGGTTCAAAACATTAAGGGGACTGAGACAAGGATGTCCAATGAGCCCATGTTTATTTGCGGCGTATATAGGAGACATGGAAGAAGAATTAGAGAAACAGCAAGTGGGGGGGATAGTAGTGGGAAGGAAAAAAGTAAAGGTGTTGGCGTACGCAGACGACATAGTGGCAATAGCAAAGAGTGAGGAAGAAATGAAACAGACTATAAATGGAATAAAAAGTACTTAGAGAAGAAAGGATTGGAGGCAAATGTGGGGAAAACAAAGATCATGGAGTTTAAGAAAAAAAAGGAAGGGATAGGAAAATAAAAATGGTGGTGGGGGAAGAGAAGAAATAGAAAAAGTTGACAAATACAGATACCTAGGATACGTTATAAGTGCTGACAATAGCAATAAAGACCATATAAAAGAGCTAGAACAGAAAGGAAACAAGATAGTAAGGCAAGTGTGGGGCATAGGAGAAAGAATATTCGGAAAGGATTTAGAGAAAAGAAGATGGCTGTTTGAGAAGATGGTGACAAGTGTTTTGAAATATGGGGCAGAAATATGGGGATGGAAAGAATGGTATGAGCTGGAGAGGATCCAAGAAAGTATTGGAAATGGACATTAGGTTTAGAAAGAGAAACACCAGGATACATAGTAGAGGACGAAGTCAAGTTAGAAAATAAGGATACAAACCGGGAAAAGGGCGATGAGGTATGAGGAGGGGATAAAGTAATGATAGAGAAAGAGATATTAAATGAATGTTGGAAGGAAATAGAAATGCAGAGGGTAAAATTTGGCGAAGAAGAGAGAAAGTTATATTATGAAAGAGGGGGTATGCACGAGAAGAGATAGCAAGAATAAGAAGAGAAGGAAGATCGGTAGAAATGGACATTATAAGAAGGGATTTAGATTTGCAGGCGCGGAAAGAGCTGGAAAAATAAAAGAAGGAAAGTACAACGTAAATTACTGGGAAATAAGATCAGATGAAAAACCAAAATATTTAACAGGGAAGGATTGGATTAAAGAAAAAAGAATTATAGCGAGGTTTAGGGTAGGGAATGAAGAAAGGAAAACAGATATTGGAGAGAGGACATAGATAGAAAGTGTAGGATGTGTGGGAAGCGTGGGAGAACTTATATCACATAAGTAGAGAATGCGAGGAAGTGAGAGTGGAAGAGAGAGACGAAGGGAGTTGCTTGGAGAAAGAGGGAAGGGATAGAGTGGATGAAAGAAATAATTAAAAGAAGAGAAATAATAGAAAATAGAAAAAGAGTCATAAGCAAGGTATAAAGCAAGTCAATGAGGAAGGGATTGATAAGAGGTGCAGTTGGGGAAGAGAAGAGGAGGAAGAGAGGAAGGACCGATTAAATTTATTTATTAGGTGTAGAGTGAAAATAGTTTAGTTCAATTTGTAAGGAAAATCGAATTCTTTGTTTATTTATAAAAAACAAATAAAAAATAAATAAAATAAATAGTACCAATCTTCAAAAAAGGAAACAGAACTGTGTGCAAACACTATCGAGGAATTAGTCTGCTAAATACATCGTGTAAGATATATTCAAGGATCATAAATACAAGACTTAGAACCATCACTGAAAGAATGGTTTTGGAAGAAGATAGACTGGCTTCAAAAAATGAAGATTATGTACGGATAACGTCCTCTGCTTAAAGCAAATAATAGAAAAACATGAGAAATGTATCAAAGAACCCAAATATATATAGCAGAAAAGGAAGAAACAAAAAAAAGAAATAAACACAGAAGTAAATCAAGGGTGTAACATGTCACCGACACTATTCAACATATACATTGACGACGCTATACGTAAATGGAAAGACCAGATACCCTACTACACAGCAAACTTAAACAACGATGTTTTTGTATTAACAATGCTGTATGCAGACGATCAAGTTATAGTGGCCGACAGCGAGAACTCCCTGCAGTACTCACTCTGCAAGCTAAGCTAAGTCATGAAAAACAGGTTCATATCTACAAACAAAACAAAGGTAATGGCTTATAGAGGACAAGAGCAAGTACGATCAAAGATTGTACTGCATGATCAGCCAATAGAGCAAATAAAATCCTTTAATTTTCTCCGATGCTCAATATCTATTTTTGAAGAAACTAATATAAATAGCAAAATAGAAAAATTTAATTACACAAAAGGTACAATAAAGAAAACTTTCAAAAACAGAGCCAACCAGAACACAAGCAATAAATTCTACCAGAACTATTTCTATACCGGGCATTACATGGCAGTGAAATTTGGACAGTTACAAAGGAATATGAGCGAAGATTACTGAGTGCCGAAATGAGATTCCTACGAGAAGTGGCAGGTTATCAAAGAACTGACAGAAAAAGAAATGCTGATATTAGAAATGAGCAAAACCGTATACAGTCTAAATGAAAAGATAAAAGAATATAGATCGGCATGGAGAGAACACCTGCATAGAATGGATCACACCCGACAACCAAAGAAAATTTTTTGATATAAGCCTAGAGGAAGAATATCTGTAGGTCGCCCCAGGAGGAGATGGCGAAATCAGATTTGAGTGACGTAACGGACCACAGGTCTTACACGTGAAGATAATGATGATGATGAAATATAATCTGCAAAAGCCGAAAAATAGTGTGTTACTAATCCACGGCAAACGGTGAAGTGGAAAACCATTTAGGATGCCCACTCAACCACAAACAAAAATAGTTACAAATACCATATTTGCGCTTAAAAGTTAGTACATACCTTTAGATTTGCGGAGGTATCAAAATAAAACTGTTGATATACTACTTGACCGCCAAAGATAGAAAACTTGACTTCAGTACCTACCAGCAACTTTTAAGCGGTAAATTCAGTGGTTTTGTAGAAAAAGTGATGAGTGGTACGTTTTTGTATTGCATTATCAAAACTTCCATATAATCCAGTATTTCAGGTATGTCGTTAGTGTCGAGGTAAGCGAGACTTCTGTCCTTAATTGTGCGGTGACAGGTTCAAATTTTTTTTTTGCAGATTTTCTGGTGGAACTGTGTGTCTTCTACGATAAAAGATATATTTTGTTGGCGTGCCTTTAAGCTATCCTAAGGCAATAATTCATTAAAAAACATGTATCTAACAAAATTTAATTGCACATTCAACTTCGACTAAGTCAATGTTATAATTACAATTTCGGTAGTTTTAAATAAATTAAAATCTTAATCAAATTTAAATTAAGCACGCAGGATATACTAATCTTTAATCAACATGTTACAAAATCACAATAAATAATATAAGCGTGATCGTGTAAGTTTCACCATAATAAAATAAAAGCAATTAACACGTTCAACATCGAAATTTCTTAACGTTAGTTTTTATAATTAAATTCTGTTATTGATTGAGTATTTTGATAAATTTTACCCGCAGCTACGTTAAACATTATTTCTTGTATATTGTATACGAGAAACATCGAACAAGGCTGATCATCTACACAATGTAGATACAAAGAGAACATCTTCTGTTTGAAACAAGACTCAACACTAAAGGCCTTCGTCAAAGAGTGCTCATTAATACACCGCCGAAGGCTTTTGGCGTTGTGCTTCCTACTTGTTATGTTTTCCGAAATTTAATTATCCACTTAACCGTTTGTGCAGTCTACAACACAAAGGAAAATGTTGAAGTTAATAATCGTACAAAAATGTTTTTACGTTATAATTTTAATCACAAACTTGTTCATTTGTATATATTTAAAACAACAACAGTTTTATAAATTTGCTTTTACTTTATTACGGTGAAAATACTAACTTCTTTAATTATCAGTTTCCGTTTTGTTGCTTGTACTTTACTTGGGGTACATTCAGAAGCGATTTCAGATTTTTCCGCTGCAATTAGAATTGTTGCATAGTCAATATTAGAAAATGTGTACTCGTAAATAGAATATCGTTAAAGGCATTTGCTAGTAAACCAAACAATGATATTCGTATTCTTTAGCATTTACTTCCGGAATGCCATTAACGAACTCCTGGAGGCGTCAGTAGTTCCTTTCGAAGAAGCAATTAGTGACAGTTTTGCATATAGATTTTTATCAACACACGCGGTGTTAAAGAAACCAACTCAAGTAATTGGAAGATCAATTTAGCACTGGTATTTCTTTAAATCACGGTACAATTATTAATCAAAGTTAATAATTGATCACATTTGAATGATTCTTGGGTAAGTAGGTATACAATATATCGAATTCAATTTCTTTGCAATTAAATAGTTTTCGTTGGTCAAAACACTGTAAACGTAATATTGATTGTATATTGTATGTAATCTTTGGCTTAACTTAACTAAAACAGTGATTTGTCCTAGAATGATGAAATGTAAATTGAATCAAAATTGTTCAATAATTCAATTCGTAATACAAAATATAGTATCTCAGCCAAAAATTAAAAAAAAAATTTCTAAAAAAAAAACTTTGAATAAAAGTTGTAGAAAATGCAATTTACATCAACTTTTGCTGTATAATTTTCATTAAATTTTAGAATATTCTTGTTTTATTAATTGTATTTCTTCTACAATTTGTTCTCTTTTATTTTATACTATTTAGAATATATAGAATACAACAATCTTCGATTGCGATCTTTTTGCACTACCTCTTTTACTTTTGTTTTATTTAATTAATCGTGATTACTACAAGTATGTACTCAATTCATTTCAAATCTTAATAAAAAGAATGTTTAACGGTTAACACGTATAACAAAGAACAATAATAATTATAATAATAATAAAATTTATTTGATTACTTTACATTGTTTACATAATAATATTTGTGGTAAGCCAAATATTACAAGTATTATATAAATAGGAGTACCTATATTACAAACTTATAAAAAACAAACAGGAAACAGACACACAATAGATTCATAACAATCAAAGACATTTCGACATTGAAAATTGTTTAATAAATTGTACGAATTTGGTAATTTAATTTTTTCTTAATATAAATGCAAATCAAAATGAGTTTGTAATGTTTAATGTACTTTCAAGTGATTGAAGTAAATATAGAGTCTGTCCGTAAAGTACGCGAACATTTGGATATTGCCCTTAAAAATAGATTTTCTCAAAATCAATTTTGACCATTAATCAATGGCTACTATATTTTCAATTATACAAGATGTCCCATTTTCAAGGATCACCTGAAATTTTCAATGAAAACATATATTTTTATTTTGAATTTACGTGAAAAACTATGGTTACTTTATGTATACGAGTCTTACTCAAAAAATGATACTTTTCCAGATATTGATTTTTAAACATTTGATTGAGTCAATATCAGCTTTCAAGTATTTCACGTTGTGTAGGTTATTATTTGAATTATCAAATTAAAAAATTATTCACATTTAGGATGCTAACGACTCTAAGTGTCCATGATGTAAACGTTGACATCGGTTATACAGGATAAGAGAAAAAAATGTCAAACTTTGTAATCAAAAATGACGAATAACTTCAGAAAATTAAAGAGAACTCCTTGTATATTTTTTGTCAAATCAATGTAGAATTAAATTCTCTACAATTTTGCTTTACATGTTTGTCTACCAAAAATCGACTGTTAGCCGTGAAACTCATTTTTATCGAAAATTGTCATCGAAAAATTAAGTAGGCGATAAAAAGCCAAAGTCAAAAGTTGATTGTTCTCACTGTTGTGTTAGTAATTGTCCAATATATTACAATTTTATTGTATCCTGGTATTGTTAGTAATCATGAGTGAGTTTTCGACAGCAGAATTAGTTAGTATAGTTTATTCCACTAGAAAATGGAATGGAAGTTGTTTATTTGACAGCTCATAATCATAAAGCCAAAAATCCTGAACTACAACGATATTACCGAGTTGAGATTCAAAAAAACTACGAGAAAAATACTAGGAAAAATTAATGTTGTTGAAACTCTTTATATTTTTGTTTATAGTTGTTCCCTCAGACAGGAAAGAGCCTTCTATATAGGAGTTGGATGTGATGTTATTGGAGTGCAAAAACACCTTGTGCACTCCAATATCACTCCAATTCCTATAAAGAAATGCCCTTCCTGTCTGTAGACTAGGAAACATGTTTGTACTGAAGAGGACATGCAATTTGACATCGTTATCGTTATTAGCGGTTGAGAATCCTAACGTTAAAACTTTGAAAAATAAAACCTCTGCAAATAAGGTGTTACAAAAAAAATAAATTCTATCCTTAACGCGTACAACATCATATGAGTATCTGACAAAAACAGATTTTGAATGCTGATACGTTTGTTAGGAATTCTTCTCGTATTTGATATTTTCAGTTTATTCATATTATCCTTTCGGCTATTTAAAATAATCTGTCCAGCGATTTTGTTCTAATTTTGATGATTTATTCTATAATTTCGAGTTGTAATTTTTGATAAAAAAACGAGTTTCACGACTAACAGTTGAGTTTTGGTAGACAGAGATCAATGGCAAAGTTGTAGAGAATTTAATTCTACATCGATCTGGAGAAAAATATATAGGGAGTTTGGTTAGATTGTATCAATTTATTTATTTTTGATTACAAAGTTTGGCATTTTTTTCCTCATACCTTGTATAACCATTGTCAACTGTTAAATCATGGACAGTTAAGGTCATTACCGCCCTAAGTGTGAATAAAAATTGAGTTTGTTATTCAAAATAATAACCTAAATATCTGAAAGCCGATATTGATCCAAGAAAGTGTTTAAAAATCGATATCTTGTATACATCAAGTCACCATAGTTTTTCACGTAAATTCAGAATAAAAAGTAAAAAATGTATCTGTTTATTTAAAATTTTAAAGGTGACAAGTGGTCCATCAAAGTAGGACACCCTGGATAATTGAAAATATTTTTAGATTGTAGCTACCGAGTAATCTAAAAGAATGGTCAAAACTAATTCTGAATAAATCTACTTTTTAAAGACATATTAAAGGTCCGCGCACTACACGGACAGACTGTATACTGAATAGAGAGTCATAATGTTTAAATTTTTAAAATGTTTTTCATAGTGGTGATGTGGGCCAGGAATTATCTCAACAGCTGTTTTTTTAATAAACAGAAGAGTTTCCACATATGACACCGTATATTCATTTTATTTGAAACAAGCCTATTAGGCTTTTAAAGTAGTTAAGGTTTTTAATTTACAAAATACAACTAGCAGAGAAACTAACTTAGAACAAAGATTATCTGCGTGTAAAATCCATCTTAATCCGTCATCTATGATTATACCGAATACAGTTACTCTGTTCTCTTTGATAAAGTTCTTATTTGATGAAAATACTATTGTTTGACTTTTATATTGGTTTACTTTTGCCTTGTTTGCAGAAAATAATTGTTCAGTAAAGCTTTTAATATTTATAATTTGCAACTTTAACTCATAGAAGTTAGTGTGGGGGGTTAAAATTGTGGTGTCATCTGCATACAGGACGCCTTTATTAGGTTTCAAAAATCATTAACGTTTATTATGAACAAAAGAGGTGCTAAAACCGATCTTTGCTAGACGCCATGATTAATACTAAGGCAATTTAACATGAACTTCGTTATATCAAAATGTAATATTTGTTGAAAACTGTAGTACATTTTGATGAATCTGGTTTATGGCAGCTGTCCATGAGGTAGTAACACAACTATCTATGGAATCATTATATTTAGACAACTGTTTGCGATTGCTTAAATATTATTTTAAGAAAAAAGAAGCAGAACCTCTAACTGCCACAGTTTTTCAATCATTATTTGAGTAGAGACACAGTAAAAGGACTTGGAAAGGTCCTATGATAAAGCTGCTACTAATTTGCATTCCTAAAACCATCCACCACGTATTTAACTGTTTTCAAAGCGGCTCGGAGTTATTGAAATATTGGCCGATAATTAGAAAGGTCCATTTTGTCGCCCTTTTTAAAAATTTGCAGTATTTTAGTGAGTTTAAACATTTGAGAGTATTTCTCCCTTTAATTATACATCGATTAAAGGTTTAGCAATGATTTGATTGTGTGTGTGTGTTACTGGTTGCTTTTATTATTGTTTGTTTTAAGGATCATAAATATTTAGAAGTAGTTTTACAATGATCCTTATTTACAATAAAAGCCTCTAAAAAAATTCTGTGTGCCCCACTGCACAAAACTTTAATTTCCACTTTTCTTCGTATACCATAATTTTAACTTATTCCCCATCAAGTTCACAACTGTCCTCAAATTAACTTTTCTTGGATCCTGATAACGCGTTGATACCAATATTGACATAACACTCTCGCAACTTTTACTCACTTTGTCTATCCTGCCCAAGTTCTGAGATTCCTCTGTATTTCTTGTCATTTTTTTTCTTTTAATCAAATCTTTTTTTTGCTCCCGGTGACTAGAAATACAAAATCTTCTTTTTGTTTATTTTGAGCTATCTTATTCGTTAACTCTTCTTCAACTTCCTCTATTTTCTCTCAACTTTTTTCGCTATAACAGTATAATACTCAATGCCCCTATAAAATGGAGATACACTCCGTACTTCTACCACAACTCTAACTTATTGTTTCTTTCTAGTTTTCTGTTCCGATCATGTATCTCCTCTCTATCGATTATTTGATTTGTTTTCTCTCCGTGTTCGTATCTCTGTGTTTTTTATTGTTTTTATTTTTCATAATGGTTTTGTATTTATGATGTAAACGTGCACCTTTTATAGTCTTCACTACCGGATATGTTTGTAGTTGGAACGTAAAAGGTGACAAAATTTATATTCTGCACGCGTGTAGCTTCAAACGAAGAAAGAATGCCCAGGGTTTGCTTTTAAGAGGTCTATTTACAATTACTTACAACGTTAGTGGTTATTATATATACAGGGGATTTATTTATAACGTATATTTAATACGCGGGATACTACCCCAGTCGCGGTTGGAACAGCGGTAGCTTAGACACGGCCAGTTGGTATACGGCGCCGGGCTAGTACGGTTGGCGGTTGAATCTCCACGTTCTTTTTACCCAACGAAATTTCTAGCTAAACAAAGACTCGGCTTGCGGATTCGGGTGGTTTCTATGTCTGTTGTTAGTGTCTCACTGAAACAGGTAAGTTATTATTATTTATCGTTGGTGGCCGTTTACACCCGTTTTTTTATTGGTTAGAACTTCTGTCTACGGCACTCGCTTGTTGTAGCATACATTACGAAGTTTATTATTGCGGCTTACGGCTTGGCAAACGACGAAAGTCCGTCTCAACGTGCCCAGGATGCCTGGTGGTTGTACTCGTACGGTGATCTTTGGCGAGCGAGCCATGTATGTATGCAAAGTTCTGTGCTCGATGTTGACTACAGTTTTGTGGCGGTGATACTTTGCCTAGGTCAGCGTTTGCCAGCACGCCTACTACAAGTGCTATCGAATAGATTAGCTACCCGCAAGGGGTCAGTGATACGAAGCGGCTAGTTCTAAATGGAACGGTTTCGGAAAAAAGCAGCTGTTACTGAAGAGATCAGCCACAGTGCTTAGGATTCAGGGTAAGTAGATGCCGGCTATTCGGATTAGTAACGGTGGTTGTTTTTAGGGGGTTCTCTAAAGATGAAGAGAGTTTTGTGCCACGCCTGTACCGAATTAAATCAGCATCTGCAGTGGTCTTTGAGTTAATGGTTGCCGTGTCCGTACCGAATTGAATCAGCATTTGCAACGGTCATTGAGTTAGGGGTTGCTCCGCCCGTACCAAATTAAATCAGCATTTGCAGCGGTTTTTGAGTTAGTGGGGGATAGCTCTGGGCGGTTTTAGATTTGGGGTTCGGGATTCAAAACAAATGCGGACGGAGTTAAGTTAGTCGAGTCGGATTAGGAATAGATGTAGAGGTCTAATAAGAAGTGTCTTTTTGGCATTGCGCTTGCGCTTATACAGAAGGCTTTATCTCAAGCGGGAGAGTGGGCAGCAATTGGATGGGGGTAATTTTAAGTGGGGCGGTGCGCACGACGACTGTGTTTGACAGATCAAATTTTATGCAGTGGGATAATTCTTTCTCGGCCTCTTTCGGTCTCTTGGTATTTTTGGTTTTTGTAATTAATTATGACTCCCAACTATGTAATGCCAGTTTGAATTAATATATAATATTAAGTGTCTTTATTTATTTATTTATTTATCTGTATGGTTCATTGTTTTCAATATGAATGATGATAAGTGTTATGTATGGTGCCCCACAAGAACAGTACAAACCTGTATACTGTGTAGTGACGAACCGTGTGCACTTATAAACTGGTTCGTCTTGGCAAAGCATTTGCTTAAGGTTTGGGAAAACCGCTAAAACCTAAACCTTAGTATTCATATGTAGTAGTATTGATGAAATGTATAAATATTATAGAAGGTATGAGTAAATAAACATATAGAATATAACAGCATAGCACATCATTGTATGATTATATTTGCTTGTTTTTTAATATATGTATACAGGGTGTTTTCAACTTATCGGAATGGATATGATAGTATCTGCATATAAGGAACCTATGACCGAAAACGCATAAAAACGTACATTTCATAAAATTCTATTGTTTATTGCAAATAATAAAAATAACATGATACATTTCATAAACAACATAACCGTAACTTAAGAAATTAATAGCAATACCTTATTGATTACATCAATTGTTCAAAATTGCTACCACCAGTCTCCATGCATGCATGGTACCGGTACAAAAAATTTTTTCAAATATTTTTGAGGGGGCTAGGTGGCGCCCGGCAGTTGTTTTGTTGTTGTTCTAGTTAACTGGTGAGCGGAAAAATAAGAAGAAAAAAAACCACAAATAAAAATTCAAAGAAAAAATTTCTACAGGAAAAAGATCTACCGGAAATAAAATCCACTGGAAAAAACATATACAAACTGTTTCACTCATGTAATTTTTTGTTACAATTTTATTGTATTTCAGTTGTGCAATTTAGTTTACAAAGTTGCTTTTTGTTGTTAAATGATAACCTATTTAAAAAAAATCGAATTTGAAAACATTTCAATGATCAGTCATTTGGTACACCCTACTTAAAGCATAAAATAAGAAGAAGCTATTCAGTGATTCTAAACTTGAATAATTATAAATTAAGAAATACACACAAAACTGCCTTAATATGTGCTAACTACTTATTATTTTCAATTTAAATACACTATATTTTTATTTGACACAATTTATATTAAAAGTATAAAAACAAAATTTACTACAATAACGGTGTCAGAAACCAAAAAGAATAAAAATTGTAGATTGGTAATTAGTGTTTTTTTTGTTAGATTTTTTTCTCTAGGTTTTTCCCGTAGATTTTTATCTAAGGATTTTTTTCAGCCGGTTTCTTTTTCTCGATTTTTTTTGGGCAATTTTTTTTAATTAATCTAACTAGCGCTTCTAGTTATTATGAACTCGTGTCTCATGAAAATTAAAGTAGTGCAGCCCAAATTTAAAAAAATATATACAGGGCTGATCTTAAGTTATAAGCCATTCAACTCTGTATTTCGGTTATAAAGAGCGCTAAATCAATCATATGGGGGTATTTTAGAATTACCTAAATGTCCCCTATCTGCAGTTCACGTATGTCAGTTTCCTAATAAAACATCCTAAATGAAAATGTTCAGTTTGGTGTTAACTAGAATATATCCAACTTAACCCGAGAGGTTGGAGATACCCTGTATATTTAAATTTTACTATTATATATTTTTTTCTATTTCATCCATCATGTCACTGATCAACTTTTCTTTTTTTTTTATTAATGATTTTTTGTAACTTTTTTGTCATTTCTAATAATAATAATTAAAGTCACACACCCGTACTTTATTTCAATATCGTAATAAAAAATTAAAACGATCAATCCCAAGTTGCTATTCTAATCAATTTTAAGTATTTCGATAAAATAGCACCTGAATTGGTTACATAATCGTTACATTTAATAAAATAGGAAGTTGATAAACTTACCAAAAACGTTAAAATACATTATTCATAAGTTATTAAAGTTTTTGAATTTGTATAACTAATGTAAATTATATTGAAACTCCTTCAGAACTGGATATTATTTAATTTTTGTAAGATTTCATATTAATTCGTAACAACCAACTCAGTTGTAATTACTTATAATGAGGGGTTCACATAGCTGCCTTTTGACAACCATTAAAAACAACTCAAATACATTTTTGAAGAAAATTAAAATTTGATATCGTTTTTGGTGTAAGAAACGCACATTATAAACAAAAAAAGTCGCAGATGTTCGCATACATTTTAATTTTTATTTATTGGTGTCGATAATTATGTATGAGGATCGCTGTAATTAACAGGACGAAGACGAAAAACAAAATTAAATTGTTGTTCGTGTATTATGAGAGCAACACATTATTTTCAAAATTCTAGAGCGTAGGTTTCGTGGCTCAGATATTGACTGTATGAACAATGGAGATCCGTGGCTTAATGTTTTTTGATAATAATTTCATTGATAAGATGTTGTAATTCCGTTAAGACAATTTAGATAATTTATCGGAATAAAAATAATTGTTTTAACATTTTTTGACCATTTCAATCTGAATAACAGCTTTCAAAAATCATAAAAACTGTTGATGAATAATTGATTCCTCACCTTATCTTAAACAGAATGTTCAATTCATTTTCAGTAATTGGGATGAGAATGTTAATCTCAAGGAACTCATCATACTTTTTATAATTTTCATGTACTTACTTTTCATTTTACTGTACTACATTTTAATACGAAAATTAATAATAACTTTAAATTTTAAATACTTTTTTCTTTTAACTGATATTTTTTGCTGTCTAAATTATGATTTTCCTGAAATGGAAGTGTTTCAGGACAGCTTGCCGCTCAAGTTGAAATTAACTACAGCCATAATATGTTTATGTATAGTTTAGAATTTTCTGTTAACAATAGAAATTAATCTTTGTTTTTAATTTTCGTGAGGAACAAACAATGGAACCCATATTTTTACTACCCATATCCTTTCATTTATTAATTTTTTTTATAATATTTTTCAACAAATACTTACATTTTGAAGAAAAGCCAACAAATAAAATTGGTTAATAAACTTCAAAAGAGAGAATAGACTCTTTACCATACTAGAAAGCACAAGATAACAAGGATTTAGAGCCCTTTTCATACTTAACAAAGTAATTGTGGATGGAGAACCCTACAAACTGAAATACTTTGAAGCAGAAAGAGTAACTGTATAATAAACGCAGTATCACCAGATGAGGGAAAATAGAACCAACGGCTTAGGAAAATGGAAAAACAACTAGAAGAAATCTAACACGTGAAAGTAACCGAGTGGAAATAGAAGAAAATGGCCCGGTATTGTACAAAGTAAAACTTTTAACGTCGTTGGGCCAGCAGTGACCCAGCAAACTAAAAATGAATACCATTAGCTGTCATTAGTTTAAGTTGTATGTTTGATTATTGGCAGAATGACAAAGGTCAATACCATACTCTATCCTTATGTTGGTACTAGTGAGTGATGTTATTTATTTTGATTGCACTAGCAATGAGTAATATTTATGTTATTTAAAACATAAAATCTATTGCGTTCTAATATGTCTGTACTGTGGAGTAGACAAAATATATCTACAGGCGAAAGGTATGGAATAAAATAATGTAATCTGTACACTCCTATTCTTCCGGTTTTTCTAGTAAATAACTGTTTTAATTGCTTACACACTTTTATAGATTATTTTACGTGGTTGAGTTTCCAGAAGTGGTGGACAAAGAAGGTAACATGTCCAGTGCAATTATATTCCATAACTGGGTTATCAAAGAAAACAACATCACAACGTGTATGTGATCAACGAATGTGAAAACGGACAGTCAAAGACAGACATTGATTTCTGGAACATTCTTACCAGTAACCATAAAACCATAAAACATCGAGCATGTTAGTATCTTTGTATAAATAAATTTATGGTATAATGTGTATTTTTAGTCACATATGGAGCTGCTGCAGAAAAATATTTGGAAACTGCTTCAACTGTAGAAGAGACAAAAGTGAATTGAATGAGCGTAGGAAACAAGAAAAAAAGGGAGTTAATAGAAAATACGATATAGATTTTCAGTATGGTAGTGGTGATGATGAGGTTTTACCAGCTATAGTCCCTAGATTGACACAAGGAAGACACAATCAGATCTTCTGCAAAGAAACTGTCACAACAAATAAAATTTTTCTTCATTTACATATTTCTGAAGGTGATGTTGTAATAATAATAATTTAAAAACTTGTTTTTTAGGGACCCTTTGGGGTTGGAGGTTGTGGTTTAAAATTTCAAACTTTTTCGTAGAACTGGCCGACGTTTCGCCCTTCAAGCGGGAGCTTTTCAAGGCTGAAATTTTTTATTTAAATAATATTACAAGAGTATTTTTTAAATATATAAAAATATACTTACAAAAAATTATAAGTAAATACGTCACTTCTCAACTTTACAATTGTTCAATTAAACATTATTTTAATTAAATTATTCTAAGAACTACTAAGATATGTAACTTCAAACTAGTAAACAACATTAAAGAAACATGCAAAAATTAAAAATGTTTTTCAAATTATATAAAACTTTTTTTAAAAACACTCACCTTTGTTCAGTAAAAGTTGATAGTCACAAAATTACAAAAATACATTTAACGTCCATAAATAAATATATAGACGTCACAAAAATTAAAAATAACGTAATATAAAAATAGTACTTGCCTCTCTAAATTATGTATATATATTTTTTCAACACGTTATACACCAAATTACAAAAAATAATTACAAATCAAAAATACAAGTACATAAGTTTGAATAAGAAATTCAAATTATTAGAATTAATAAAGAAAATATTTGAATTAAAAAAAATAACAAAAAAAATGGAAAGTAAATTGCAGTTTCTTTATAAACTATAATAATTGTAAACTATAAACTAATCAAAGCTTAACTAAAAATTATGTTCTGAAGTACTATATATCATTAAAATAATTTAAAACCACGTCTTTAATAGATTTAACATTATCGCTGTGAATGTCGCAAACACAACAGATTTGTTTAAAAATTTCACGTGCTTTTGTCAAGGGAACGCTTTTAAGAACCGTAGTTCCGCAAAAGTCAGAATAAAAAGAAGGAGATGATTTTGAGTATATACATGGCACAAGAAAGTTGATTTTGTTTAAATGATAGGGACAGTCTATTTTGTAATTTACTAGTTGGTAAAGAAATTTGAGAAACATAAATTTCTTTTTATTTCTAACGAAGTGAACTTAAACTTTAGCAGTAAGGTGCTATGGTCATACCCTTGACATGGATAAATTTAAACAAAAATGGCGTTGAACTTTTTACAGCATCTGCGTATGTTTTTTGTAGAAGGGTGCCAAATTATTAAGCCATATTCCAGCTTTGGCCTTATAAATGAAGCATACAATAGCAATAACACTCTAGAATTGAACTGAAAATTGAATTGTGTGCAATTACGGAAAATAAAACCGAACATCTTATATGCTTTTGAAATTGTGTGTTGAATATTTTCAACAAAGCTTAGTTATTTATATCAAATATAACACCAAGATCTTTAACTGAGTATACACGAAGCAGGGTCGTTGAGTTAATAGTATAGTTAAATGTGATTGGGTTCACTTTTCTAGAAAATGTGACAATTTTGTATGTATCAATAATAATAATAATAATTATTATAATATTAATTCTGTTAATACGCAAAATAAAATGTGCATTTACAGAAGTCATAGAATCCGGCTTACACAATAGAACTAAAACGCATGTGATTTTCAAATTCATCCAAACAATAAAATGCATTACTAAGTAAGAATAACTTTAACTTTTTTTTCATATTATTAAAAGATAAATGTCTTGTTTCAATTGTTAAATAATTAAGTAATTTAAATGATGTATTAACAAAACCTTTATGGGAATTTAAAGAAACTTATTCTAAATTTATTACAGTTCCGAGTGTTGTAACTATGTGTATCAGAAATTAAACCTCACTTATCAGAATTGCATTTAGCGTACAGAATGCAGTTAAGTATCAAGATACATGGTAAAGTTAAAATTTTAAATTTTATAAATAAGTATTTACAGTCTTCTCTGTAACTAACATTTCCCAATATTCTAATTGCACGACGCTGTAAAGCAAAGACCAGACTACATCTGAACAATTTCTCCATATAATATTACAGTAAAACAAATGACTTTGAATCGTAGCTGAGTACACAAGTATCCATATTCGACTAGACACACTATCAGCTAGGCATCGTAATAAGAAAATGTTCCGACTAAGTATGGTAGACATTTTGTCAACGTGTTAGAATCGATTAAGACACCTAAAAGTTTTACATTACTGGGATTAACCAAGTTATGCTGTTTAAGTGTAATTATCATCTGCATCGTTTTGGTGGTATTTAAGTTAAGATTATTTGATTTGCACCAATGATTCGCCAAGGTTATAATATTATTTGGTGCAGTATACACACTACTTAATTTGTGTTCTTTAATAATAATTGTCGTGTCATCAGCATATTGCAAACAAACTGAGTTGTTCTTTAAATAGACAGAAAAATCATTCATATACAGTAAAAACACCAAAAGCTCTAATATAGATCCCTGAGGAACCCCTCTTTGAATTGTTAAAAAATATGACATTTTTTTGTCAATCCTTAGAGCTTGAATTCTATTGTTTAAGTATGATATAAGTAAATCTCTACTATTGTCGTTGAACTTGTAGATGTACTTCAATTTGTTAATTAGGATGTCATGCAAAACACTATCAACGGCATGTGTAAATTCTTAAAAAATCGCCATTGAATATTGACCAATTCAAAACAATTTAAATAGTTTGTTACAAAGTTAATTAGAGCATCTGAATTGCTTCTGTTCTTTCTAAAGAATTGGTTTTCTTTAACGTAGTTTTTGATTATAAATAATAATATTGACAATCAGACAGTTTTTGGTACACCACTTATCAACTATTCTATTTAAATTATGTTGTAATAGCAAACTATGATTAACAGAATTAATTTCAGTGTAAAATTTAATGTCATCTGCATAGTAGTACTTGACATTGCGATACGAAAGTTATATCATTGATATACAAAAGAAACAGCAAGGGGCCTAAATGAGATCCCTGAGGTACACCAAAAGTTGAATAATATATATCAGACAGACACAAAATCACCATAACAAACAAATTGTTCCCTATTTACTAAGTACGACTAAATTTAAGAGACCGTTAGAAAAACATACTTGTTCAAGTTTTTGTAATAATAAGTAATGATCGATTTTATCAAACGTCTTAGTGAAATCAGTGCTTGGCCCTGTTTGTCAATACCTTCTGCTACAAATTGATGAAAGCATGCTCAATTTGTAGCTAATTGTAGAGCAATTTTGCATGAACTCGTGTTGATGCGGAGATATTATGTTTTTAACCTTATAGTACCTGTATTTAATTAATACGGATTCAAAAACTTTTGAAAACAAAAGAATAAGAATAAAAAGACCCACAAAAAATAGAAATGTTTGGCATGTGAAGGATTAGCCCAAGGATAATCGAAAAAGCAGAAACTTGATATAATAAAATTAAAATATGTTGTGTGCATTGTATGGAAACCCAAGGTAGATTGTATTAATTCATAAAACAGAAGAATATTAAACTTACTTTACTTTTAAGGTCTTTTAAAAAAAATTCTAATACAGAAAAAATATTAAAAGGATTAAACTTTGTCACAAACATCGTCAGTGAAAACTTTCTTTCGGAACAGTTACCAGAAAATCCGCACAACACTTATGTTGACAATCACAGAACTTCTAGAGCTGAACAATTACAGCTGCTACATAAAAACTATGAAAAAAAAAAGAAATAATCATTTCTTTGGAATGTTAAATATTAAATAAATGACTTTGTAATACATACTTTTTTCTATTTCGTGTCGTTTACAAAGCTATAACCGCACTCAAAGCGGTGCGTTAATAGAAATTCGAGTGCGTTTATAGCGCTGGTGTACTTATATTTTTTAATGTTGGTAACATTAACACTAAATGTCAGAAATCTACGTACAGTTTACCTAACCTCAATTTTTTCTTGGTAGATTATTTATTTATAAATACAATTAAAAAAACAAAACAATTTAGTTTAAGTATGTGACAAAAATGTACAATTATTATAAATATTAATAGTTACATTGGAGTTTTGCTGAGGATTAATGTTAACACCAGCACCAAGCAAAGATTAAGGGTCGATACGATATTGTGCTGAGAATTATTTATATTAGGAGCTGTGTGACAGTTGGTGGAAGTAGAGGAACATCCGGGCAAGTATATTGGTGGGCTCCGATGAAAGTATTTGAGAATGCGGAATAATGTTAAATCCGGGACCAGGTAAAAATTATGACTTGTTACGATATTTTGTTAAAAATTATTAGTAGGAGTGGTGTGACAATCGGTGGAAGCAGAGGACATCCACGCAAGTTACTATTGCTGATGAAAACAATATAACCATCTGCAACCTCAGAGGATTTCCATCCCCGTGACGCTTAATTGTTAGTAAATCACCCCCGATCTGCCATGTGTGTGCGGCACTGGTACTCCTAAATTTTTGTTTTTAAGGGACAGAAACCATTATTGAATCAACTTAATATTCAATGTCGTCTAAACTCATGCTGGTTAGTTCCCCGCGCCTTAAAGCACCACAGTACGCCATTATTAAGATGATCTGAAATTAACGCTACCTGTTAGGAATGAAGTTATAAATATATATGATACCAAGTGTGATTGGTTATTCGCTTCCATGATAAATTTGCTAATATTTTCTTCTTCCAGGATTGTGCTTTTTTTTGGAGTGTAACCTTTAGAAGAACGTTTTAAAAAAGGTTGCAACTTACTGTATTTGGAAATGTCAATATTTTTGTTTATGCTTAAACAAGATCTAAGCATAGAATAAATTGTCCACATTGTCGAAGGCTTGTAGTTTTTTCTTTGTAGCTCTAAGTAAGCTAATAAAACGTTCTCCGAACATACTTGTATTTTATTGGCAACACACCATTCGTCAAAAATTTTATATTGTTTTTCGTATTTTAGCCTTGACTTACTGGGCAGTAAGTTGCCAACAGTATTGCCAGCAATTTCTCGTATTTCTGGAGGAGTACACGGAATGCTATCATCAGAACTCATTTTTCATAAATTTAATTATATTAAATTTTCGAATTCAAAATCGTAGCTAGCTACTGCCAACTGCCACAAAGTCCCTAAATATCTCAATTGTAAGTTTTCCATTAAAATGGGTTGTGAAAGGCGCTAAGTAGAAAATATACTATTTTATAATTGGCGTCTATAAAATTTCTATTACGATACCCAAATGCGTTCTATAATGAGCGTTACCATCATAGCACCCGTTTTATTTTTTTTTCTGGTTGGTAGAATTGGTCAAATGCATAGGTCAAATAAAACTTATCCAATCTTTGCAAACTAACTACATAATTTACATTATTTGAACAAAGTTGTTTGTTTATAAGTATTCAACATGACGTATTCTGATATTTTTTTACTGACTTCTGAATCATAGAAATCGTAATCAAATTGGGTACAATGGAAAGTTGACAACTCTTTTTATGATTTTAGCGAACACAATATGAGGATTTATTTTGCAACAACCACAATGTTTCTTGTTTATTGCGATTAGAGTTGCCAGGCATTTCGATTAATTGAGATTCTTATCGATTTTAAGCCTCAGCATAAAATGTCACATTAGACTCTCAGGATATCAAAAAATTTAAGTTTTCGAAATTTTTTGTTGTGGATGCCTGTAATTTAGAAGATTTCTGGTTCACCATACATAGCAGAATCCAAAAAAAAAAATTAATTTACGATATTTAAATTGATGTTTAATGTTGTTTTTATTATCTCTGCGTTCTTATTTTGGCTATTCTTTTACCATTTAATAAAGAATTAATGTTCATATTTGTTAATTTTACTTTATATTCTACTATAAATTAGTAGAAACTATATGGAAGCCGAAGTGAGTCAAATCCCGAGGAAAACAACCTTGTAAGGGTGGGATGCTCTTATTTCTTATAAAACTCGTATCATAATATACTATTTTTAGTGCAAAATTTTACAATTAGTTGGTGGTAAAGACAGTCATGAAAATACTCGCTACATATTAAGTAAATTAATGAACAACGACTTAGCCCTTCAACACAACAGACAGGCCGGAATGAAAAATAAAAATTTGAAAACTATGCAAATATTATAAAAATTATTGGTAAATATAATTATAAGGCAGTGGCCTTTAGATAAATTTTTACTTTGTAATATCTTCTGGAGAATATTAACTCGAAGAAAAAAATTTTCGTGAATCTAAATTTGCTGGTATTAAACTAAGCGTTTGGAAAAGTTCGTTATACTGTCATATAAAGTAATATGGCCGATAAGTAATAAACTATACTCACGTACATGTATAAAATAATACCGTTTTGATAACGGTTAACGAAAAAATTTTTCATTACAAAATGGGTCCAGAAGCTGTTACCTTCTTTGACAAACGAAGGCATAGTTCATCATATAAGTAAGGACAAAACCGATTAATAATTGTTTGTGTCTTAATGCCTAATTTCAAAAAACTATAAACAAATTTTATGAAGCATTTTCCCGATTTAATTCATTCATTTAATTCAAAACTTAAAATTCTATTCAAAACTACATTTTAAATTATTAACTTCTTATATTTAATGGCAGTTTATGTGAGCATCGTAAACGTATACATTAATTATTTTAGTATACTGAGTTCTAACTACAAATTCTATTTTAATTATCATTAAGCTTAAAGATTGGTTATAAGGTGCAATGAACTTCCGCTTTTTCACAATAAAATTACCACTTTAAATGGTGTACACTCAATTAAGGTAAATTAAAATTTGAATAACAGCAAAAATCTTTTACTTTTATATATGTGTTTATATTTTGCTTGGTTATACTCATAGAATTGTTCTAATCGCGCTCTAATACTTCGTATTGTGTTTGAATTATACTTCCTAAATTAGTTTCGAGCAAAAATGTAAAAAATATGTAAAAATGTGTTTCTTCTATTATTTACCATAAAAATTCCTACGAAAATATTACATTTTGTCCTTGTTAAGAGTTAGCATGCAACAGTAGTTCCGGTTGTGCATAGTTTGATTGACGTTAAATCCTTGATGTATCTAAGCTGATCATTAAAAAACATAAATATTCATTATTTAAACAGTAGCAAAAAAATAGTATCCCTAAAAGTCCCATATGTCGAAAACACAAAATTTCAATCGTACGACAGACGTTAGTTACATGAAAACTTTGTTACCATTAAATATAGCAAACAAAACAGTGTTTTCATAGCAATTAACAAAATGTATTTCTGATATGACAGTATCTTATCAATTGAAAACATCTGCTGTTTAATAGAATTATATTAATTTCATTTTAAAATATTCACTTTCGAATGAAACTGTCTATTCTTATTAGGACGCCGGATTTACATATTAAAAACGCCCGAATTAGCAAATGACACACACCTTTTTATTCTGTCAGTCAATTTAATGTTTTTTGTGTCTCTTAAATTTGAAATATTAAAAGTCGATCGGTTGGTTTAGTAAGTGTTAAGCCAGTTTATGAGACACACAATAAACATAATTCGACCACAAAAACTGTGCGTCTTACAAGGTAGCAGTTTGTGCATTGTTATATAAATCAAACCGTTGCGTTGCTTTCTTAAAACTTACATATTTATGAACACCAAAAATGTAAAGAAAAAGTAGTTTCGATTGTATCAGAACGACTTCTGAAGATTACACACAGACGTTTCTTAATATATGAACTCTGGTTCGTTACTAGTACGAAACCGTTAAGTCCGAACATTGAATCTCTGGTGTGATCTAAACCTGATTTAAGCGAAATTGTTGTTTTCTATTCGAATTAACAAATTTTAGATGAAAGATTTGTAATTTGTTCTGGCTCGTCTAATTTTTACCACTCGAGCGATTAGAAATAATATTTACCAGTAAGAAACAGGACCTCCTCAAAATCAAAAAAAATTTACACAATAAATTTAACTTTGACTTCAACGTTTCTTTCACTAAACAAACAGTAGTAAATTTTAGAAAATAACCTTATAGTACTTGGTTAAAATTGCATTATTTATTCACTTAAAACTCCTGTTGCTTCTTTTAAATTAATAGTTTAATAATATACAATACGAAATTTTATACGGCAACAAATTAAACAAATTATTTTAAGCTGTACCCTGTAACATAATACATAACAAATTAATTAATGTTGGAGAGCAATATTTTAAAAGCTTTAAAAGCATTTTTCTGTACTTAAATGTAATTTCATGTAATAAGTTTAAGCACTATACTTATTACTTCCGTTTGGAATAAAAATATAGTTAACAATTAGAACAAGAATGAGAACTTTATTTTCTAAATAATTCGTTTATTTTGCCTATACAATATAGATATTTACAAGTTTCTGTATTTAATTGTGAACTTAAATTGCATATTTAAAAACTGCACTTGTTACAAATAGTGTTAAAAAAATTTTACCAAGAAACTTTATAAAACTCTACTGCAAAACATGGACCATGTATTCAATTTGCTTTTCGAGTTTACCAACAATCAATTGATTTAAGAAAAAAAAATTTTAATCCTAACACATACCTACAATTTCATAAAGCCCTACGTATTATACGTTTAATTTAATTTTGCGATCAAGTTTTTCCTTATAACTTTGGTTATAGTAACGAAAAAAAAACTTTCGTTTAAACATGTCAAAGAACAAGATTTTCAGACACTCATTGGAAATGGTATACAGGATGTCCAGAAACTCTCCTGACAAACCAACACCGGAGATTCCTCAGATAATTTTAAAACAATTTAACCCAATTCACCTAGTCGGAAAATGCTTCCTAAGGGAGCCAGAGATCTTTGAAGATGGCGCCTGGTAAAGTAAAAAATTAAAAGATAAACTTCGCGAACTGACAACAATGAAAAACGTAGGTTTTACTTTTGTTGGCAGTTCAGAGCCAACTAGTGCAAAAAAATATAAATTTAACTTTATGACAAAAAACAAAAAATTTTCAAATCCATTTTTCTAGAAAACGGTGTATCCTAATGACTTAAAGTAAGAGTACCTTTTAGTACTAGAATACCTGAAAATTTAATAATCTAGTGTCACAAATGCTTTAAAGTTAAAGACAAAAAAGTTATGCTTTAAAATAACCGTTGACCTACCCAAAACGGAGGCCTATAACCGGTACTAGAAATTCGCAATTGATGGAATCGATTCATCTCTTAAGGCTAAATAAGCATACCAGTTTTTGTTTTTCTAAGTAGAAGCGTTCTGGAGGTATTTAAAAAAACTATTTACAAGGCGCCATCTTCAAAGAGCTCTAGCTCCCTTAAAATTATCTGAGGAATCTCCGGTCTTGGTTTGTCAGGAGAGTTTCTGGACACCCTGTATATTTCCTTTATTACAAATTATAAAGAAAAGTATCACATTTCTTAATCGCAACCATAAGTTTATAGCAACAGAATAAACAATTTTAATAACTATTTATTGGGATAAATATTAAACGTACAATTACTTAAGCCACAGAAAGTTATACTTGAAGAATGTTGTAATTATAAATAATTAAATGATAGTGACGATTTTACTATAACCTTCTGTTGAACTTTGCTTTCTTTTCCATTTGATGTTGACAATGAAGATTCGCTACATGTAGGTTCTAGGGCAAAATCTGATTGTTTCTTCCGACCTTTGCATGCACTGTGTGATGATAACGGTTTACTATATATTGAAGCTGTTTTACTTTTTTTTACAGTTATAATAGCCGTTTGCAGCAGCCTAGTGCCCAAGCTCGTCTATCATTTAACATATCATTATTAAGCCCTCTTTTGGGCATGGTCTCATTTATTTCAAGATTTCAACTTTGTCGAGGCCTACCTTTCTTCTTTCGGGTATGCGGCCTCCACTTCCAAACTTTTTTGGGTAGTCTTTCTTCTCCCATGCGTCTCATGTGACCATACCACCATAGTTGTTTTTTTTCCTATTTCATCTAATATGGTTGTTTGCACTTGCATTTTTACTTTATTTCTTTATTTTTTATCCATAGTCCACACTTCCGCTCCATAAGTTACTGAACTTTCTACAAAAGTTTTATACATGCGATGTTTTGTTTGTATCGAGATATCATCATTCCATAGTACTTCATGTAGTTGCTTTACTACTGTTTTCCCCTCACAACTTTATTACTTATATCTGTATTATCTCTTCCATCTCGTGTAATTGTTACCCCTAGATATTTGTATTTATCTGTACATTTAATCTGTCCATTAATTAAATCTTGCCCGTTTCCTCCAACCACCATATATTGTGTTTTATTTGTGTTTATTTCTAGACCCCCATAGGCATATTCTTCAATTAGTTTCCTGGACATGTATTCAGCTTCATCTATGTCTTCTGCTAGGATAACTTGATCATCCGCAAACAGCAAGCTGTACATGGTGTCTTCTTCGAGCTACACTCCCATTGGTGCACATTTCTTTTTCCACTTTTATAAGGTTTTTTCAATAAAAATTTTAAATAGTGTTGGTGAAATGCAACAACCCTGTCGTAATCCTTTATTTATACTAAACTCTTGTGAACATCTGATTTCCAATTTTATTTTACTTCTATTTCCTTTGTACCAATTCTTTATTACGTTAATATAATTTGTTGAAATATTTTTATTTTCCATTGCTTCCCATAATTTAATGATTGGTACAGTGTCATAAGCTTTTTTTAAGTCTATGAAAATAAGATGCAATTCCCTTCCGTAAGCAATATATTTTTCTGATAACTGCTTTAGACAGAATATACTGTCTATACAGGATCTTCCTGGTCTAAAACCGATTTGCTCTTCTTCCTCCTGTAACTCGTCCTCTATTCTGTTCTTTATAATGCGTCCATACAATCGACCTATAGAAGACGTCACGCTTATTCCCCGGTAATTTTTGCAATCAAGTTTATTACTTTTCTTATATATTGGACTTATATGACTCAATCTCTATTCTTCGGGTATATTGCATTCGATTAAGCATATATTAAATATGCTTGTAAGTTGTTCTATCGCTTGTAGGGGTGCGTATTTTATAAGTTCAATAAGTAGACCTCCAGGACCCGCGGTTTTATTGTTTTTCATTTTTTGTGTGCTGTTCTCACTTCTTCTATCGTAATTTTTTCTACATTTTGTGCTGCGTTTGGTTCGTATATGCTATTTTTAAAGTTTCTCTTTTTTCAGTTAGCATATATTTTCGAAATATTTTTCCCATTTTTCCATACCTATTAGGTCTATTCTTCTTTTCTCTGTTTAATTCGTTTTTAAAGTTTTTAAAGTTTTCCATGCCTGTCTAGTACTTGATCCTCCTATACATCTGTCTATTTCATCACACTTTTATTGCCAGTAAGTATTCTTAGCTTTCTTTATCTATTTCATACTTATATCTATTCTCTATATCTCCTGTAGATAGCCATTTGTGAAAGGTTTTATTTTTTTCTTCTATTAATGTTTCTATCTCACTTGTCCACCAGGGTTCTTCTCTTCTTCCATTCTTTATTTTTATTTTTTGCCCTAATGATTCGTTTGCTACTTCATGTACCTTTTCTTTGAACCAGTTGTAACTATATTCTATATTTCATGTCGGAATTTGGTTCATTTTTGCCGCCTGTCGGTTTACTAAAATCATTTTCGAAGTCGTCATTTTGTTGTTAATGCTTTCTTCTATGTAGCTTTCTTTGGTCGTGTTTGATCGCCATCCAACATGAGTTTTGAGCTTTCTGATGTCTGCGCCTCCCTCAGCAAGAAAAACATTTTGTAGAAACAGTGGATCCCTACAAGTTGCACTGTACATTTATTGTTCATATAATATATAACGAACCTTGAGGGTTAACATGCTTTGGACGCAAGCTTACATATCTCCTGTACAAATCGATCTTATTAATTCTTAATTAATTTCCGTCATGACGGTAAAAATTTTAGTATCACGCAGAGTAACAGAGCCGGTATCTTCGATATCTTTCACATTTAACTTTCTTAGCTTCTCACTGCGACATGCACCATATAGACCGCCACTTTAAAGAAAAGATATCGTTAGGTACTTCTATAAAAAATTTTGACACATCATTCTGCGACAGAATTTTTGATTTTTTTGCTTCATATCCTTCACTTCAACTTTTCAAATATAAATGAGACTTCCCAAAAATCGATATATCGACGTTTTCCTTCACTGTCAACGTACTTTTCAACATGGAGTATGCTGACCACAACGTGGAAGATTTCAGCCTTTCAGCCTGCAATCAACTATAAATGTAAAACTTGAAAATTCATAAACATATCTAAGAAAACTAACCTTTTGATGAAAAAAAGCAAGAGTATCCTTAACATTCGTCGAAGTCTTCCATAAATTGAAAATATTGTAGGCCTTCTCATAATTAGCTCGTGATTTTGAAGGTAATAAACTGACGACAGTTTCAGGCGCTAAGGCTGATATTTTTTTCCCTACCTACAAATAACAGGGTGATTTCACGGAAATTCTTGTAGCCATAGTGATTTTAAGAAAATAGGTGAATGATTTTCGGAAATCACCATCGTGAAGATTCCTATAAATCATTCTTCTGTCATTTTTGATTAGACAATAAAATAGGAAAAACTCAAAATAAATAAAAATTTAAATTATCATAGGATTACTGACTGGAAACCTTGAGTGCGAGAAAAATAATTAACGAGAACTCCAATTTAACTAAACATATGAAAGTATTGTGTTTCAGGTTAATAATCTTAAAACCTAATCCAAAACAGAAGTCGCAAACACATTCGCGCGCTATATTTCAAATATAACTAGTGAACTAACAAAGCACCAATTTGGTAACATCTGTCTGAAAGATTGTATTGCCTGTGATAGACTATCAAACACACTATTTCTCTATCCGCTAACAGAAGAAGAGCTTGAATAGGTGGAGCCAAAATACCACTGGATATGACAAAATATCGCTCGAATACTGAGATACATTCTTCCAGAAGCCAAGAATGTCCGTACCTTCATCGTGAACTCCTCGTTGAAAGAATGGGTGTTTTTTGACACACTTAAGCTCGCATCAATAACTCTGATATATAAAAAAGGCGATCCTAAGAACCCAATAAACTATCGCCATATCTCCTCTTAGTCTATTCTCAAAAATTTTTGAAAAAAATCGCATCTATTAAGTTTATCAATTTTTTAAACAAATACAACTTACTTTCTAAGTCTCAACACGGATTTAGATAAGATCTTTCAACAACTGCTTTGAGCTTTCCTGAGTCACATCCATTTTAGTCTTGATAAGGGACTACATACAGCTGCCTTATTTTTTTGACATCTCACTTGCTTTCGATACAGTTGATTTGGAAATACTAAATCAAAAATTAACTCACTCAGGTATTTGTTACCCAATTCAAGATTGGATAATATCATTTCTCAGCAATAGAAACTTATGGTTACAGTAGATAACATCTATTCTCAACACCAAACGATTAACAAAGGCGTAGCACAGAGATCAAAACTTGGACCCTTAATACACTTATTATATACATCAGGTTGTATACTACTGGCGGATTAATAACCGCTTATGCTGTTGATACGGCAATCATAACTACTGCAAGGGACTCTATGGAATTACAAAAAAAACATCAAGATATGTATGGATGAATTCAAGACCTGGTGCAAAAGAAACAATTTAATTCTAAACAACATCAAAACAGTCTGTCTAGATTTCAGCTGAACTTCCTATCAACAAAATTTACTACAACCACAAGAAGAATAGAATAAACATTGATATCAATCTAGATTGGAAAGTCCATGTAAATACAGTATGCAAGAAAATGAATATTGCTTTCTACTATGTCGTACTAAAACTAAACAATTTTATAAATAAATCTGATCTGATAAAAGTTTACTATGCGCATGCCTATTCACATATGTGTTATAAGGTAGAAGAAGATTGGCAACGAATCTTTGTTTCGCAAAACACTTAATTAGATTGATTTATAACATAAAACATTGTTTATCCTGCAAAAATTCCTTTATCTATATTACGTATATATAAAAATGAATTTGTGTTTGTTTGTTTGTCCTCGAACTCCTCCTAAACCATTAGTTTGATTGAAATAAAATTTTACACACTTCTTCAGGTCAATCCAGAATAGGTCACGAACGTTTGATTTTCGAAATTGCCCTTGCGGTTTCCGAGAAAATCGCAAAAAAACACAAAATTTACCTCTTTTTAGCCGTTTTTCGTCGCACAGTGGGTGTGCATGTTTTTGAAGAGGTAGAAATGGATGGAGCAAAGGTGGTCAATAGATGTACCTTTCCAACAAAAAAAAATTTGCGATTGGACACATTCTTTCGGAGATATAATTTTTTGAAAATCAGTGATGCTTTTTCGCTCCTCTTTGGGGAGGAAATGGGTTAAGATCAGATGAATAAAACGTTGGTTGAATGATATTTTGATTTCATTTGTTCATTGTTATCAGAAAAATATTATTACAACTTGAACGAATGTTGTACTAAATTGTAAAACGTATGATGTACCTATATATTGACAATGTCTATTTCTAACTTGTATTAGATCATGAACGATAAACATTATTATTATGATTATTATTATTTAAAAGAAAGATAATTTGATAAACAAGTTTAGCATTATTAGCAGTTTCAGTTAGTGTTTCAGTAGATGATAGGCGAGATACCTGACTATCATTGGTGCTGGAACCACCATATATTTTTGAACACATTACATTCGTATTATTACACTCGACAGTTACACACTTTTCCCAAAGTTTACTTATTTTTAATATGTAAAATCGAGAAGACGAATCTGTTATTAACAATCATGATGTCCGACATCCATAAACCATGGCAAAACCATAGAGTCGATTTGGATTGAAAATTTAAATTGAGGTACAATCAATGGCTATATAAAAGTAGCCAGGAAATAAGATTAATTGGGTGTTTTCATAAAATTTATATTTAAAAAAATATAGTTTATTGGTAAGTCATAAACATAAAAGAAAACCCCAGTATCACAAAAAAAAATATATGATGTGCTCAGTATTACAAATTTTCATTTTAAAATATCCAAAACAGCATCTTTTAAAATCATTGCCATTGGTCATAACGTCAATACTCGTATATGTCAAATATAAATGGTGGTTTGTTTATGTAAATCGCCACCAATTTATTACTTGAAAAAAATAATAGCATACAAATCAAACAATCCATATTACATAATTTGTACGAGAATTGACGTCACAATATAAACGACTTGTTTTGGTCCTAATTTGTATTATTTGAATTAAATACATTTTTAAATGTACACTATTATTTAAAAATTACAACTGGCAAACGTCTTTTATATGTACAGTCTTTCGCGTTTATAATGGCGCGGTTTACAACAGGTACATAAATTAGTCGTTCTCCTTTAATTGCGTAGATACATAAACAAAATAAAATAGGATAGATTTTGCTATTGTATACCGGATTAACAAAATTTAGGGCTTAAGCTATAACTTGAAACTGTAAATTATTGCAAAGGGTGATTCATATAATTTCAGACTTTTAAAACAGGTAAACGTTTAGTATTCAATGAGAAGGACTAAATTAACACTTTCAAATAATCACAATTTAAAATGTTAATAAAATTCATAGGACAATATATTAGAAATTTAGAAGAAGGATAGAAGGAACGTTTGATCGCTTTTAGAAATAAACTTCCATTGGAAGCATTAGAAATTAAATGTCATTTAAATAAACAAGAACTTATTTTAAATGTGCAAATACCAGATTAGCCATTTGTAAATGTTAACAAGTAAAAAACAATTGTTATGTTTATCACAGTAATTTTTGATCAACTACATTAACGTGCGTATTTTATACTTTTCTGACTTAAAACAAATATTTTCCATAACAATACATCGATTTTCGGACAATGGCCATGATTAACCTCTTAAACTATTGTGATGACAAAAATGCATGTTTTAACAAAGGACGTTTAATTCCTGAATCAAAAAACATCGGAACTTTCACTTTTAAAAATCGCCGGTTATAGATTTCTTTTACTATGAAGAGTAATTAATTATAGTTTACATGAAACTACAATATCTAACTGCAGATGAAAGTGGAACTGTTATGAAATAATCATATGCACAGTAGTTTACAGTTTCAAATTATAGCTACAGGCCCTCAGTTTTGTTAAGCTTACCTATACAATAGCAAAATATATCCCATTTTATTTTGTTATATCTATGCAATTAAAGGGGAACAAGTGATGTACCTGCGCCACTATAAACGCGAAAGACTGTACGTACTTTGATTTCGCACATTTTATAAAAAGTTGGAAAATACCTAATTGAGAATTGTGAACTGTAGAACTGTTGATGAAGCTGCGCAAAAAAAAAGTCAAAGTGATTTTGTTAAATTATAGAAACCTTAAAAATATATATAACAAAACAAAACAAAAAACACCATGGTAGAAGAAGTCATTACGACAACACGTTCCAAAATAAACAAGAAATGAAATAAAGAAAAAATGAGTGAGTTTATGAAAATTATATTAGAAATATTAACAAAAAATAATAAAAATTCTATAGAATTTATTATAAAATGAACGAAAATACAAACAAAATGGGAGAAGCAAAAGAACACCTAAAAATAGTAAGTATAAGAAACTAGAAGGAAAAATAAATGAAATGTTTATACAACAAAGAACTTGAATTTCGTAAAAAACGAAAGTAAAGTAAATATATTGCAATAAAATCATTTTAAGATAAATATTTGTAAAAATTTTTTTTCCTTTCTAGCGTGCCTATTATTTTAAAATGGTCATATTTGCGACCCACCAACAAGTAGCTGATTTCATCATTTACATCAGTTACTCTATTAAATGACAATAACAAATATGTGACTTCAAACAACTATTTAGACCCAATATTTTAAAGTGGTTAAGTAGATATTAATAACGTTATAATTGCTAGATATAAAACTATGTGGTCGCGAATACTTATTAGTTGCTTTAGGTAGAATTCTGCACTTGATTTCCCTTTTAGAAACAAATACTGGAAGGTAATGTAGCTTAGTGATAAATACGTCAGTGTTGCTAAAAATATTACTATACAGTTACAAAACTTTATGATAATGTTAGAGAGTCATATTTACATTTTTTTTAGTGGTACATTAAATAATAAAGAAAATTTTACGTTTTAGTTGCAAAAATTGGGTAGCGTTGATTATTTAAGGTTTCAAACTACTTGAAATATTGTAGTGGCGACTTTATGTGCTACTTGGGAAGTTATAAAAAATAGATTTTTTTCATTTGCACACGATGGTTGTGTTATTTTTGTTACATTTTTTAGCAAATATTACTTTCTTGGCTTATTAACTCGTTCATAGTGCAATGACCCACATATGGTATATGGCAATTGGTACCTACACGTCCATGAACCATATGTGGGTTATAAATTGCTATGGTCTTAATTGACACTTGTCAACTAGGAAGTGCAAGCAGAAGTATCATTTTTTGAAAGTGGAGGTATAGTAAAAATATTTGGCACTTTTAAAAAAAAGTTAAAGTTACATAAGATATAATTTAAGCATTTTTTATTCAAGCATCTTTTATACATTACATATACCGTATGTCTACGGATGAGATTGCCAAGAGAAAAAACTTTTTTATTTTACGTTTTATGATAAAAATGTATTCTATACAACATTTTTTTGCTTATTCCAAAACGGGTGAATCTATTGTCACTGTTTTAAATTTTGTTTCCGTTATAGAGGAACATCAAAAAATAAACAAAGTTCCAAAAAGTAATTTTCGTTTTCATGACAACCGTCAAAATTACATGTTAACTATAACTATAAAAAAGTTTTTCCCCATCTGTAGACATACGGTATAACTAATGATATTTTGCAAAACAGCTGATACAAAATGCTTGGTTGAAAAGTTCCGAAGAGGAAAACTTTTCTGGCATTGTAGTATAACATCCATTGCATCGTGTCCTTTGTCTTCTAATTTGTGGTTAATTGTTTTAATCTTACGCTTATCATCGAAATCTTTGCTTTTGGCAGGTACTTTCAAAAGACTATTTACCAGAGATTGCCTCAACGGTAGCAAAGACAACTGTTAATTTCGTGGTCGTAAGTTATTATATATAAGTAATTGTATTAACAATAAGATGATTTCTACAGTCAATTTTTTGTACGATGTCAATGACTTTCTGAGATAAGTCTAATAACTTGACAATTGATTAGAAATATCAACACCTTGTTTCCCTCTGTTATAGTCTACTACAGAAGCCGGTTTTACCTTGTCATTATCGTTTCTTTTTTCGCCACAAATCGTTATTTTATGATCAGTTAAAAGCATGAAAACATCTCGCTGATCACTGCATTTTAAAGCTGTTATATATTCATTTTGCCTCGCCGTTGTTTCACTTTTTGCCAATTTCTGATTGACCACCTCGTTTAGTAAATCGGCCCTATTTTTGCGTAAGGTTCACAGCAGGTGAGTTTTTCTATGACACAAAATATTTGCGAGTTTCGGGCTAGTATAGTAATTGTTTGTAATAATGATTGTTTCAACATGCAATAATGGTTTTACTAACTCAGCCACTCTGGTGAATCGAGTGAACCTATGGTCATCCCTTGTTCATCATATATTTTGATATCCCATGTATATCCATTTGGAGTATAGACCTTATACAGCTTGATCCCATATTTATGAGCTTTAAATGGGTTATACTGCCTAAATTTCAAACGTTCACGGGAAGGTACCATTGTTTCGTCCACAACCAAGTGCCAACACTTGAGCAATAAAACAAATCGGTTGTACTTTATAGTGATGATATACGTCGTATGAAAATATGTCGTAGTAATATATGGGGTCAGTCTTCCAGTAACATTTAATAGTTGGAAATTTATAAGCCCCATTAGTATTATCAGCCCTAGAAAAACGTAACTTTTTCAAACAAAGAGAGAAACTTCAGGGACAAATTTACCCAAAAACATCTCCATTTCAGATGCCTCTATATCATACCATTTGGGGAATGCGCGCTTTTGTTCCCTCTTATTTCTCTCTTTTACAATTACTTCGATTATTTCTTCTGATAAAATAATCTAAATACGTCTACAGGAGTTTCATTTTAGTTGGAACTAATATTCTACTGATTTTAATAAAGGGGAAATTTTTTAAATGTACAACGATATGTTATATGTCTACAGTGACCGGCAAAGAGTTTGCAACAAATGGGAAAAAATTTTGTAATTGTGATATCCAAAAATTTCTTTTGGCAAATGAATTCAGCATAGTAAATGACAAAAAAAAACATTTTGGCAAATGCCATGTGACTACTGTCATGGCGGGAAATTAAAAAAATATTTAAAAAAGTGAGGTTAGATGACAAGATATTGAAAAATGCCTGAAAGAAAAGTTGTTTAGAATTAGATTATACGTCTATGTGCAAATTTTCAAAAAAAGATAACGACTTTTTAAAAATATCAGTTTTCTGGCATTTTTCCGGAAATATTGTATATGTATTTGTATGAGCGTATTATCCAAGCAATATTGTAAAAATTGTTTAAATTGGGTTTAGAATGGAAGAATTGATCATTTTAGAACTATTTTAAAATAATTCTAAATTTGTAATTTCAACCGTTTGTTTTCTGTAGGCCATTGCAACCAAGTCCGTTCTAAAAAACAATGATTTATGTTCTTTACCGTCCATTGGTAGAATAATAAAATAAAATTACTGGATTGTGAAGAGTATTTGTTAGTTTTATTGTGTTTTATGCAAATCAAACGCAAAAAATTTTTTTTTCTCAATATTTCCGAAAAAAATGCCAAAAAACTGATATTTTTGAAAAGTCGTTATATTCTTTTAAAAATTTGCAGATAGACGTATAATCTAATTTTAAACAACTTTTCTCTTAGGAATTTTTCATCTAACCTTACTTTTTACATAATTAAGAGATATTTTTTGAATTTGCCGCCATGGCAGCGGTCACATGACATTTGTCAAAGTGTTTTTTTGTCATTTGATAATGTGCTGAATTTATTTGCCAAAAAATTTGTGGATTACAAAAATGTTTCTCATTTGTTGCAAACTTTTTGCCGATCACTGTATGTTAGTTCGTCTAGATAGAAGTTTGTATTCTTACCATTGTGACGTTATTTTTGTTAATTTATTAATTTTATTAGTCTACTCTTAGATTTAAGATTTATGTAGATTTTTACTGGATTTAGTGGTAATTACTGTCATCCAGTTAACCATTATTCTTCGAATGCCTCAATAAAGACCCGACTTTTCCGGTCGAAACTTTGGCAAACAAAAAGACCATTGGTTATAAAATGATGACCTTTACTCCAAAGCCTCACTCCTAAAAGAAGGTCCAATAACTAATTGGGAAACACACAACTAAAATGCATATAGAAAGTCTGCTCCTCAATCTATAATATAATATAATTACGGGCACACTTATTGGTATTCTGAAACATATACATACAGTGCAGACGAAAATAGGTTTGAATTGATTGGGAATTTAACGTGATCCAATTCAATCGTACACAAAATTGTGACAAAAGCATAATATAGACATCAAACTTCAATTTTTGGGTTAGATCTTACGTAATTTCGTTTTCCAATGTTTCCTGCGATTTTTTCGTTAAAAATACTACTATTAAAATAACATATTTTCATACGACGTATATCATCACTATAAAGTACAACCGATTTGTTTCATTGCTCATGTGTTGGCACTTGGTTGTGGACGAAACAATTGTACCTTCCCGTGGACGTTTGAAATTCAGGCAGTATAACCCATCTAAAGCTTATAAATATGGGATCAAGCTGTATAAGGTCTGTACTCCAAATGGATATACATGGGATATCAAAATATATGATGAACAAGGGATGACCATAGGTTCACTCGATTCACCAGAGTGGCTGAGTTAGTAAAACCATTATTAAATGTACAAACAATCATTATTACAAACAAATACTATACTAGCCCGAAACTCACAAAATATTTGTGTCATAGAAAAACTCACCTGCTGTGAACCTTACGCAAAAATAGAGCCGATTTACTAAACGAGGTGGTCAATCAGAAATTCGCAAAAAGTGAAACAACGGCGAGGCAAAATGAATATATAACAGTTTTAAAATGTAGAGATCAGCGAGATGTTTTCATGCTTTTAACTGATCATAAAATGACGATTTGTGGCAAAAAAAGAAACGGTAATGACAAGGTAAAACCGGCTTCTGTAGTTGACTATAACAGAGGGAAACAAGGTGTTGATATTTCTAATTAATTGTCAAATTATTAGACTTGTCTCAGAAAGTCATTGATATCGTACAAAAATTGACTGTAGAAATCATCTGTGGAAAGCTTATTGTTAATATATTACTTATATAATAACTTACGACCACGAAATTAACAGTTGTCTTTGCTACCGTTGAGGCAATCTCTGGTAAATAGTCTTTTAAAAGTACCTGCCAAAAGCAAAGATTTCAATGATAAGCGTAAGACTAAAACAATTAACCACAAATTAGAAGACACAGGACACGATGCCATGGATGTTATACTACATTGCGAGAACAGTTTTCTTCTTCGGAAGTAGCGAAGAAAACCAAAAACTTAATACAGTATGTCAACTTTTCAACCAAGCATTTTGTATCAGCTGTTTTTCAAAATATCATTAGTTATACCGTATGTCCACAGATGGGGTTGCTAAGAGGAAAACCTTTTTTATAGTTATAGTTAACATGTAATTTTTGACGGTTGTCATGAAAACGAAAATTTTTTTATTAAACTTTGCTTATTTTTTGATGTTCCTCTATAACGGAAACAAAATTTAAAACAGTGACAATAGATTGAATACGGCCGGATTGCGCTCGACCGTTTTGCGCTCTTACCTGAACTCGACCAGTTTGCGCTCTGCGATTTAATTATAGAAATTTGAACCTACCCTATTGTCTCCGATCGACCGATTTGCGCTCTCTTGTAATATAATAGTTATTTGTATACCTAGGCCGAGAAATACCTTAATTCCTTATAGAAAGTATTTTAACTAAAGGCGTTTTCCCCGATCGCCGTTTCCTCCGATCGCACTGCCCCCTTGAACAATACCCCACCCCCCATCACACAAACATAACTAATATAAACGAATGTTATTTGAAATAATTGTTTGTTTTTTTGTTTTTGTTTTAAAGAAAAAACTGTACTAACTGTAACCTACCAACCAACACCGTTTACCCCGATCACATGAAAACAACTTAAATCTCGATAATTTCAAAATGTTTATAGTACAAGAGAGCGCAAATGGGCCAATTGGAGATAATAGGGAAGGTTTAAGTTTATATAATTAAATTGCAGAGCGCAAACTGGTCGAGTTTAGGTACGAGCGCAAAACGGTCGAGCGCAAACCGGCCGACACCATAGATTCACCCGTTTTGGAATAAGCAAAAAAATTTGTATAGAATACATTTTTCTCATAAAACGTAAAATAAAAAAAAGTAAATTATGTCTTATGTAACTTTCAAAAATGATACTTCTGCTTGCACTTCCTAGTTGACAAGTGTCCATTAAGACCATAGCAATTTATAACCCACATATGGTTCATGGACGTGTATGTACCAATTGCCATGTACCATATGTGGGTCATTGCACTGTGAACAAGTTAATAAGCCAAGGAAGTAATATTTGCTAAAAAAATGTAACAAAATAACACAACCATCGTGTGCAAATGATAAAAAATCTATTTTTTATAACTTCAAGTAGCACATAAAGTCGCCACTACAATATTTCAAGTAGTGCAGACGAAAATAGGTTTGAATTGATTGGGAATTTAACGTGATCCAATTCAATCGTACACAAAATTGTGACAAAAGCATAATATAGACATCAAACTTCAATTTTTGGGTTAGATCTTACGTAATTTCGTTTTCCAATGTTTCCTGCGATTTTTTCGTGAAAAATCACATAATAAATTAAAAATCGGAATGCAGTTTTTAAAAACATTTGAGGTTTCTGTTTATTTTTTGAGTAAAAGTGTGGTTTATAACAACGTTGTCGTAACAATCAATTTTAGTTTCAAAATTATTACGTTGAATTCGTTTAATTAAATATTTAATTTTGATAAAGCTATTGTACAACCCGTTTATATCAATTAACTTTCGTAACCGTTTGTTAATGATGAAATTAAAATAATTAAACATACTATTTACATATTTAAATCAAAATCGTGCGATTGTAGAAGCATTAATTTTTTTTTATTTCAAGATTTCAATACGTTTATATGCAAATGCTAATTAATAGCTGCCGAATTCTGTATTTTTTGTGAACGCGTCGAAAACGTACACCAGTAAATCCATTTTTATATTCCGTGTTTTGTGTCAGTTAAGTTTTTTTTTTTATTATTATAAGTCGAATATAAATCGAAATTTACAACCGACTGCTTTTGAATTTACTCGACGTATATGTAATGTAATTTTTAAATTACCGTCGTAAAGTGTAAGAAACTTGCATTACAACACACTTTAATTTAATAGTTATTCACACCACACACGTACAACTTGATAATATCTGAAACAGATTAAAAACGATCCCTTCTTTCATTTAATAAATAATCACGTTCGTGGATTTTTGTTTAAAATATAACTATATATATATAGAGCGTTCGTTAATGAGTACCAAATTTGAGAGTAAGACAGGTGATGTGGCACCATCACCTGTACTGACATTTACACATGTCATAACAATACTTTATATATGAAAAAACGTGGTCATGCAATACTTTTTGCTATTTTGCAATTGGTTCTTGTTAATTGCCGAAAAAATATTCTAATTAACGTATCACATAAGAAAATAGAGACGTGGTTTCCTGCGAACGTCTCTGAATTACAGGTGTAATAGCGGTTGCTGACTCAACCTATAATTTTTACATAATAACAAGAAACACTCTCGCTGCGTTAATAGCTAATATTTTATTCATTTAGTAATTATAGGTTTTAAGTTTTAACGCTGTTATAATTTAAACGCGATTTAAAATCTTTTGGGTATTACAAAGGTTTTGTACGTGTTCCTATTTTAAAAAAAAATTAATTTTTAATTAGTTTCGTGTTGTACTTGTAAAAACAATTAACTACATAAATATACAATTACGGTAAATACATTTTAAATAAATGTTTTAAAATTAGTAGTCTTCGCCATTTGTGTTTGTACAATGTAACAAAATATTATTTTACAATAAAAACTAGGCTCAGTGAAAATCAAAACAAGACCAGTTCACCTAATTATTATTAATCGCAAATCTGGAATCCTAAGAAAAATATGGAATTAAAATACCATATAAATTGTAGCAAACGTGCTTGAATTCTGCCTCATTTTACGGTCTCCGTTACTACGAATAACCACCTAGAAGTAAATTACCAACGAATTATTCAGATATTCATCTGTAAGACACCTGCCCGACCATCATTACTGTCAACTTACCTCTAATTGGCATAATTCTAAGCACACATTGCTTACGTTCATATCATTTACAATTTGAAATTTCTTAAGTGTATTCGCTTTAATTAGAAGTAATTTTAAAATCATACGTATTGATTTACAAATGTATTGCCATAGAAGAGTACCTAATTAAGTAGATTATAGATAGAATTTTACGACCTGTTGACATTCATGTACTTATTTATTAGAACATGTACTTTGAATAATTAATCATTTATTAAATTTCCGGTGCGAGTGTTAGCACATATTAATTAGATACGTTACTTCAATTTTATGATTATACTCATTTGCGTAAAAATTCCATTTTCAACTAAATTTGAACGTTATATATACATTTTAAGCACCTGAAGAGTATGAACAAATAATAAACACTAAACCAAAAACAATAAATACATGTATGCACAAAACCTCAGATTAAAAATAAAGTTTATGGTTCCCATAATCTGGACGAATAAAATTAAAATTTTTGAAATTGTAGAAAAGTTGTAGTAGGTAGTTTAAAGATTAAATTACACTTTAATAAATGTAAATGGCTTATTTAAATTTGATTTGTAAAATAATTTCTTAATTTCAGTACTTCAAAAAGAATATAAAGTTTAGAAGTTTAATAATAATTATGAATTTATAATTTAATAACGTTTAATTAATCATTAATTAAGCAATTAAAATTTAAAATTATGAATATGTACAGTTTTGACTATAAAGCACTAACCTTTTTGAAAAATTTAGGCAATTAAACTTAAAATAATGACTTTAAATAACAATTTAGTAGTAGTGGTGATCGTGTACTTAAAATATTTTTAAGAGAAACCCTTAATAATAAGCAACCACGATAACCTGTAAAAATTTACTTTGGAAAATGAAACGTCGAAACCAAAAAACGTTTAATCGTTTTTAGAACAAATCGGTTAACCAAAAAATCGATTAATCGTTATTTCTCGAATGTCATACATTAAAATCATTTTTAAACGCTTTTCTAAAATTGATTTTTAAAACCGTTTCTTCAAATGAATTATTTATACATTAATTTTAAAAAGAATTTATATATAATTGCTTATCAAAATCTGCAGTAATAATTTTTGTCGTGAACTTTTTATAATCAAGCTTTTATAAAAGATGGGTATGAGCTTACTAATTTTAAATAGCAACCCCTAGTTTTTATTTAGATCTATTTAATTTAATTTTTTTTAAAATATTTGTGAACTTTAACTATTTAAGTCGTTTCAATTTAAATCCAGATCCATTTAGTTTTAAAATGTTTAAAAATAATTAACCTCTACCCTTCTAGCAGCACACCTCTCAGTAATTGATATTATACATTGTAGTGGTAGCTCCCTTAATGTTAATATTGTAAATAATAATAAAAGTAAGTGTTAAAAACGGCTTTATTTTTAACAAAATAATTTAAAATATTCCTGGTTGTACGTATACAGGCTGTTTTATTAAGCTTGGTAAGGGGCCATATTTCGAAAACTATTGGGTATAGAAATTCGGGAAAAAAAATTTTATAACTAAAACGGCTATGAAAAGGCGTACACTCATTAAATTTAAAACTTGGACACCACAATTTCTGTAAACAAAAGTTTGCACATTGTGAAGCGGGCTTAAGGGTATCATTTACAATTCTAACAGCAGGTAGTCTCAGCAGGGGTTATCTTATAGAAGGACTGTAGAATGAATCATTACACTAAGCACGTTTTAGAAAATAGGTAATTTACGTTGCTTACTTAATTTTTTCTTTAAAGAATATATTTGAAGGTATCGCTAATTAAACACCATAGCTCGATTAATTATCGAATCAAAATTTTGTTTAGGAAATGTTTACAAAATAAAATTAGAAATAATTTTGATTTAAAAACGTCTACAAGCAATAACTTTTAAATTAAATCAAAAACTAAACATGGTTATTTGGGTTGACTGATTATTACTTATTTTTAAATAAATCTAACCTACTAATTATTGTAAGTTATTAAAAAAATCATTAAACTCTCTATTCATAATATTTAGTCCTTACAAAATGTATATTTTATGACGTTTCATTTTTTTCTGTAGTTAATATAAAAGTGAAAATAAAACTAAGGCAATTCTTATTGTCAACGTATATATTTAGTTTTTGACAAGAATTTATTACATAATTATAATTAAGATACCAAGTTATAGTTTAAAATTAAATGAAAACTTTTTTTTTAAATAAAGGTATTACTATATAAATAAATATAAGAAATCAATAATGGGTGTGACCTCCATTATTATTGATACATTCTTGGAGGCGTCTGCTCATTGACGCTATCAAGCCAGGGTAACAGCTCCAGTTGCGCACAACCTGCGAAGTATAGGGTCATCATATCCCGATAGTTATTATCGAATGTTCCAAGAAAATATGTGTAAATAGTAAATGGAATCTACTAACGTAACGTTAAGTCGTTAATTATAGTTACATAACTCTCCTTTCATAAGATATAGTTCATATTAATATGCTTATTGTAAAGCTTCGTACACACCTGAACAACAAACCGAGGAACAAACAGAACAACGAACCGAACGGCAATCGGAACATTAATTTGGACGGTGCTACGTACGAATTTTAGAACAGATTCGCAAGTCCTGATTGTTCCACGAACGGTTTGCGGCGTTCCCGCAACTTGTCGGTTTTTTCTCCGACATCAAAGAAAATGCGCGCGAATGCGTTTGCAGGTTTGGACGAATCTAAACAAAACGGCGAACAAACTTATGCGGGAGAATTAAATTATTTATTTTTGTCCTCCCTTTTGTGGGTTTGTTGTGTTTTAGGTAATATTATGGAGTTGACAGAAGAAAAATGTTTTAAATTAATCAGTGTTTAAGAATGCAAGAAAAAATGATGTCCCTATTAGCATCATTTGGGCGGAAAATTTCCAAAAAAAAAAAGCGAAGTAAATTATAATTTTTACTCTTCTTTGTGCGTAAAAATTTGGTTGGCACTATCTTCTTGTTTTCCGCAATTTTCTCTTCTCAATAATAAATATATATGAACTGAAAACTACTGAAAATAATTATGGAACAGCACAAACGTTCCGTTTGTTGTTCGGATTGTGGAAATCATAAAAGATCGTTTGTCGTTCTGTTTGACTTTCGGTTCGTTGTTATGTTTGTTGCTCAGGTGTGTACGAAGCTTTACAACTTAAGCAACAATTTTTGGCGAATAAAGATTAGTTTGTGATGTAATATTAGAAACACAAATTTATATCATATCAAATTTATGACAACTTAAAACCAAGAACGTGTATGTTATTGCTAAGAAATTATTAAGGAAAAAGCGCAATTGCAGTGTAAATATTTATAATTAGATATTTTCGAAAGTTTATAAGTCCTCTATTGTAATCTTAATACTTAAAAGAAAATCCTGTCCATTAGCATTATAAGGAAATGGCTTTTACTTTATGAATAAGTTTCAATAACAATAGAATATCCTTGCTTGTTTAATTTACTTCCTTTGAGTCATATTGCTCTAAGGGTTGTTACATTGGTCATTAGAAGTATGTAATAAATAAACAATTACCTACTGTTTGAGAAGGGGTAGTGTGAACCAATAAATAAAGTAAGAAATGTAAATTCCATTTTAGTTTAAAATTTCAAGTGTTGTGAAAATGCCACCTCATCTCGGTGCTGATTTGAAAGCGCGGATTGTTTCGGAATTAGCGGCGGGCCGTAGCGTGCGTGAAATTTCACGTATGTTAGATATACCAAAAGCACCGTAGGGCATTACCGAGTAAAATGGAATCTTGAACACACTTTGGAAAGAGCCATCGGAAGTGGTAGACCTAAAGTATCTACACGTGCTCAAGATCTCGAGTTGTTTCATTACGTAACAGAACAACCATTTGCTACATACTCCAGGGCTATAGCAGATACACATTTTCCCGGATGCCGTATAACTGCACAAAAAAGATTAAAGGAGATGGGAATAAAGAAGTATAATGCTGCTGCGAAAGAAGTTCTCAGTGACGAAAATATGAGACGTCGTCTGGAATTTGTGTGAACGAACCTTTGGAATTTTGGAATCGAGTGATTTTTAGCGACGAAAAACGTTCAATAGCCGCAACGATGGACCACTAAAAGTTTTTAGAATGGAAGGAACTCGTTACGAAAATAATCACATATGTCCTAAAAACGAAGTGGTTATTTTTCTGTGAATGTGTGGGGTTGGGTTAGCGCGCGGGGTCCAGGAGTTTGTTGGGCTATCGATGGACGTCTTGATTCTGCTGCGTATTTAGATATTTTGAAACTATTATGAAACCTTCAGTCGAAGTGTTTTATCCAGACGAAGATTATATTTTCCAACAAGTAAGTATTCTTATTTCACTATACTTTCTCCAAAAAATAGTTCGGGATCTGTTGAATTAACATTTTCATAATGTATTTTTGTTGTTAAAGGACAACGCCCCTATTCATACTTCGCGGGTTGTGCGCAATTGGATACGAGAAAATAACTTGGAGCTGTTACCCTGGCCAGCAAAAGCCCAGATTTTAACATTATCGAAAATGTTTGGGCTCGAATACTTGCTGTTATCCGAAGACAACAAGGGCCAAATTTTATACCAGTAAACCGTAATGCACTAATTGCAGCCATTGATACCGCATGGGAAACGATTAATATTAATTATATTGATACCTTGATAGCGTCAATGAGCAGACGCCTCCAAGAATGTATCAATAATAATGGAGGTCACACCCATTATTGATTTCTTATATTTATTTATATAGTAATACCTTTATTTAAAAAAAAGTTTTCATTTAATTTTAAACTATAACTTGGTATCTTAATTATAATTATGTAATAAATTCTTGTCAAAAACTAAATATATACGTTGACAATAAGAATTGCCTTAGTTTTTATTTTCACTTTTTATATTAACTACAGAAAAAAATGAAACGTCATAAAATATACATTTTGTAAGGACTAAATATTATGAATAGAGAGTTTAATGATTTTTTTTAATAACTTACAATAATTAGTAGGTTAGATTTATTTAAAAATAAGTAATAATCAGTCAACCCAAATAACCATGTTTAGTTTTTTGATTTAATTTAAAAGTTATTGCTTGTAGACGTTTTTTAAATTCTAATTTTATTTTGTAAACATTTCCTAAACAAAATTTTGATTCGATAATTAATCGAGCTATGGTGTTTAATTAGCGATACCTTCAAATATATTCTTTAAAGAAAAAATTAAGTAAGCAACGTAAATTACCTATTTTCTAAACCGTGCTTAGTGTAATGATTCATTCTACAGTCCTTCTATAAGATAACCTCTGCTGAGACTACTTGCTGTTAGAATTGTAAATGATACCCTTAAGCCCGCTTCACAATGTGCAAACTTTTGTTTACAGAAATTGTGGTGTCCAAGTTTTAAATTTAATGAGTGTACCTGCCTTAATAAGACAAGGAGAAGCTTCTGAATGTCTAATAATTTAAATGACAATATTATCTAAATGACTTATCTGGTTATAGCAAACTCAAGCTTGTTTGTAAAAAAATGTCAGTGTTTCCAAATACTGTATCCATCGGCTCTCGACAGTTTCAAATAAAATTGCTAGAGGGCGCAGTTTACAATAATAACAGTTTTTTTTTTAATTTTACCACAATACAGTATAATTTTAATGTCATAATCTGAAAGTAGATTAATTTTGCTGGAGAAAACACGAAAATTGCAGTTTGATATCTTCACCCGTTTCAGAGTTATTGTCAAAAGATTACATTTTTCACATTTTAATTTGATAAAATGGTTATTTTCCTAGTTCTTGGGAATTCCTGTTCTTGGTTTTATGGACTGATGAAGCCACTTTTTCTAGTTGTGATGAGGTAAATTTGCATAACATGCATTATTGCTCGCAAACCAATCTGCATTGGGTGCGCGAACTGAATCACCAAAACGGGTGGAGTGTAAACGTTTGGTGTGGTATTTTAAGAAACAAAATTATTGGATCGTTTATTTTTGACAATCATTTTAATGGTGAATCATATTTGAACTTTTGGAAGATGTTTCCATTGACAGACGGTTGTCCATATGGTATCAACATGACGGATGCCCTGCACACTTTTTGCAAAGGTTGCGTGATTTTTTAAATGTTAATTTATTACCCGGATTGCTGGATTGGAAGAGGTAGTTTGTTTCCTTGGCTACCCAGATTCTCGGATTTAACTGCTTTAGATTTTTATTTGTGGGCCCGAATAAAAGGGATTGTTTATAAAACGCGACCAACAACACGGGACGACATGATTGGGCAAATTGAACACTCTATAAACTCAATTTCACGAGCTGAAATTGAAACAGCTGTTAACAAATGTGGGACAAATATTGATAATTGTATTTTGCAAAATGGAGGTCATTTCGAACATTTATAAAAGTTTTCCATTAATCCCTTAAAAACTTTAATGCTAAATGTTGTTATTGTTGTCTTGTTATGACCCGTTGGCCTTTAAACACGCTCCAAATGACGTCTTTTACACAATTTGGACTAGTCCTAAGCCTAAATAAAGACTGAAAGGAGGCATGAAGTATAGTATAATATCAAAACTAATTGTTACTAATCCTAGCTACAAAGCTACAAAACTAACAAAATAACCATTTTTTCAAATTAAAGTGTGGAAAATGTAATCTTTTGACAATAATTCTGGAACAGGTGAAGATATCGAACTTTTCTCTAGTAAATTTAATCTACTTTTCGTTTATGACATCAAAATTGTACTGTATCAATTGAATTTTCGTGGCAAAATTGAAAGAACTGTTATTATTGCGAACTGCGCTCTCTAACAAATTTATTTAAAACTGTCAAGTGCCGATAGATACCGTATTTGAAAACACTGACATTTCTCTTACAAATAAGTTTGAGTTTACTGTAATCAATTAAATTATTTAGAAAATACCGTCATTGAAATTATTAGACATCGGGGGGCTGCTCCTTGTCTTATTAAGGCCGGTACGCCTTTCCATAGCCGTTTTAATAATAAAATTTTTTTTCCCGAATTTCTATATCCAATAGTTCTTAAGATATGGCCGCGTACCAAGCTTAATAAAACAACCTGTAATTCATAAAACAATAAATAAATTTGAATTTGTTTAATTAATTATAAAAACGTGGTTTGTAAGTTTTTCTTGTTATTTATGTTTGCCAAAACCCACTATGTACAAAGCAGATACCGTAAAGCAATGACAGTTTTATGCTGACAAGTATTCTTTGAAAAATATTCAAATACATAGATACAATAAGAAGATTAGTCAAATCTTAGTTTATCGGTGCAGCAAGTAAAATTTGTTAGGATTATATTATGATATTTTAACATTTTTTTCGATAACAAAAGAAAACATTATTGCATTATTTATAATGTTAGATACATTTATTAATCTAGTCTCACTAAAAACCTTATATAAACCTATAAAAAAAAATTTAGAGATAGTATACGCATAGTATAAGCCTGTTAGATGGTCCTGCGTTTTTGCCCACACTTCATTGCCTAAGAGAAATAGAGAACTCACCATAAGAAATAGCAAATGCTTATGGTAAGCATTTATTTCCTCAATTAATCCACCGGAAGACAGAATTACTCAAGTGGGGCCTCTGCGCTAAGTTATTAGAAGTTTGATAGTTTGGTCGTTTAAAATGAAATTTTTTGACCTTGATATCAGACAACTTTTTTTTGCCCGCAGGTATTCTTTCTTCCGGGTTTTTATGCCTGTATTTTTTTATGGCAGTTTTTTATTCTAATTTCTCTTCAAAATCAATTAATATTAGTAACAGCACTTAAATTCGACATTGCGATTCATAAAAATACCATTTTAAGAACTCATTTAAAAAATCAATTCAAACAACCTATTTATAAAGTCGACTTCAATATCCGATTTATAAAATCCTCTTTAAAAACCGTTTATTAAAAACGACTCTAAAAGGAAATTTCAAAAATCGACTTGTGATTTTAAAAACTAATTTTAAAAGTTGACTTAAAAACCGATTTTTGAAATCGACTTAAAAACCGATTTTAAAAATGAAAATTGACTTTGAAAACCTATTTTAAAAATTGACTTTCAAAACAAAATTAATCGATTTTTGTTGCCACCGCTATGAAACTCTGTTGTTAATGGGACAGTCTTGAAAAAACTTTTAGTAAAACTGTTAGTACACTTACTGATTTCAGAAAATTAGCAAGTAAGGCAATACTGTACAAGTTAACTAAACTATAACTAAATAACTACAAATTATGAAGGTCAATTTAACGGTAATTTTATGTTGAGTTATTTATTTTTAGGTATACAGTGTGTCTCCCGATTGTTTGGTCGTTTCTGGAAAAAGACAAAAATATTTGAATTGAATGTGACATAATTTTAGTTTCTAAAAATCAAGGGTCCCTTGAAATATTCAAAAAACGTTTTTGTAAACAGTAAAGTGCTCTTTGGGGACGAAGTACGCACAAATGTTATTCAAAAAAGTTGTCCAGAATAAAAACTGAGTAAACTTGCAAAATTTCAAAGTCCTACTTTGATTTTTTAATGATTTTATTTTTTTAATTGGATTTTTTGAGAAATCTGAAAAATGATACTTTAAAAAACTGTTCAAAATAGAATGTAATGACTATGTAGCAAATTTGAAGCCGACATGCACACTTTGGTATTTTATTTAAAATATTTAAAGTAGGAAAATTGAGGATTTCGTATATTTATGGGTTTTTTTTATGTTATTAACAAGTTATTATCTGAAAAAAAATTAACACTTGTTCCTCAGCATCGTAACTTTAAACGTTGTCACAAAGTCACAAACTGTACCATAAAATTTGGTTCCTTTAATATTTTCAATTCCCAGAATATTTGTGGCGATAATTCTGCTACTGTTTTGTTTCAATTACAATTCTCCTCTTCTAATCTAGATTATTGGCACCCGAGTTAATGGCACAGAGTTAATTTTGATCTCCAAAACTTTTGTCATTAATTAGAGATTAATTTCTTATATAAATGATGGATGTAAAATTAATATAGTATGTTCATTTGAGAAAATTCCTGACTCTCATCTTTACACTGCCAAAATTGCCCAAAATTGTTTTTGTGTAAACAAATTTTTGATTCTTATAACCCATTAAATTTTATTAAAATTGTGGAATATTTATTTGTTTATTTAATTAATTTTGAATTATTATACTTATATAAAATGTCTGATTGGAGATTTATTTAGAAATCATGCATTCAATCACTTACTTGTAGGAAAAATGTAATGTAGCGGAGCTCCATCTTACTGGACCATAAGAATCGCTTGATTAAGTATCAGGTTACAGTATTCTTATTGATGATTTTCAATACTCGCTTTAACTTATCATTAGATGCTAATTACTAACAGATCTAAGTGTAATTGACCGGTACAGATTCTTGTCGATGGAAAACATTTCCCGAAATGCATGTTATTTTTTTTTCAGGACACAGTGTGCGACCTTCTCGATATAAATGAGAGTTTTCTACAATTCCGTCAGTTGGCAAATCCACGAAAGGAGAAATATGGTTTTTCGGTTATGATTCCGCTGAACTGTTAATTCATCTTAAACAAGAAGTATTTTGTATGCTTGCAATTTATGCAGTTTTAAGAAATCAACAAATCAACTGATTGTGGACAATTTTTAATAAACACACTGTTGTGAATTTTAGGTACATTTATGTATTGAGTGATAGAATATAAACAAAGTCTTCCAACAATTTTATTTTTTATACAAGGGTAATGAATATGTGTTATAGATTTAAAGGGAAATCAGAATATGCAAAAATTGGGTGAAAGTTCACATAAACATATATTTTTTGAGCTTTATTTTTGGAGCAGGAGCATTTTGAAGATGATAAATAAATAAACTTACATTGTTCAGTAGGAACATTTAAAAAAATTATCAATTCAAATTCATTATGGAAGTGATATTAATAAAATATTTTTCATTTTCCCCATCTTTTAGTATAATATACTGGGGGGCCAAACCCGACGAAACAGAGCTAATTACAGTCACATCGATAATTTAAAAAAAAAACTCAAGTTTATTTCTGAGGGGGACTTTTTTTCAGCCTGTCGGCATTCCAGTATTGCCTCTGGTTTTAACGGAAATGACGTCACATAAAACTTTTTAAATGGCAACCCACAGTTTTTTGTGCAAAATCTGATAGTAAATGCTTTTCAAAAAACTCCACATGTTGCTAGTTTCCTTTGGCCGTTTGAGTAGAACAACCGTACAAAAACCCTTAGAGGGCCCATGATTTCACGGACATTGCCATTAAAAAAAAAACAAACGATATTGCAGTAACAATTTAATAATGCAATTGAAAAAATTAAAAAGATGTCCCCCTCAAAAATAAAATTGACGGGTCTGAGTTTTTTTTTAATTATCGGTGTGGCCCACCTTGTATGTAGGTTTTTTATAGATATTGTTTTAGACAAAATTCAAATTGTTTAACAGAAGATGAAAAAATTCGGACAACATTTTGTTTCTTCATACAGCTACTACTTATCATTTTAGCAAATTGTCATGACAATATTCAACACAACATGTGACAATTATTTTGTTTATCTGAAGTAAAAAATTTCGTTTTTTCTATTTTCCTTTAAACCAGATTTGTAAACTTTAGTAAAAAAACTCAGAGCAAACATATTTACATGTCGTGAGATATAATTACTTTGGACTTGATGATTCCAATTCCAAAGAAGATGAAGTCTCTCCTACCAATATTTGGATAAATGTTTTGTTTTACCAAAAAATTCTAACAAAATTTGAGTAATATGTAGTCACATAAATTATTGTTAGGTGGAAATACCTTTTTCAAAAAAGATACATTTATCCAAAATTGATTATACAGAATTTGATTTAGCTGGAAAGCTGGTATCCGTCGGAATAATTTTTTTTACTTTGTAGTTCTAATTCCATGAATATTCTCAATTTATCAATTCGAATTCATTGTAGAACTAATAAAACTAAAATTCACAGAATTTTCTACTTTGAAATCCTTTTCATGTTTTAACATAATTAATGTAGATGTTTCTTTATAGTTATTATGTTTAATTTAAGAAGAATTCAAATTCTTCAGCTATAAATAGAACTTTTGTCGTCTTCACTTGTTGGTACAATTCTTCTTTGTTCCAAAACGGATGCTGATTTTTTAATATCATTTCTTCTCATACCTTTTTATAAGTATTTCATCGTATTGTTGTGATACTTGTTTTTTAATACGTGATAAAACTGATTTAAACGGTCTCCGTCGGAACAAAAAAATTCTAATTCTAATTTCACTTTGATTCTTAATTTATCGCAATTGTAATTCGTTGTGGAACTAGAATGCAAACTTTTTCGGTTTTAAAATCGTCCTCATCTTTTAATAAAGGTCGTAAAAATGCTGTTTTATATTATTACACCAGAAAGTTCTTATCGTTTCTAATTTAAAACAAATTTACATCTTTCAAATGTAAATTTAATGAAATCTATTGACTTAATGTTGTTTTAATAGTTAGAAAGGTGTTCCACATAAAGGGTATTAAATTCTTGACTAATATTACTTACTGGCACTACATGTTCGTTAACGATTGATGTCACAGCAGAAAATGTATTGCATGTAACACAATCACGACATGCAAGTACTATTAACAATATACTGCAACCGATTTGGGGGTTGTACGTACACATGTAAACAGTACCGCCCACCTGAAAAACGGAAATACCAAGCAGCCATTACAAAACACGCAATTACTTCCGGAATGCTGATATGGATCAGTAATAACACTTTAAATATTATGCTTTAGCCTACCTTTTTCAGTAAAATTTATGGCAATCGATGACAATGTCAACGCAATATATGGCGCATAATTTAAAAGAAGAAATTTTAATTTGTTGTACCTGACAACGTATAACAATAATAATAATAATTGTTGCAGAAGCCGTAATTTATCAAGTAATAATTGATTGACGAATTAAAAAAATTATTTACAGCGTACCGATACAAATCTAATTTGATAATGGGTCTATATTTACAGTATCAAATTACTTAAAAAATCGATAAAAAAATAATAATATAGAAAAGTAAAAAACAAACATTTATTGTAGGCTCAATTTGTAATGACCATTTCTAATTTGAGACATCATGTTATTAAAATAAAAGAAAGTGGTGGTGGAAAAATCGATTAGCATGAATGAAATTATTCTTTCAAAAATAGGTATAATACTGTGATCAAAAAGTAAGGTGAAATTGTTTATAAACTGTAAATCAATTTCATCCCCTTCAAAGTAACCCCGTCCGATAAAACGTACTTTTTCCAGTCTTCAAAACAGTCGGAAAAGTCTTTTTCCGGTATAGCCTTCAAGACCTTGTTCGATTCAGTTTTTATCTCCTCAATCGTGTCAAAACGACGTCCCGCATTGGCCTTTTGAGTTTGCTGAATTGCCAGAAGTTTGACGGGGCCAAATCAGGCAAATACGGTAGTTGCGGAACGCTATTAATCGAATTTTTGGCAAAAAAGTAGTGAAGAACCAATGCAGTATGGTGCATTATCGTGATGAAGGAACCAAGAGTTGTTTGCCCATAATTCCGGCCGTTTCAGACGAATAACTTCACGTAACTGACGCATAACGCTCAAATAATATTCTTTGTTGACATTTTGACCCGGCGAAAGGAATTGTCCCTCGTCGGTAGACGTTGATGGTCGTCCAGAGCGCGGTTCGTCTTCAACGCGTTCTCGGCCTTCTTTGAACTCGTTGTACCACTTATAAAGGTTTTTTTGTACCATAGTTTGATCACCAAAGGTTTTCCGTAACATTTTCAACGTATCCGCTCAAGAATATTCCATCCGCAAACAAAATTTGATTCTAGTTCTTTGCTCAACAAAATCACCCATTGTAGAAATCAAAAAATTCACTGTTAGTTGTTTACAAATACACGTGTAACTCGGAGATAATTAAACCTTTTGACAAACAGATGGTTGGCATTTGTTATAAACAGTTCTACCAACCTGAGTAAAAAAATTTACTTGTCTTCCTAATGCCCGGAAGTTTTAAATGACCATTTCATCTTACTTTTTGATCACAGTAGTATCTACTAATTTTGAAAACAAAATGAAAATTTCATCTTATTACAATTAAATTTAGAATTGAAGTTGCATTTTTAAATTTGTATTGTATTTGATTTTGGGACCAACATATATTTTAAAACTAAGTCTTTCTAGGAACGAGCGCGGCCATCTTGGCGCGGTGAACTTGGCGTAAACCCAATTTGGCGTAAACCGAACGGCGCCGACCTAACTTGGCCTGTATTGTTTTGGACTAGATGACTGTTTACTTTCTATCTCACCTATAATTGAAAAAAAAATCATCATAAAAAAATGCAAATTGAGTTTTTTAACATCATTGTGTTGATTTTGAAAAATCAGAACTGGAAGTGCAGCACGTGGCGCTTAAGAAGACGAGGAGCCAGCGCATCACGAAGAAATACGGCGCGTATAGATTATAATAGAAATATCAAGCAGTGGCGTATCATATTTTACATTTAATTTTATGTACATTCAAAAAATGACAATCATTAAAATATACATTGTGGACGCTGCGACGCCACTGAAGTAAACGAACGCGAGAATTTGAGAAACATCATAAACTTGTACTGTACTATATTGGATTACTGTACTATACCTAGGATTATTATATTCAATTAGGATAGTCTTTCCTGGCCCAATATACTTATTACTGAAATCCTACCTTAACCACAGATTCCTCCAAGTCAGAATCAATAACTCTCAAACTATCAACCAATATCAGCTAGTGTACCACAAGAAAATGTCCTGGACCATCAATTATGCTTAGTGTACATTTCAGACGCACCTACTACAACCAACACAGAAATTGCCATATTTGCTGACGACACAGCTGTGCTGTCTATCAATAATTCATCTCTTGTGGCATTCGAAAACCTCCAGAACCATCTTAACCTCCTCCAGGAATGGTATAGCAAGTGAGGAATTTCCGTCAAGCGAAGTGTATGTCACCATTAACAATACAATTCAACCAGTCAAATCAAGGCAGAAAGAAAACATCTCAACATCAAAGTAAAAGAAATAAACTGGCTCCTTGGAAGGCGATTGCAAATATGTTTGATGACAAACGCTCCTTGGTACGTTACCAATCAAACACTCCACGAAGATCTAGGAGCCGCGTACGTCTCCAGAGAAATCCGTAGATTAGCAAACTCCTACCAACACACCTTAGTGGCACAGAAAAATGAGCTCGTTTACCAGCTATCCCAAAGACCAGCTGTGCCAAGAAGACTGCATCGCCGATAACCTGATGACCTTACATATCTACCCAACCAGGCGTAAGCCTCCTAATTGGGAGTAACATCAATGGATGAATCTCCTACAAATCATCTACTGTATCAGATTATTGGCTTATTACTCACTCAATTGTAAGAATAGATTGTAAATACGCACTTTTAGTAATAAAAAAAGTAAGGAAAATTGACATTTTATTAGCGTGTAAATGCAGGTTTAACGTTTATGGTTTATTTTTACAACCTAGTGAAATATGCTTTTCTTAAAAAAAAACGCAAAACTATTTTGTATTTCAGGTACCTAAATTCAAAACCCAAGTTCATTGAAACCAATTTTAGAGAAATGCCAAAAAACGTTTCTAGCGTCTATTTTTCGGTCGTCAATAAATAACTCACGCCATTAATTTTGTTCGATAAGATCTAATTACAAAATATGTCTCAAAAAATCTGTGATTGAGATTAAATTTTGGACTTGTCGGGATTTTAACATCAACGTTAGTGAAAATTTAGTTGTTAACACAGTTATAGTACTAAAAAGTAAAAAAATACTAAAAAACACCATCTTCTAAATAAAATTTTTCATTATCTCGTCTTCAACTTCTACTAGAGTTTGTGTTAAAGTTGGGTTGGTATTTTCCATTACATTTGATCTGTCAAAAAGCATTTTTGAAAAATGAGAGAGATTCCACATTTTGCCAATCTTCTCCAAAATGTTTTGCAAGTACTTTAATCATGCTAGTTTGCTTATCATTTTTAATATTCAGCAAAACATGGTATGATTCTTAGGTTATTCTCCGTTTTTAATAAAGTGTGGTAGGTTCCAGTATTATTCTTATAAAAACTTTCACCTCTAACTAAGACTTTATTTTGTGTTTTAATATTATTATTCGCTTAGATGCCTAAAGCTAAAATTTCATTGCTTCGTAGCTTTATGACACTTCGAACTTTCGTTTTCCAGTCCATTATAGGCGCATATACTCCAAGTTTATAAACAGTACCACGTTCTTTTAAAATTTCAACGCACTGTTGTGGGCTCGTAATTCAGGTGACCTTATCGATGTGTCAAAAAATCTGTCCGGGGGTATATAAGAATGTCCAACAACCAGGAAACATTACATCTAACTTTTCTATTGATGAAGGACTTAATTGTTGTAGCCAACGCAACAATATTCCGATAAGAATACAATTCTTATTTTGTTTGCAACAGCCGTCACAAAAAAAACCTAACAATTTTGGTTCTAACATTGAACTCAAAATTAGTCAGAGTATGGTAAACAACTGAAGCTATCTTATTTGAACTCCTCTGGTGGTCTAATTCTGTCCATACGTATGACTTGATTGATTCTGGATTAAATTTCCCTTAGAACTTCCTTGGATAATTGCAAAATTGCATGCTAAAATAGGGGGATTGATCTGGGACTTTGGGCAATGCTAAGTTCTTTTGACAATCAAAGCTAAAAGTTTCTATTTCTAAATCATCTTGTTTCAAAAAGTCACAGTAGTTTTTTGCTCGTATTTTAGGAATCGCTAATTGATTTTTTGTGTTATCATTAACAGCCCTTTTAATTTTCTCATTTAAACGTAAACATGTGGAACAGATATTACTTTGAGGGGTACCAAATCCAATGTTATATTTTCTAACAAAAAAATATCTGAACAACTCGGTACCCACATACTTATTGTACATTTTCCAAAGTTTTCTAATGCTTAGCTCTACAATTAAGTAAAACTTATTAAATGTTTTACAGTGACAATAGTGTGACTCGATGTATTTTAGAGACTCCATAAAGTTTTTAATAGCTGCTGGTTTTACATCATTTCTTCTTTTTTGACGGTCTCCAGCTCGGCTTTCTTTAAGCACTTTGTTGTAATCCTTATATTTCTTAATCAAATTCAAGATTCTGTCCTTCTTTACGCCTAAGATTTTCATAAAGCTTTGCCTACAAACAATAACTAATAACCTTTCTCTTTTTTTTACCTTATAAATTACTATAATTGTTTCAGGCTTATTGTTTTGTTCTGTTCGTTTTTGTTTCTTTTTGGATTAGAAACACTGTAGTGCTTTAAAATAAAATTTTGTCAAGTTTTAAAAAAGAATAATAAAAGAACTTAACATCTCTAATTGTGAGTAATGAAGTACAATGGTAGGGCTGGTATAGTCTACCAGAATGTCCACATGGTAAAACTGCCAGTAATTTTGCAGTGTATCTAAAAGTAGTAAAATTTTTATAAAAACTAGGTCTATAAGAAGGAATTAATGTTAGTCTTACCTATTACGTTTGGATATTTTCCGAAATTTGTTGTTTTCTAGCTGGAGTTACAGACTTATCTATAAATCATGTTTTGTTTATTAAAGAATAAACACTGCAATTACTTAAATAATAATTATTATTACCAAGTACCGCACTCTTGTCTTATATCACTTGAAAACTAAAACAGAATGAAAACAAAGCAGCTTGTCTTAATGGCGAAAACACGTGACCAATCTTATTCCTCATTAGACTGCATGGACATGTCGGCGTCTAAATAAAATTCGGTATGGACGTGTCTGTTTTGCATCTAAGCCTCATTTTTAAGGGGCAATTTACAATGTCAGATGTTGGGGTTTGCTTTAAAGAAATATCAGTACATTGACGACGGATACAATGGCGTATAAAAGTCTAATTGAGAAAATGTGTGACTTGTCATATTTTGAATTTAGGTGCCGGATTTGGAATATAATAACTTAAAATGAATCTTTATGTAAAAATATTTTTATATAAACATAAATTTAATAAAATTAAATATCCAAGACAACAATTTATTACACCAAAACTTAATAAATGACAAATAATAGCCGCAATGCTCTTTGGTAGTCAATGATTAAAATTTAATTAATTGCTGTAATGTCACTTTTCCTTACGTATTTCATGTCAAAACTACAGCTTTCAAAATAAAAAAAAACAAAGTATAATGATTACGAAGAACTAATAACTTTGTCCATGGTTGTGCAATCATTTTGGGGCCAAGTTGTCCTTGCGCCATAATCAAGTTTGGTTTGCGGCAGGTTTGCCGCATCGAGATAGTTGCGCGTAGCTGGCCGTGTCTTAGACCCAGTTATAAAAAATATGTGAATTATGAGTTTTCTGGTATGTATGATAGAATAAATTAACATAAACATACTGGAACAAGAAGATGTTGTGGTTAAATCAAAAATTACAATGAAAAGGTGAAAAAATGAAAAATAGGTGACAGTAAGAAGTCACCAGATCAGTCATATTAACTGTAGCATGCTACCATAACATTTACAATATACAGTGTGTCCCACGGAGAACGCAACATAAGACTTTTATTAAGGCAAAATATACAATGGATCTACTAGTGCTTTGAAATTTTCAACCAATGCGACGTCGGTATGTCATTTTGATTGCTCTGAAGTTGCAGCAACCAACTTAAATTTGAATTATTAGCGCTACTTTTAAACTTTCTGCAATAATGAGTGTGTATACAACTCCTGAAAAAGTTCAAATGGTTAAATGGGTATGCAGTGGTGAAACCTATAGAAACTGTTCAGCATTATTTGCTGCACTTTTTTAAGATCGACCGATTCCAAGTGCTAGTACAGTCATGCGAGTATTTCAAACCTAATCACAACATTTTTGTATACCTACATTTAGCTTGTACGACTCCTGCAAATAATATTCCAAGTTAAATCACTTTTTAGGTAGGTACTAAAATAATAATATTCCTTGCCTATAAAACTGTCGTCTCCTGGTTCTTCCTTCATCGTGTTTTACACAAGTATCCGTCTTATAACGTGAAGTTCTTAACATGCTGTATAAAAATGAAACCTGAATCCGTTTACATAATTATACTTTCATAGAAACTTTTAATCATATTGATATAACTGCATCTTAAATCAGCTTAATATTCTTTATAATACTAAGCACCACAATATACTTTTTGTTTATAACCTAAAATTAATTTACGAAAATAATTATGCGTAATTATGTAAAAGAATTAGTTGTACTTACTTGAAAAAGCGATCCCATCAAAGCGGCTAAACAATTAGAATTTTTGCAAAAAACAAAATAATAAATTTTTAGGTTGAGAAATGTCAAAAGGAATATTACAGTTGTGGTAGACATGACAAACGTCACACACACAAACCGCTCTCTCTTTCTTACTTCAACTGACACTTACAACGCACGTCGTATCGCGACGGTGAAAAATATCATAGCACAAGTAGATCCGTTCTATATTTTGCCTTAATAAAAATCCTATGTTGCGTTCCGCCCTGGGACACACGGTATGTTAGTTTAAATAACACAATCGTGTTATTTTTATTGCTCAATTTTGTCATTTTTACGTAATAATTGTAATTAGTCGCCGAGTTTAAAGTTTTGATATAAATAAAGCTTTAGTAAAAATAATTTAACTTTATTACAAAATTAAAAAAATTTAAATTAACCGCAATTTTTTAAAATTTGCCACCTAAATACTTTTTGCTTGGTATGTACTTATCAAATAACGACGCCACCTGCAACGCCTTCTCAGGACTCTTGTTTTTATCTGTGAGCTGTACCTACGATATGTAGTTTGCGCAGAAACGGTAGGCCATCTTACTTGGTTGATGATGTTTCAAGATTGTATCGGTTGCAGTTTACAAATAAATAATAGAGAAAAAAAATAAAGTGACGGCTCTAGCGTACTAAATTTGTGGGAGGTCCCGAATTTATATGCGTTTGCTCAGCAGTGCCCGGCTAAATCGGTGAGATGGAAAAGGTCCTTGGGAGAACTAAAACAAATAATTGCTGAGTAACGTGGCGCCACCTGCTGGGTAACGGAGAGAAATAAAACCGATCAACAGGAATTCACTAAGTTTTACTTAGAGTCTAACACGCTACAACAAACACAAATCAAAGAGAGACAAAAGACATATAAATATAGCACATACAATTTAAAATATTAGCGGTATCTACCAGAAATGATAAAGTTTGTCGCATGAAACTTCCTTGCATTAGCAATAACTAATTACTCATAGTACGCAATCAAATATGTATTAATTCAGTTAAGTTTTTTGTTTTTTAACGCCGAAATAGAAATAGCGAACCAATTTAAGATTGGTGATTAAAGAAACTTGGCGTACACCCGTCACGTACACACGGTGACTTAAAAACTAATAGTACACTAGTTCAAATACAGTATGTAGCTTTCGCCAATCCAAAAGGCCTTTTATTTAGCTTACCCCGCGATACTCTGAAGGAGTTAGTCCAACAACGAGCGTGAGTGAATGGAGGCTAGCCAGAATAACAATTCTATTAAATGTTAAAGGTATAACCGCTTGATGTCGCGTGTACTTAAGTTTCGAACGCATGCAAATACGAATTGGTTCCTTAAAACGATAACTTAGCTGTATATTGTTGTACGTAGTGCTGATAAGGAAGGTCCTTGCTAAAGACACAGCTACTCGACCCCAGGAATTATCCAGACAGTCAATTATGAGTAGGATATGAGGTCCAGGCACGTGCTAAATTATACGTTGTAATTAACAATTAATAAAACCGCTAAATCAACCAAAGTAATAGCAAAGAAAACCACTTACGGCGTAAATTGGTCGGATTATATTTCCACACTAATTTATTGTGCAATTATTGAAGCCACATAGCAATTTTATATGTAGTTTTTAGCTTCGTAAAGTAAAGTAAAAAGAAAGTAAAATCCCGATTTACCAATAAGAAAATTATTTTCAATGCGCGGTAAATTTGATTCTTGTCGCAACGCGCAACTCAAAAATTTTGAACCGTAACAAGCTTGTACATTACTTTATTCATATTTGTGTCAAAAGAGTGTAAGCCCACTTACTATCACTACACCACTTTCTTCCCAGTGATAATGATTACCATGACTGTGATTTCTTGGAGGAGGTCCATTTTGTCGTTCCCTTAAAAATGATAGGTAATAGTTTGAGAAGCTGCTAGACTTGAACATATTACTAAATATTTACATTTAACTTTATTCTACAATATGTAGATTGCGAAGAATGAATGTAGGTCATTTTGATATAACTTTCTTCCCAGTGATAACCTTCATCTCGATTATGTTGCGTTGGCAGAGGTTTATATTGTTATTTGTTTAAAAATATAACTGCGAAATGTATTTCTTGATGCTTCTGTTGTTCGACTTCTGATTTACTAGATTGATATTTTTAAATCTAAAGGATAAATGTTGTAAGTCGCAAACTTTTAGGATGTATGATGATTTTCCCGTAAATTTGTCCGATCGTTGATTGTAATCTTGTCGACTTGTGGGTTTATCTAATAGAAGGTTTTGGGCAGTACGTGAGTTGATTTTTTTCTTTAGTGGCATTAAGTCGTTAGGTTGGGGTTGATGCGACGTTATGTGCACCTTGACGTTCCGAGAAGTGTTTTGAGCTGTTTGAATGATTTAAATTGCTCGTTTTGTAGACTGCAATGCGTAGGCCACAGCAGATCACACAATCCAGGGTTGTAAAGTATGCAAGTGGTTTTAACATTTTTGATGCTTGATAGACAGATAGACTTTCTGGTAAAGCACGTCTAATCGCACTACGTCTTTTTGTTCTTAATGTGTTTCACGTTGGTTTAGAATTGCGATATTCATTTCAAAAATATACATTATTGATTTGAATTCTTCCAATCAGATATCTGAAATGTTTGTTAAATTGGTAGATAGTAACCTTTATACTTCTTTTCAAAAATTGACAGTTTCTTCATTAAAAAATCAGAGAGTAAATTTTGCAAAAATAAGGACTCGAAAGCCTTGTTGGGTCCGTTAGTGAGGATTGTAAGAAGTCACAGGATGGATCATGGATCTAGAAAGGTTTTTTGAGCGAGTGCACCTTTGCAAAAGCGTAGGTTTTGGTAGAAATTTTTTTTGTACCTTTTATTGTTTCTTTCAGCATGCAGTTCAGTGGTGCTAGTAGGACGACCGGTTTTAAAATGTGTTCATCTTTGCTTGAATTGGTCTTTTAATAAAACAAAACCGATGAAACATTATAAGATTATAAGGTCAATATAAGAATAGTATTGTTTGTGATGCAGCCTGAGTCCCATAACAGTTACTTTTCGTTCGAAAACTGCACGATCAAAGGTGACTGAAGTGGCAATGTAATTATTTATTCCACTGCAACAGAAGATACTCTACTTCAAATACAAAATTTATTTATCAATAAATCCCAAAAACAGGGTCATGTTGGGACAGCCTATTGATAGAACTGAAATATTTTAATTTGGTGAAAGCTGTTCAATTGGACTACATGCACATGGCATGTTTAGATAGTATGCGACGGTTGCTAAATTACTGGCATAGGTCTGATAAATATATTAGTAACTACTTGAAAACATTTTCTACTACGAGTTCAGTCGCGCTCCGAGATCGACATCAGAATTAGATAGATTTAAAGCGACAGAGCTTCGCACAATTTTTGGTTTTGTAGTTTTCAAGGACTGCTTCCAAAGTATTTATATATTCACTTTATGCCCTAATTTGGCTCATTCCGAGTTGTTACTGCACTACTGTAAAATATTCAAAAGAACTAAGAGAACGCGCGTAAAGTATGATTAAATACTTTGAAGCATTGCCCGAAAAATTTTACAACGTCCATTCTCTAGTACATTTAATACAAAAGTTGGTAGACAACGGTATGTGCTGGGATGCGGTAAGCAGTTTTGTCTTTAAAAGTTATTTAGACCAGTTAAAACAGTTGATAAGGTCTCCTAATAAACCATTTGGGCAAAGCTGTCCCAAAAAGCTGGAACGTATGGATAAAGGAGTTTCCAAATTTCTCAATTTTTGGACTTCAGATGTTGCATCTTCGTTTCCAATCGATTCCGTTACTATGAATGCTAGAACACTTTAACTGCAGCTGTAAGTTTGTTCTTTTTCTTCATTATCCAAGTCTTCACTTTTCCTTTATTGTTAGGTCGCCTTAATGATTTCTGTCTGAGGAAAAAGATTTCGAGAGTATGGTTCCCTCAACATCATGAGAAAAGTTATGAAAACATGAGTTTAAAGTATAATACAAGAGGTCGTCTAGGAAAAAGATTTTTTCCGTCTCTTATGTTGTGTAAAGAGGTGGTAGAAGCAATCAACACATTATAAAGATGTAAATGAAACTCAAATTCTTTAAAGTGTATCCTCTGTTTTAGCTACTTCGGAAGATCTCGATGGTGGAAGAAAAGTCAGAAATAATGGAAGTCAAGGTAATTCTTCAACAATATTTATTGATTTTAATTCATTTTCAATTAATTTTTAATAATTAGGCAACCAACGTTGGTTAAAATTTTGTTACTAATTTATACATGTGAATTAAGTATAGCCTGAAAGTTTTGGTAATTGTTTATCTCCTATTCTCTTCTTTTAAAAATCGAAGTAGAACCATTTGTAGATTATCCTTTTTTTCAATATTTTTGTAAATATTGCTGTGGATCACATCAGCTAGCATCGAATTTTAAAATTTATTTGTTTAATTAATTAAAATTACGATTCAAAGATACCACAAATTGCAATTTTCAAAATTAAATTAGTGGCCATGTTTAAAAATATGGATGACTTTGTTAAAAAATTAACGGAATTGTATACTACAGAGACATAGTTTAACCCAGTATCGTATGTCAAATTAATCTGAGAAAAATTAGGTATTGTTTGAGATCAATATTTAATAAATTGGTTGCAAAATTGAAATTGTAGTTCAATTCGTGAACGCGGAGTTTGATAAGATCCAAGAAAGCTGGTACAGGAGGCTTGAACGAAAACGGTTAAAAGAGTCGCTTTTTATTATTTCGGAACCACGTCGAGTCATTAAAGAAAATATAAAATTGGTTAAATGCTAATAGAAGAACACAAGACAACTTACAGATAATGACTTTAAAGGTTACATTAATAATTAAATTATAAAATCCTGTAATTGAACGTGTAGAGTTTAAGGCGTAATTTTGTTAATTACAATAACATTGTAAAACTCGAATTTATTACAGTACACGTTCTCGTTATCCACGGATAACGACATATTATATGCGCCAACCTATTACACGGAGGGGTGTTTTGTTACATGTTTCGACAAGTTTGTAATTTAGGGAATCGGCAATACCCTTGAGATGACAGATACAGTAAAATCTTGGTTGCGGGGAATTGGTACGTTTTTTGGTAGTGTGGCTTGTTCGCTATTTTGTCAGAAAATGCTAAATGGTTTGCTATGGTGCAAATTCTTTTTTTATCACCCAGAATCTCGCCTAGCTGTTAACGACGCCAATCGATAGTAAGAAGCAAAATGTTGGCTTTGGATTTACCTATTAACGTATGCAAATAGTAAATAGTAAATTCAAAAAAAATTAAGGGAGCAAAAACAAATTCTATCAATCTGACAATTTTTGGTAAAAAATGTTTGCGAGCTTCACTGCTTGCTTCCTATGTATAATATGCAACAAAGTTTTGAGCAATGCCTCTATAAAACCATCTAAGCTCGAAGATTATCTAAGAAGGTGTCATCCTGATAATATCGGCAAAGATTTGAAATGCTTTCAAAGGTTGAAGGAACAATATGAAAAGAGACCTACCGTAGACAATATGTTCGCTTCAAAGTCTCAAAGTAACGACGGTGGCTTGCAACATCTCATTATTTATCTGGAAAACCACAGAGCATCGAAAAACAGTTAATTTTACCCGCAATTGAAAAGGTTTTAAAAACTCTTATGCACTAATCTCCATTTGACGTTCTCAGATGAATTCATTTAAGTAACAACATTGAATAAAGACGTATTGATAAAATTGGCTCTGATATTAAAACTACTGATTTTTCTATTCAACTGGGGTCGACTTTACATGGTAATGAAGCATTATTATTGGCTTATGTTCAATTCGTTATGGATGAAGACTTCCATGAAGAGCTGCTATTCGCAACAACTTTGAAGATGGATACTGAAGACAAATCAATATTAATTGTCCTGGTTGATTTTTTAAGGAAAATGTATGTATGTAACCCATTTTAAAGCTGGTTGTCGAAAGGTGCATGTTTATCAAGATATTACTTACTTTTCAAATCACTTTTCTGGAACCAGATCCAGATTTGAAAGAAAATCTGATCAAATTTAAAGCAGGCATTATGTATTTGACTGATTTGTTCAAAAAATGTGACGACGTTAACTTGCAGTTACAAGGGGACACCCTAAATTTAATAAAAACAAAGGGTGTATTATTGACTTTTCTTTGTTAATTGAAATTTATGAAGCAAACTGTTAATTGGAGCTAATTCTCCCAATTTCCAAACTTGTCCCAGACAGAATCTTTTGATCAGGACATTCAGACATACGCTCAACTTTCAAATACCCTGCACGATGACTTCAAAAATAGATTTAAAGATATTCTGACAATGGAAGTACCAGCATAAATCCATTTGATGAAACGGAAGTGGCGTATGTAGTATTAGAAGAGGAGCCTTAGTGCCAATGAGGAGGAGCTGAAGGTTAAAAATTTAAGAAAGGCTGTAAACATTATGGTTGCAGGCAAAAATATCTGTAAATACCTGTAAATTTTTGATAGCGCTTTTCCCTGCGAAAAAAGTTGTCGTTGTCAACCTATTAACAAAAAAAGGAACAGATTGAACATCACAGAATGAGGAGATTTGAGATTATTCCTTACAAAACCAAAGCCAAATATTTATAATTTGTTGTCAATTTATCAAGTTCATTCGTCTCTTTAAATTAATAGAACACAAGAAAATGTGCTCTTTTTTTTATTTTTACCACCCCGAATTTAGTGTTGGGACTTGACCGTGACATTTTTTACGAGTTTTGGGAATATAGTAGAAATGTAACAGCGAAGGTCGCCAAAAATTTGAAAGTGGTCTACCAAAAAAAAAAGTTTGGGACACATGATGGAAAAGGATTACGTATTTAGATGTAAAATTAAAATAATAAAAGTATGGTGATAAAGGAAATAGTGACCGATAAAGATAAAAGTTATCGGCGCGGAAAATGAAAGTTGTTATCGGACAGTAGATAACAGTGTGGATTTTCGGCGTAAATTGTATTTTAAATTAATGTATAAACAAAATTTAATTATATTACATAAAAAAATTATTTTGATTGCGTTTTTGTTAGTCATATAGAAAATTAATTTAATTTGGTGAGCATATAAAGAATTTTATAAATGAGTGGAAAAAAAGAGATACGTAAAAGGTTGGGAAATATAGAAGAGTTTTTGAAAGGAAAGAATACAAAGAGGGAAAAAATTGGATGACGAGATAAAGAGAAGAAACACAAAAACACAGAGGACGCCAGAACAAGAAAGAAAGGAGAGAGATGGAACACCAAGATAAAATAATGGAAAATATAAAAATGTTGATATTGGACATGAGAAGAGATATAGGATAGGCGACAGAAAGGCAAAATTGGATAAAAGAGAAAGATGAAATTGATAAAAGATTGAGGGAAATGGAAAAAGGATGGAAATACAAGAAAAAGAAAGCAGAAAACAACATCGTCATAAAAGGGCCAATAAAGATAGAACAACCAAGTAGAGAGAGGAGTGAAGAGGATTTTAAGAGAAAAATAGGGGTAGAAGTAGAAATAACAAACGCATACGTAATAGGGAAAGAAGTAGGAAAGAGTGCGATAGTAGTGAAGTTGGAAAGCTGGGAAGAGAAAATGAAAATAATGAAAGAAAAATAAAATTGAGAGGTACAGAAATTTATATTGATAACGATCTGACAAAAAAGAAAGAGTAATACAAGAGAAGTTAAGGAAAGAAGCTAGAAAATTGCAAGGAGAAGGGAAGAGAGTGAAAGTAGGGTATGGGAAGTTATGGGTAGAAGGAGTGGAAAGGAGATGGGTGGAGGAAGAAGGAGGTTTGGGACAGATGACAGCAAAAACTAAAAATAGGGGAGAGAGGTTGAAAGGGGAGGGAAGGGTAGTAAAGTGGGAGGGGCGTAAAAAAAAAGAAAAAAATACTGTTTTGGAATATTGCGGGATTAAAAAATAAAAGAGAAGTTTTCTGGAAGTATGTACATAAAGGGTTTTACAATGGTAGGACTGGTAGAGACATGGTTGGAAGAAAAGATTGGAAAAATTGTAGTAATAGGCTGCCAGAAGAATTTAAATGGGAAGTACAATTCGCAGAAAAAAAAAAATGGGAGAGGGACAAAGGGGGAATAATCACTGAATAAGGAAGGAATGGGAGAAAGAAGAGATAGGAAACAAAAGTGAGACAAAAGGAATTATGAGCACAAGAGTAAGGACAGAGGAAGGGAAGATATACGAAATAATTACGATATATGGAAAAGAAATGGAGAAGACGAGAGAAGTACTAGAGAAGACAATTAAAGAAGGGGAAGAAAAGAAACTTATCATAGGAGGGGACTTTAACGCGAGAACAGGAGAGGAAGGAGGGATAATAATAAATGGAGAACAAAGCAAAAGAAAGTCGAAAATAAAAAATAAACGGGCAAGGTAGAAAATTATTGGAACTATGTGAAGAGAGAGGATGGACGATTCTGAATGAGAATATGGAAGAAGGAGGAGAAGAAAGCTAACATATATAGGGAGGGAGAGGAGGATTCGATAATTGACTATGTTATGGTCAACGAATCAAGTAGGGAAGAAATAGATCATATAAGAATTGGAGACGAAGTAGATTCAGATCATCAACCGATTGAAGTGAATTCTGATAGGAGAGGAAGAGGAAGAAGAAGAAGAAGAGATTATAGAATGGGAGAGAAAAATATGGAATGAAAAACCATAGAAAAAGTATATGAATAAAATGGAGGAAAAGCAGGAAGTAGCAGAAGAGGTCGAAGAAGAGTTGAAAAGAATTACAGAAAAATGAAGATGGCAAAGGAAAATAGAAGATTTAAAAGGACAAAAACAATAAAGTCAGAATGGTGGAACTGGGAATGTGAGAGAGCAAAAAGAAATGAGAAAGAGAAGAAGAAAATTGAAAAAGGGAAAATAAATATAGAAGATTATAAAAAATAAGAGCAGAATTCAAGAATAGATGTGAAAAGAGAAAAATAGAATATCAAAAACTGATGGAAGAAAAGATGAAGAAAATCAGAAATGAAGGGCAGGCTTGGGAATTCGTAAACCAAATAAGAAAAATGGAAATAGGAGAGAAACAGCAATAGATAGAGAAAATGGGAAAACACAACAAGGAAAGGAAGTTAAGATCATAATAGAAAACGGGAAAATAAGAGACAAAAAAGCAAAAGAGAAGAGGGAATCAAAAAAGAAGAACTGGAGGAGGCCTTAAAAAGTAAAGATAGGGAAAGCAGGAGGCACAGATAATACGCAGGGGGAAGAGTGGAAATACACAGGGAAAGAATGAGAGAGAATAAGAAAAATATTAGAAAAATATGGCAGGGAGAAGGATTTCCAGAAAATTGAAGGAAGCAATTATTTGTCTAATATACAAGGGAGGGATAGACAGGAAATGAAAACTACAGGGGATTAGTTTAACAAACATTGGATATAAGATATACGCAGAAATAATAAGAGGAAGAATGGAAAAGAGATAGAAGAAAAAGATAATTCCTGATTGGCAGACAGGTTTTAGGAAAGGAAGAGGGACAATTGATAACATATATATATATAATGAAACAATTAATAAATAAAGAGATAGAGAAGAAAGGAGGCAAGGTATATGCAGTATTCGTGGATATAAAAGCTGCATTTGATAGAGTAGATAGAAAGATATTGTGGGAAATGATGAGGAAAAGTGAAATAAAAGAAGAGATAATAGAAGCAGTGGAAGAGATTTATAAAGAAATAAAAATAGAGTCAAAGTAAAAGGAAAATTAGGGAAAGAGTTTTGACGGAAAGAGGTTGAAACAAGGTTGTCCGTTGAGTCCGATGCTATTCTATATATATATATCTAAGAGATCTAGAGGAAGAAATGAGGAGAGATCAGGTTGGAGGAATAAAAATAGAAAAAAATGTAATAACGCTTGCATATGCGGACGATATAGTAATTTTACGAGTAAAGAAGAAGAGATGAAGAAAGCATTAAAGACGTTGAGAAGATATTTAGAGAAGAAAAATTAGAGGTAAACGTAGAAAAAAAACCAAAATAATGATATGTAAGAAGAAAAAGGAAGAGAGAAAAAGAGAGATGGTGGTGGGGAGAAGAAGAAATAGAAAGAGTTGACAAATACAAATACTTAGGATACATGATGAGGTATGACAATAAAGACAGTGATCATATAAGAGAATTAAGGAAAAAGGAAGTAATATAATGGGACAAGCGTGGGTATGGGAGAAAATTATTTGGCAAAGAAGTAGAGAAAAGAAAGTGGCTATTTGAGAAAATTGTTAAAAGTGTTATGATGTACGGAGCGGAAATTTGGGTTGGAAGGATTGGGAAGAACTAGAGAAGATACAGGAAAGATTTTGGAGATGGACGCTAAGATTGGAGAGGAAAACACCAGGATATTTAATAGAGAAAGAAATGAAAATAGAAAAATAATAATACAAGCAGGAAAGAGAGCAATAAGATTTGAGGAGAGGATGGAAGATGGACATGGACAAGAAGAGAGAAGAGCATATTACAGAAAAGGGGGTTACGCGACAGAAGAGATAAGAACATTGAGGGATGAAGGAAGAAAGATGGAAGAAGAGATAACACAAAGGGACAAGGACAATCAAAACAAGAAAGAGAAATGAAGATAAATGAATCAAAGTATAATGTAAAATATAAAGACATAATGGTGAAAGAGATACCAAAATATATAACAGGAAGATTGGATATAAAAAAAAAACGTATGGTAGCCAGATATAGATTAGGAAATGAAGAAAGAGAAAATAAATATTGGAGAAAAGATGAAGAAAGAATGTGTAGATGTGGGGAAAATTGGGAGAATGTAGAGCACATGGTAGAAGAGTGTAGAGAATTAAGGAGAGAGAAAGTGAGAAGAGAAGTTCTGCTAGGAGAAAATGGAGAAGGCATAAAGTGGATGAAAGAGGTAGAAAACAGAAGAAGATGGATGGAAGAAAGGAAAAGAAACATAATAAAAACATGTAACAGAGAGGTGTGGTTAAAAACAGAAAAAAAAAAATAAGTTATTATTTTGCAGAATTTGTTGTGTTAATTAATTTTTTTTTAGTATTTAGTAAGATGTATATAAACCAAATCTATTTGTTAATTTCTAAGACAAATAAACTGATATTGTATGTATGATATTGTATGATGAAAAAGGATATCAAAACCATGAGCCAAAACTAGCTGGCTTGCAAACAGCTTCCCGAAGGTGCAGTATTCTGGTGGAAAAGCTCTTCCGTTTTTGAACCGCCGTACTCGGAGATTAAAAAATTTTTGTTGAACCGTTTCGATAATGTCTGTTTGAGATTAAAACTAACCTGTGGTCCAAGGAACGGACAATTGAAAATAATTCAACCTTTCTGCAACGATAAGCTCAAATTCTACGACGGCTCCAGAGCGCTGTCAAAGAGGCAACCTTTGGGGAGTTTCAGGTATTTTGCGAATTGATAGGGAAAAACCGTGGTCGAGACCCTTGGCCCGATTTTTGAGACAAATTCAATGGCCTAAACAGCACTTCGATATCTCAACTTGTTTGGGAGATACAGAGTGTTTTGCGTTTTATGCCGTTTTCTTTAAAGCTTCATAACTTTTTTGTTTATAAATATTTTTTATTTTAACCAAAACATTTTTTGTGCATTTTTTTATATGCAATTCAATGGCGTCAAATTTATTCTAGCTTAATTCGTTTTCGAGTTACAGACCAAACATGCATTTTTTTAAATGGAAACCATAGTTGGCTATGACTTCATTGATTAGAGTTTTTTTTAGCTTTCTGAAAATATATGGTTTTATGTATTTATCTCGGCAAATAAGGAAATTATAAACAATTTGTGGAAAAATACCTCTTGATCAAAGTCACCTATGAACTTTTGTTTACTGCGCGCATTTGTTGCTAGTTTTTTGACACTTCACGCAGTTGTTTCTTATAAATAAATGGCCAAAAGTTATTAATTTTAGTAGTTAATTATTATTTTAAGCAAAGCTTTGAAATATTCAATCTAATCACTTCTATGTATGTTTCGGCCATTTATTTGTAAGAAACAACTGCGTGAAGTGTCAGAAAACTAGCAACGAATGCGTGCCGTAAATAAAAGTTCATAGGTATTTTTTCAAAAATCGTTTCAATTTCCTTATTTGCCGAGATAAATATATGAAACTATATATTTTCAGAAAGCTAAAAAACGTCTCTAATCAATGAAGTTATAGCCAACTATGGTTTACATTAAAAAAAATGCATGTTTGGTCTGTAACTGGAAAACGAATTAAGCTAGAATAAATTTGCCATTGAATTGCCTTATATAAAAATGCATAAAAAATGTTTTGGTTAAAATAAAAATATTTATAAACAAAAAAGTTATCAGCTTTAATAAAAACGGCATAAAACGCAAAACACTCTGTATCTCCCAAACGAGTCGAGATATCAAAGTGCTGTTTAAACCATTAAATTTGTCGCAAAAAATCGGGCCAAGGGTCCCGACACGGTTTTCTCTATCAATTTGCGAATTACCTGAAACCCCCAATTACATCGAAAATAGAACACACTGTACAATGGACCCAAGAATTTTTTTAAGCTAAATCTAATCCAACTCAAGTAATTAAAATCACCTAATCCGTAGATAATGTTGTTTTAACCTTCAACGTATCGAAATTTGTCGTTCACAATAACATTTCCACACGGTTCCACAGACACATTGGTTCATTAGTCACCATTCAGCTAAAAAAAATCATAGAATGAAAGTTGGCTGTAGTAATTTTTTTTGCATGTAGCGGTCTTATTTAGAAGACTTGTATCAAAAACTTTTCCTCTAGAACAATGACAATGTAATCATTATTAATTAGTGCTAGTTCACTGCAAACTTGATGACAATTAATAAATGATTCCCATCAGAATAATAGAGGCAAACAATTTCATTAGTTACATTTATCATACGAATAAATATACATTGAGTTTATAAAAAAACAATGCACGGAAAATATTTATAAGAAATGTTAAAATCTGAAGGTAGATGGCGGTTATACACCTAGCATAATACATCATTCTTGTTGGGTTCTCCTTCAGCATTAACCAAAACTATGGCATGACATTCATTTTGTTGTCTGTAATAGAAGGTTCATCATTATGATACAATAATGACAGTTGCATACCATATTTTTTTAATTGTCACAGTTCAAATATAGTAGTGCTAGTTTATTTCAACCAAGATAGAAGACAATTGAAAATTAGGAAATCGTGTAAAACTAGAGACAATTGTTTGCCGAGATTGCGTCTTTTCTTACTCATTTTGACATGTTTAATCTTCCTTTTTCAGAAATTGCACCTCGCTTAACAAGTGATTATTTATCGGACTAGCCTGAGATTATGAGACGAGCGAGCTAAACTAGCGAGGTTCATAACATGTTCACTAACTTTTCTACGTTTTCTACAAATGTATACAAAACTTTTATTTAATCATCATTATTTTAAATATTATATTATTATTAATTATCTGTAGTGTTTTAATCTTATAGTACAAACACACTCTAAATTAAGTATGAACACATAATTTTATTGTTGCTGTAATCGTTATTTTATAAAGTTATTTATAGGTTATAGTGATTATAAATAAAAAATGACTGTCGTAGTAATTTAAAAATCTAAAAAAAGAGTTAAGTTGACCATTAATCGTCGTGAAAGTTATAGATTGAAAGCATGCTCAATAATGAAAGAAAGTTTTGTTAAAACGTGTAAAAAGTAGTTGAACCTCAAACCAATCTCAAACAAACTTCTCCCATTCGATAACAGTTCCATTTACAGATTTCAACATGTCGAGCCCTATTCACCTGGTAGCAACAAAAGATCTCATTTCACCAACGTTGAAGGCTATTTTACAAGTGGTATCTGATGGTATACGCTTTTCTTAAACTTCTTTTACTGTGTCGGCGCTTTTCCGTCTTTTGTAATAACCGTAGGTTAAAGTGGAATGGAAGTATAAAGTTTTCAAAACGACGTCAATTTAACACATTTCAGGACAAAGCCACCGCGACTAGATTTGTTGGCACCCGTGTCGTACAAATGACTGTAGAGAAGTTGATCAAACTGTGCCTGAGGGTTGAATGAAAGTTTGGGTCGATGTTGTGATTGCAGAGTTTCGGAAACTTCAATTCAATAGCGGATTTAACAGTGTGTATGTGTTCGGATTAACTTGAATTAGTTTCACATTGTTAAGTGTTTTTCAAAGTTTCGATTTCAACGTCCATCAAACAAATTAAAGAAAAATGTATATTCAAATAAATTCTTTTGTAATTTGATAACTGCTGGTGAAGAAAGTTCTTCGGTTGTGGTATAGCTATTTAAAGCGGAAACATATGTCAGCCGAAAGATATTATCTAACGTTGTACCTAAACGAATGCTCTGTAATGGTCCATTTAAGATACTTCAAAATGATCTCACGCCCAATTAAGTTGTTTTTTAATCTATAAATCATGTGTAATTTGAAACAATGTTAGAAAATAAATGGATAAAGAAACGTATAATTAGTTTTAAATATTAATGTGTTTTTTTATAGTGCGTAACTGACGTATATGTATTCCCAAAATTGACAGTTCTATGACGCATCAACTTGAAGCTTTATCTCTTCACACTTACCCACACAATACACACTTGCTTCAATCTTCACTATTTGAATCTATCAGACTGTATGTATTTCTAAAATATTACTAATAGTGTAACCATTATTGTGACTGTATTTAATTTAACTGCTAGTTTTTTTTTAATATAATTCATTTGTTACATTATTTTCGGTTGAATTTTATATGAGCATGTAACCTATTAAAATAATCAAATTATTTAGTGGTAAATGTTATAGGTTGGTTAAAAATATTTAACATTGTGTTGATTAATATTATTATATTTGGAAGTTTTAGTAAATTAGAACTAAAAATTATTAAAAAAATTCTTTACGGTAAAATTTTGAAAATCATTCAAATTGTAACCTTCGAAAATAAAATTTTTTACGATTTCAATATCAATTGAATATTGTTGAGTTACCAAAATTACACAAATGTAAGATAATAAGCAATACCTACATTTGATCTTTGATTTGATCATTTTGTGGTGCTTAATTTCCGAGGCATTTTCAAAATGCGCCACAAGTTTCTTAAAAGTTGTTTCATTTTTAATAAGTTTTAAAAAGTGAATTCACTTTTCCCTACTAACGTCTTTTTAGTTTTTGTAAATGATTTTTGGATCATTGATTCTGTTCCCTTTGAAATTTTCATAAAGCACTACAAAACCATGTTCACAAATCTGATTGCTCGAAATTAATGTCACTCATTAATAGAACATAATATTGACACATTATACAGGGTAGCTTACAAAGTTTTGACATTCCAATATTCCTAAAACGATTTACATATAGTTTTACATAATTTTTTTACAGAAACAACCAATGCCATATTTTATTTCTTGATACATTTTTCTAAATCAAAGTCCACGATGCAACATTTGCCATGATTCTAGTATGCAATGATATAAAACCTTAAATCCATTAGTACCAAGAATAAATAATTTTATTAGCATACGTATCATTAAAGTAGACATTAAACAATTGTTTGTTTATTTAAGAACCAAAAATTTTTGTTTTTAACAATTATTATTATTATTAGTTTCTCAAATAAATTTTATTTTGTGCTTAGTTGAATAAAGTATAGTACATGTGTTATTCTACAAGAAAATACGAATACATTTATTTAAATATTTAAATAAATATTATTTACACAAACGGCACTTATACTAATATTGGAATTAAACAACGGAGAACTGGCAACACCTTTTGCCAAAAAGCTGAATACAAATCATACCTAGCTGCTATTCTGAAACCGTAGTAGATAAGAGTACCAAAAATTTTTGAACAGTAACTGAAACAAAAAAAATTATATTATTTTAAATTAATTAAATTAACAATTACCTTTTTATTTATTTCTCCAAAATACATATATTTCCAAAAAAAAATTGAATTGCAGTTATGATTTACATTATAAGTGGTGGAAGGACTGGATAAGTTACACATATTTTATACCCTTACTGCACCAGATCATACCAGGGAATATGTAGTTTCCTATCACAAATCAGAATTTATTTCTCCTACATATCTCTTACTTAGTCCAAGAGAATCCTTTCAAACCTAAATAAGCAGTTATCCCAATTTTGCAGAAATATGAACTTATCCCCTTCTTGCATCAGGGTCTTTAATTTTGATACTGGGTGAAAACTCACATTTGACTGTTGTTGGCTATTCTTCTTATATTGATCAAATCGTAGTACATTTAACAATTAAATCCAGTTTGAATTGTTAATGAAGTTAAACAAGACCACTGCTCATAAAATCCACTAATAATTAAAAAGTCGGCTTCTTGAGTAAGAGACCAATCCTAAGCAGAAAAAATATTTAAAAAGAAAGCAGGTAAATATACACCCAACACCTTCCTTATACAATTAAAGAAGCAATCGGAGACTGAAAAGGATGAGAAAACTTTAAATTCAAAATGGAGGATAATCTTGATTCCAGAATCTTATCGAAAATTGTAAAATATTCTGATACTCTCACAGCGGTGTGGTCCATAAGAGGTAGGTGAATTTCGGTATTACCAACGCATTCTGTACTAAACTGAATGCAACATAACTATTAATACATCCAGATTAGAAATTAAACCCTTACATTCAAGAAACTGGATCAAACGTATCCCTGGTGCTACGTCATTAAAAAGTGAAAGAAAATCCAGAAATTAATCTCAACAAAAAAATATCTCACACTTGCTTGAGTTAACCTCCGACCCAATTTTTTTGCATTGCTCATAATTTTGATGAAATCCATTAATAACGGAAAAAATTGACTTCTTGAAAGAGAGAGAGGTAAAAAAAACAGATTAAAGGAAATCAGGTGAATACACATCCAACATCTTCCATATACCAATTTTTTCATAAGCAATGTTAGAAAAGCAATCTGGGACTGAAAGGATGAAAACATGTAAATTGAAAATGGAGGATAGTCTCCATTCCAGAGTCTCATTAAGAGATTGTAAATATTTTAATACTCAGACGTGTGCGGTAGCAATTCCGGTATTACTAATGCATTCTGTAGTAAAATAAATGCAGCATGACGATTTAATAATTCCCTATTAGAAATTAAACGCATCAATTCAAGAAACTTCTTATTGAAAACTTTTTCAGTTGCCAATCCAATTATTGGAGCTTCCAAAATTTTACACTTGCTTTAGTTAACCTCGAACCTAATTTTTTTAATTCTATAATTAATGATTTAAAGTCGTTCAAAACAAAATCTGGTTCCTCACCTAAACTACGATCATTAAGAAACTATAGGTTTAATTCTAAAAAAAGTGAAACTATAATCTTCTGGATGCCTAGACCAAAGAGTGAAGGTCCTCCTGGTTTACTTTGGTGACAACAAACAAAACATGAGGATTAGATTGTTTAAAAATGGGATGCAATGCAATAAACCGATGAGTCAAAATCTGAAGTGCGTAGAAGTCGGGTTATTCGTAGAGAAAAAGGGGCATTTCATCCGATTGTTTTAGTGGACAGGGACGTTTACTGTGTCGGTCAACTTTTTGGAGTTGCATGTGATTTAAAGAGATAAGAAAACCTCATTTTCTTGAGAAAACTGTAAACACACAAAATGTTTGGATATATTAGACTAATCCCTTTCAGCGGTTATGACATAAGGACAAGATTTATTTTCTAGCAGGACTGCGCATCATGGCATACCTTGAAAAAAAAGATTGAAATGGTTGGAAAACTACAAAATTCCATTTTTGAGAAAGGTTTATAACATTTCTGACGGAAAATTTATATTACGAATTCACAATGTAAACATTCCGTTTGAACAATCCTTAAATTGAAGCAGACTTCAAGAAATATGGGTTTCCATTAGTTGAGAATTTTCCAAGGCTTGGTTTAAACTATTCCTCAAAGAATTTTGGACGTAATGAAGAATAAAGGTAAACTTACCAGTTCCAAATTTATTCTGCGGAATTGTGTTTATTTTTTATATTTTTGTTGTTTATTATCAGTTTTAGTAATTTAACATACTTTTAAGTTTTTGTTGCAAAATAAGAAACATGTACGTTCATTGAGCACTAGTGTTTCAAAATTATACGCATTAAACATAAATAACTTAAAAACTACGATGCTTAGCTGTCAAATTGTTTTGATGTGGGGGCACTTGCTTCAGACAAATTTCCAATTCATACGGATAGTGGAAGAACAAAAGTTGATTGGTAAGCTATTGGATTAGATGGTTACGACGGTTATGTGTCGAAATGGAAGGCCTCCTGCTGTGATAAGGTACAGCGGTTCCTTTGTAGGTAAATCACGATAACTGCTAGAGCGAAAGGTAGGGAATGGAACGCAACTCATAGACTAGTTATACTTCCAGTTATTTATGGGTTGGACCCTCCGATAGTAATTTAAAGAAGGATACAAAAATGGCGCTTGCATAGATAAGGAAATTTCGTTTCACTGACAGCATTCGACAGTATGCATAATACAGATTTACTTATAAATTCTAAATTGTAAATAACTGAAACTTTATTACTGACATAAAAGTATACGTTTTAACTGATGTCACTACATACGTTCAGTTCATGATCGACAGGCCCAGTTTGAAGACAGAGTGTAGATTAAATAATAATAATAATTACCATACAAATAAATAAATAAATAATAACAATAATGTTTGAAGAAGAATGTGCACAAATTGTGGTCATATTATCACAAAGGACAACAAAAGAAAAGAAAAGAATGTTTGGCAAATAAATGGTTAAAAAACGCTATAGTTTTTTCCACATGGAATTAATTTTTATTCCCATACGCTACGTTTTTTACCTTTCATAGACACTTATGTTTTCGATAAATGTCGATAAAATCTGTATCAAAAGTGGGCTAATTTGGCATTGTTTACACTGCAATTTATGTTGAAATTTTTAGTAAAACCGAATATTTTCTGACCGTCCAATATCGTCCGGATTAGCACTACACAATGACGGCGACGGCCTGTCGTTTAACTGAAGGTGTGTAGTCGAAACTAAGCGGCCGGATTTGGCTTCACCGGAAATTATCGTACGGAAAACTGATCGGCACGGTTAACAAGAATTTGAATTAATAACGATTGACATAGAATAGATGCTCAAGTGTGTAATAAAATGTGATATTGTTTGAATTATAGTTAACAATTATTTATAAAATGTATTATTAATTTATTTAATTCGTTTACTTAAAAAACATTTAGACATCATTTAACGAACTTTAATGTTATATATTTCTTTTTTTTTCTTTTTTTGTTTTGAACAAAATGATGGATCTTCCAGAGTAGATTTCTTCTAAACTCACTGTATTGTACCACATTTTCAGTACCATTTTCAATTTGTTCTGTTGGTACTATTTCACTTCTATGCATAATTGGTTTCGCACTATTTTAAAAATCTTTGGCCGACTGAATTGTATGACCAGCCATACTTGCCAACCTTGCTTGCCGTTTTACTTCTCCGCCAATGCTATCTACAGGAAAGTAGCAAAGATACTCCATTTTGTTTCAACGTGGAGCTAATGTACCAAATATGTCATTTCGGCCAAAGTGTATTTTTGATTAAACTGACTGGCGTAGAGGCACCATCAGATATGTAGTTTTTATTTGGAAGTCCGTACGTAAGTATTTTTGTAGAAAAGTATACAAAACAAAACGCCCATATTTCAAGCAGTTCGAAATTATGGCAAATGATTTTTGTATTTGTAGATCTATCATTGTACGTAAAGACTGTTACTTGCTATTGATTCCAATGGGCTGATTAAATTTCATTTTGTTCTTGACACGCATAGTTCTCAGCAAAATCAATTTGAATATAATGCAAAAATTCTGGCATTTTTTTCCTTCACAATTTTAATGCAATCAGCCACAATACCTTCCTACAACCATAACTTTAATAAAGCGAGAGACTTAATTTAGCGTGAAAATTATATTCTTGATAAAATTAATTGTTATAGTATTGCTTAGCGACGATGTTATGACGGCATTCTATAAGAAACTATAGTAATGGCAATCTTACTTTGGTTGCACGTCATTAAAAGTAGTGACGTATTTGGCAAAAACGTTGTCGGAGTTGCGCACAGCTGATTATGCTTGTTTAAACACATTTTATAGGTTATAATTAAAAAAAACACTTTTTGAAGGTTTTCTTTAATAATTCCTTTTACTTATTATTTTCTTTCTTCGTAAATATAACATATTTGTGCACTTTTAGGTATCTGGTTACATCCAAACTGTTTATTAACATATGCACACTTCGAAGATAAGTAATACAAATTAATTTTGACAGATTCAAACGCTGATAAACTTCCGGCAACACTGCGATAAAATTTAACATAAGAAAAACTTTCATTACACTATTGATTCTTAAATAATTAATAGTACATAGTCTTAGATTGGAATGAATTTTTACGTCATAAGTGACGTGCAACCAAAGTAAGATTGCCATCACTATAGTGTGTTTTATACAAAATATCATAACAGGTGAATCCTAATTTTTAAGGTGGCTGATAACGTCAACTTTCTTGATTACTAGATTGAACGGAAACTGCCACTTTCGTATATGGGCGAGGGAAAATATAATTGTACTACGAAGTGACAATTGAGTGTGACATTAAACGACTTAAATCTCTTGGTCAGCAGAAAAATTTTATTTGCCTTTAAAGAACTACATTTTATTGATTGGTAGTACATAAAAAATGATTTAATAAATTTATAAATTACAAGTATCTTACAATGTCATTTATAAATATGGTTGACATTTCCGTGGAATTGCCCAAGTTTCAAAAAAATTCTTAAATATTTACAAGATAGGAAAGGAAAAGAAATATCAACATTTTGCTGTTGTCGGTTGGGCAAATTATAGAGATAGAAAAAGAAAGTCTGTTATTAAAACTTTTGATGTTACTGTTTGGTTGACATCAACAGCTGTAACTGCTCAATTGTCAAAAGAAGCAAATTTTAATACTCTTTCATCCGCTTCTTGTGAAGTATTTCGGATTAAAATTTTACTTTCTGGAATGGATATTGACCCAGAAGGTTTAAAAATTTAAAAAAATACTCAGGCTCATATAAAAAGTGTTTTTAAGTGGAATTAAAAAAGACTTAAACGTATAGATATAAGTACAATATGATTGAAGATATTTTAAAGATCAACTGTATTATTTTAAAGTAGGTACCTGATGAGAAACAAAAACCTGAGTTTCAAACGGTAACCATAATTGCCATGAGGGGTTCAAATGAAATACTATAAGATTAAGTTATAACAAAAAAATCTTTAAAATTATGTACTTATAACAAGATGACGCCAAGAGGTTTTCTCAAAAATGGAATTCTTCTTCTTCTAGAAGTTACATATCCGTTACCGGATGTTGCGCACCCCTCGCATGTATATGTGTTGTGCGTGACAGTAGACACATATACATGGGACTTACAGTTTAACGCCCATTCCGAATGGTTTAGTTGAGAGGTTTACTAGGCAAGTATACTCTCGCTGGTTTGCCATTGCCTTGCGAGAGAGTACGGCCGAAAAATTCGATGTTTGCACCGGGAATTGACCCTGAGGTGCCTGCTTAACAGCTAACGCACTTAACTGTAGAGCTATGACCGGATGGAATTATATAGCCTCAAAGAGAACTAACGCATTTGGCAACGCCAAATACACGATTTTTTTGCTACCCAAAAACTGTAGGGCAATGGGGCCAGAGGTTACCAATATTTAAGTGTTCAAGCTCGGTTCTCATACTATGCGATCAAATTAACAGAAATATAGAAAACTATGGAAACTATTTTAAAGGAAAAGTATGCAGAGCAACCATTTGTCGCGATACGTTAAAATACATTCAAAATCTCTTTTTTTTTCGACTCGTGTTTGTGAAAATTGGGTTGCTTTTCATTTGTCGGCCTAAAACTTTCAAAAATTTGTTTGCTTTCGTACGGCTCAAAAATTAAAATGTTTTTGCAAACAAAAATTTTATATATACATGTATACAAAGGCAGGAAATTTGTGTTTCTTTATCTTCATTCTGTCGCTTAGAATAGTTTAGTCATCAAAACCATTTTGTTCATTTCTTCTTTCTTATTCTAGTAATTTAAACGTTTCCAAAATTTTACTGTCATGGTTTATAATAAATTATTTAAGTTTCAACCTTTATTTACGTTGTAATAATTACATTTACGTATCGTTACTATAACACTTCCAATACTTTTAAACAATTTCTACGCCATAAATACTAAAAAAAGAAAAGTGTTTCTGAACATAATTTAGATAAAAACAAAATTAAGTTACATAATCCCATCAAATTTTCTGTCGTTGCAGAAACAAATTTTAAGATCTTATATATTATTCAAATAAGAAGTTTACGGTTCAATTAAATTCTATGATAAAAAGAAAAAAAAAAGTCGACAGGTATTAATCGCATACATGAACAAGATCAATGAAAACATGGAAGACCCACATCTCCTTAATATTGGCTTTAAAAATCCGAACAATATAAGACACGTATAGAATTACAATTGCATACATTGTGTGTTACGAAAGACCAAACATCGTTGGAATTAGATATCATTCGGAATATGGTGTTTATTCGGGCAGAAAAGTGTCAAGATTTGTCTGTCACTCGTTGAAGTGCATCAGTAAGCTGATTGTCTGCAAGGATTATAAAAGAACTGTAAAACATGTAGCCGCCCACTTAAACAAAAATTTTTCCTATTGAATTCGCGCCTTGTTTTGTCAGTAATTTTAAATTAAAACACGATAAGAAATTAATTGCAACAATTCAAATAAATACGAAAAATGTTAATTAACAATTATGTGTATGTAAAGACAATGTGGTTGAACGTTGAACCATTGTTTTGTTTTTAATTATGGTCGCGCATTGTTCTTACAACTTTAAATTAGCAAATTGTGCAATGTTTAATTGCAATTAGTTGCATACAAGTGACATAAAGTACCGTCTTGTATGTTAAGTAGAAAACTGTTTCGTTGTAGAGCGTTAAGACTCTGTATTTGGTGTAAATTCCATTACTATATACTTTTCGGACAAGTACAATTCCTTAATGCAAATTTACTGAAGTGTTAACGTTTATGTATGTGTACATTGGAAATTTTGTATTTAAGAAAGTATGTAATGATGTTGGTTGCTTTTAACATTATGCAACCTAAACTTTTTTATAATTTTTAATTTAAATAATCGAAAAGTAAATAATTCATAAATCCTTGATATTTTCGAATTGTTGCCAAAGTTTATGTATACAATTTTTAAATAGTTCTGTTTTTTAGTAGAATGTAATGTATAAATATTAAAAAAAAATAATAAACTTTGAAAAGTACCCACATTCTATCGAAAGATTTTTTAATGATTTTTAATTGTAGGCATACTAAGAAACCATAGATATATGGTAAAATATTATTATTGGCAAACATGGTTTGATGACATGAAGAACTTCTGAAGCCCAATAATATATTCATTGACACACCGTTTTCAGAATTATGTATAATAACTGTAACACCGAACTAATTACTAATAAAATATACTGAAAAAATACTTTAGATTGCCAATCGAAATATTTCATTGAACGTTGACTAGCTATCGTTAGTTACCATTTCGATCGCTTCCCGATGTGTGTGTAACTACATTTTGGCTAAAAAAAATCAAAAAGTAACTAAAATCCATGTCAATTGTTTTATCTTATGCATATATTTTTTAATCAGTTCATGTTTTAGATGATTGCAATGTCAGATTCTTAGAATAATGGTTGTTTTTGTATTTATCTCAAAGTACATAAAAAATGTGTACTAAAGTAACGTCTTATTCAATAAATTATAAATTAGACAATAAATTAATAATTTACCTAATTTTATTAATTGACATTTTTTGATGTTACCAATTCTGTCACATTTAAGACCAACTATAATTTATAAAAAAACTTTTTTAAAAACCAAATTCTTCAGATGCCTTGATAAAAACGCGACCCTTCTCGTCGAAACGTAGGCCTTAATGAATTACTTGGGTTCTCATAAAGTCATTCTCACACGAATCTGCAATTAAAGGCTCGTATCCACTAGGAGAAACCACCATATAATATTTGACGGAGAATACCTTAATCAAATAAAAAATGTGATGATATAATCTCAAAATGCCGCGTGTCATATTTTTACATGTTTATTTTTTTTTATGGCGAGATGGCGGAAGAAACAGGAGAGATGGCCATATGGCCATCTTACACCGATCGCATATTAATGATGTTTTTTGAAACAATTTATTAATTTACATAATTGTTTTATATTCCTAATACGTACAAAAGAAAGGCTGCAGCTGTAAGAGGAAATTGGACAGAAGATGTACTCAAGACTGCCATAAGTGCTGTAAAAAATGATAGATTATCTGTGCGTGCGGCAGCTAATGAGTTCAAAGTTCCACGAAGAACATTGGAAGTGAGAATAATGTTAAAAAGGGATTCATGGGACCATCTTCTTCATTTGTGGAAGAAAATGAAACAATTTGGCTGTTTATATCAAATCTATGCAAGTCAAAGGTTTTCCACTGGCAATTGATGAGGTCAGAAAAATAGCTTACAACTTTACGGAGCAGTTAAAGTTCAAACATAAATTTAACAAAGAAACTGAAAAAACGGGATATGACTGGTTGCAAATGTTCTTGAGAAGAAACATGGATATTAATTTAAGAAAGTCAGAAGGTGTCTCCTTGGCTAGATTGAAAGACGATAAGATTTTACCAGCAAATTGAATGAGACAGGTCTACAATTAAACAGTCGTCCAGGACATGTGTTTGCTCAAAAAAGTCCCAAAGTATGTAGTTCACACAATAACATCAACTGAAAAAGGAGAGACCATAACTGTCATAGCTTGCTGCAATGCTGAAGGCACGTTTTTACTACCGGCATGTATTATGAAGGGCAAAAATAAAAAGACTAAGTTTATAGATGGTTTGCCTCTAAGCTCAAAACTATTCATGCCACAAAAATCGGCGTATACAACTTCAACAACATTCTTAAAATGGTTGAAAACCCACTTTGTTTCTAGAAAACCTGCCGATAAAGTTGTACTTTTACTTGACGGACACTCAACTAACTGTAATTCCATGAAAATGTTGTAGTTTGCTTATCAGTTTTGATATCAATGCTGAGTCATACGTCTCATTATCTCCAGCCCTTAGATCGTTTGTATTTAAATAATTAAAAACTCACTTCTCTAAACAGAGTAGACTTTGGATGAAACAAAACTCAGGGCGTCGTATAACAGATTTTCTTTTGAAGCCTGGGGAAAGAGCTTGGGGAAAAGCAGCATCGGCGGAAAATGCAAGTATATTCTTTAAATCTAAAAGCAATCCCAGTATACGCTAATATTCAATACACAACTTGCCGTGTACTCCTATTTCACGTAAGGATTTACACTCAAACAATTCTACAGTAGAAAATAATGATGACGTATTTATTCCAAGTTCTTCAAATGATTGACCTTTGCTATAGCCCTGAAATGGTACCCAGAAAACCAAGCACTCCAGAAGAAGTACGTTCCGGTAACATGTCAAATTACACTCCTTCGCGGATTTTGCAGGAAACAACTCCTGCAATAGCTAATTAAAGTTCGTAAAAGAGCAAAGCAAATAAGACTTTACAAGAACATCTCAATGATACTGAAATAAGATTAAAAAAAAAGAACCTACAAAGTGCACTGTGAACAAAAGCAAGATTATTCGAAAGCTGTCTGATTGCAATGACAATGTTCCTTTAAAAATTTTAGCTCAGAAAACTAAAAAACAAAAACCTAATGAAGAGAATAACTGTCGGAAATGTGGAAAAAACTATTGTGAAACCCATTTAATCGAAGACTGGCTCAGTGTAAAGTTTGTCAGTTTTGGGTGCACGAACATTACACCGAATTCGATGAATCGTGTTTAAAATACGGGCAAAATATAAGGAATAACTAGGAATAAGCTATGGCTATCTTACCTTTAACATTATGCCTTTCTCACCTGAATACTACGAGAGAGATGGCCATAGTGAGTTTTTAAGTGTGATCACGTAATAATTGTTCCTATTTAGTCCCATATCCTCAAAGTTAACTGTTCAAAGTTTAATTAGGAATAAATATTTTTGTACTAATGTGCGAGAGTTTTTTTAAATGGCGTTTTAGAAAAACTATGGCCAACTCCCCCGAAATTAACCCAGTTGTTGTAAATTGGCAAAATTCAGATGCCTAAATCATAAATAAACTAAACCTAACAAAATTAGAACGCGATGACTCGATCAACAGTTGAAATAAAAAACCAGGTTACCAAAAAAATTTACAACCATCAATGAAACAAAAAAAAAACGCTCTTCGCAAATCCAAAAGACTTAACTCAAACAAACCACATCAACAAAATCCACAAACATTCTTCAAATAAAAATTTTGCAAACAAATCACCTATAGAACCAACATAACCATGTATAACTAAGTATAAGTGACATCGTACAATTATAAGTACACACAATCCTAGTTTATCTATTGCCTTATAATTGATACATTAAGGTTTGATATCATAAATCGAATCAATATTCTAAGTCAGAAATTTTATTAATAATAAGACATTAATAATATTTCGAAAGAATGCATTCAAAATTTCACAATTGTCACTTTGAGCTTACAATATCAACTATATAAATTTAAAAATACTACGCTATGTAGAACAAACAAATGCTAGTTCATTACAAATATAACAAATCGTGTAAAAATACTGCAAAAGAATTGAAACCGGAATTTTAGGCGAAATAAAAAGAAGAACAATTGTTGACGTGAATGGACTGAAAGTATATGTCAGGTATTAAGAAAGTTTTTACAGAATCAAGTTACTTTCAAAGAGTATAACAAAAACTCAAAAAGACTGACAGTAAGTTCTCCAACATATTCAAATACCATCAATTCAATATACAATCAATGCCAACGTATCATCAACCATTTCTTGGGAATATTTTGCCAAATAAATCATCACTAACTATTTTTTGGCACATGTCTGTTTCTATGGTTACACTTGAGGTTTTCGTATCCACATTAAGTGTTTTCATGTATCAGAAACACGTCTAAGCTATTAAATCTAATAGGAATATCTGACATTGTAAGAGATCAGAAGACGCATACACGCACCTGAAAGTGAAATATTCACTAAATTTTTGAAGATTCCGAAACGGGTGCGCACACAAGCATGCAGCAAAAGCTAGTTACTGGTTGAGAATATAACTCAGGGAGATATTTCCATCTCATTTGACAGAATATCTCTTCCTGAAAACATGAAACATGGCAAACCCTGATAAACTATAGAGTTCTATCGATTAGCGGGTGAGTCATATAGTCCTCTGTGCAAATCAATGACAAAACTAATAATATTGGAATTGAGTCAACATAGTCAAAATTTAATGATTTAAACTAGTTTTCGACAAATGAAAATCAATAAAAGTGATTATTTTGAATTAAATTTAGGGTATTATTTAGAAAAAATTAATTTCCAAGTAGTGTCACTAAACTAGGAATAAGTGATTTTTTATTAAATTTATTTTGTAATGTAATAATAATAAATTAAAATTGATTGTTAATTAAAAAATTAAGTATCCTGAGAGGTGGTTGGAATACAAAATAAGCAATAAAATTACCATGGCTAAAATTATGCCTTAATTCTCACTAACACGTAAAATTATAATTAATTATCAGGAGAAAATTAATTAATTCCAAAAATAGTAGTAATTTAGGATTGTAACGATTTGATGATATTAAAAGTTGTCCTTCACTTATTATGTAATGTAAGAATTCCAGATGAGTGAGGACAAGTTTGGACCCTTTTTAGTTGAAGGTAGGCTCTAAATGAAACTCTCAGTTTCTGTCCACAGCTACGTTTTGCTTCATATGTTGAAGCTTCATCAGGTCAATGCCCGAATTAGATGTACAAATGAGCAAAATCACTGATACACGTCTATAGAACAGGCTCAAAAGAATATATACCATTACTTTCAAAAAGCGTTAACGTAGAATAACTACATGAAGCGCAAACACAGTGTAGCAATTTTGCTATCGTAACCGTAATATTAAACAAAAATACGTGATTAGAAAGAACAATAATTTTATAACTGCTAAACTATATTTCTAATCGCATCTGGAAACTACAATTAAAAGTATATTCAGTATTGTAGCAATATTGCTCACAACTTGCCCTTTATTTATACCTAACAGTGGTTATATTTTCTGGTTGCTTTTTAGTCTACAATTAATTTTGAGACTAATGGGTCAATTTTGATTTCGTCTGCTTCAATTACTTTTATAAATTTTAGTGTGTTCATCTTAGGTGGGGGAGTGCATAACTCCAAAAAGTTGCAGAATTAAAAAAAAAAAAATTTCTAATTCCAATTCCACGTCTCCTATGGAAAAAGATCTGTTTGAAATATTTGTATTTTTATTATGTTTTGTATCAAAATAAAAACAAAATTCATTATTTAAATAAATATTAATTTTTATGTATGAATATACGATCCATAATTAAATATTGGTTATTCATATATATAAATTAGTTACGTTTTAAGCAATCCAATATTAGTTATTTATTTATTATTTATTGACTATAGTTTTAACTCAAAAATTATTGTGAGTCATCTTCAGAATACAAAAATGTTTTTTTATACAAACGTTAAATATGACATTTGGTTTTCATGGAACTTTAGAAAAACATAAATTGGTTTGTAATAAAAGGTTTTTTTTTAAATATAAACTAGGTATGTAAAATGTTTGAATCTGGAGTTAATTAAATTAATATTAAGGACATAAAAATTCTGTTTGATAATTTAATGTAAGATCGTCAAAATTTGTTTGATCATTGATTATTAAATTTTGATTTGTTGTTTTGATGTATATTATTTGTAATTTATCTAAAATTTGTCTATTATAATTAGTTATTTTAAAAGGATGTTTGAGTGAATGATTTAAATGTTTATGTTTGTTTTGGATAATGTGTTTAGCGAAAGTTGATTTAATTGCATCTAAATTATAAGAATATTTTTCTGGTTGTTTAAGATATCTTAGATGTTCTTTTAATCGAATTGTAAAATTTGTTTTAGTTTTACCAATATGTATTTTGTTACAAGAGCATAGTAGTTGGTATATGCCGTTTGATTCAAGACTATTATTTATATTTAATTTTTTGTGAAAAATGTTAGCTAAATTGGTAGGAGCTTTGAAGACAAATTTATAATCAGTTAATTTATTCAGATCTTTAATTATGTTAATAAATTCAGGAATAAAAGGAATTGAAATGAATTTATTTTTTGGTTTTTCATTAATTGGAATTAATGTTGTTAGATTTTAAATTATGTACATATTTAAATTTTTTAAAAATGTTTAAAATAATTTTGAATGGAAATTGGTTTAAATGAGCAATATAAAAAATTGTGTCTAATTCTTTTTAAAATTTGTTTCTGATAGAGGTATATTGAATAAACGGTTGAAAAGAAAATAGAACGCTGATAGTTTTTGTGAAAATGGTGATTTGAAGAAAAAGGAATTGTTTGAACTGTAGTTGTAGGTTTTTTATAAATGTCAAAATTAATAGAATTATTTGAATTGATACAAATATACGTATCTAGAAAAAAAGACAATTGTTTTGAGAAATTTCTAAAGTAAAATTAATTCTGTGATGTAAATTATTTAAGTAATTTAGAAAAACATGAATTTGTGATATAGAACCTTCAAAAATGCAAAGAATGTCATCAACGTATATATCCCAGAATAAAATATATTTATTAAAAATAGAATTTTTGGAAATAAAATTAACATCTAAATTATTTATAAACAGTTCAACTAAAATAGGTGAAAGAGGAGAACCTATTGGTAGTCCTTTTCTTGTTTAAAAAATTGACTGTTGAAAGTGAAAAATTGATTATTTAAACAAAATTTAAGTAATTTATCTATATCTGAAACTATCAAGTTAGGCAATTCACTATCATGTAAATAATTGGATACTAAAGGAATGGTTTCTTCTGGTGGTATTGAAGGATAGAGGTTTACTATGTCAAAAGATATTAAAGGTAAAGATTTTTGTTGTTCTAATTTTAATTTAGATCAATTTTCTACTAATTTAATTGTGTTTTTGATAGAATAAGATGTTTTGAAATTAATTTCTTTTGATATAAAGTGAGATAGAAATTTAGAAATAAAGTATGTTGGTGAATAGTTAATTACAAATCTTCCTTACTTTTACATATGGTTTATGAATTGTAAAAGTTAGAAACATATGTCATTTTAATAATGCTAAGATCATGTCACCAATTGATATAAAAAAACTAAAGAAAATCTATCAATTGTGTTACCAATATGATAATGTATGTTCAAAAGCAATTGTTTATATATTTTTCCTTAATTTTTTAAGTTGTTGATTCCGACGGTCTGCGACCACATACTGAAAAAAATTTTAAAGCTCTTGGCTAGAAAACAAAAAAGTTATTGAAAAATTTACTTAGAAATCGGTGACTTTTTTAACTTTAGGTAATATGTGGAATAGTGTGTGTTTTCTGAAAAGGGCTCACAGAATTTGGTGTGTGTAGAATATAAAACTACCTTAACTGAAAGAAGGATTTAAAATAAATAATGAGAAACGTATTTTTTTTGTAAAACAGGAAATTTAAAATTTTTTTTTCAGTGGTAGTTTTTTCAGAAATTTGTTAAAAAAATCTAGATTTCTCATCAACTTTTATTTTTTGCCAAAGCAAAGCTTTAAACTTTTTCATTATACATATAGTTTTTGATTTAATAAATTCGAAAAAATTCAAGATGGTGACTACTTGTTTACCCATTTCCTAGAGATCATTTTTTACGATTCTTTTTCACTTCAGGTAAATAAAACTAGTTCAATGGTTAAAAGTGAGCTTTAATAGCTCAATCTTATTTTAAACCCAAATTTGCATCATCGGAGAAATTACAGAGTGGAATAGAAATTCTAGTTCCAATTTAAGTGTCAAAAATTACACTATTTATTATGTTGTTTTTAATCAAAAATGGAAAATTAAATTATTTTTGTTTTATTAAAGTGTTATTTGATTTTTCATAATTAACCATATTTTTTAAGGTTTTCCCTATGCAATATAATGAGAGTATTAGGGTGATTCCGAATTTTTATTAAAATTGTGAATGGTTTATCTCCTTGCCTTTCCTTGTAAAGATAAAAAGATTTAGTCGAATTTTCATAGGACCTTTTATTAAATGATAAAGTCGTTGTTGCCGTCGCTTTTCAGTCATAAAAAGATTCATGTGTGGAACAGAACTTCTAGTTTCTAGTATGTCTGTCGTTTGGAAACAGTTCTGTTTCGAAAACTGACATTTTAATCAATAGTTTATGTTGTTTTTAGCCAAATTAAAAATCAAAATTATAATTAAAAAAAATTAATTTCTTCTTGAGTAAAATTCGTTCACAAAATCCAAACAACTTCAAAATTAAATATATATTTAAAATAACTTTATATATTACAAAATCCATTGCAATACAAAATAAATTAATTTAAAATTATGTTTGTCTATTTTAGGATAACTGAACCTATATATAGTTATACGAATTTAATAGTATGCAAATAAACGTAATTAGTAATTGCTACAATGCTGCAGATTTACAATTTTAAGTGAATTTTATTAACATAGTTTTGACAAGTTAAATATATAGAAATTACGAATTATTTACTTACAAATCTAAAACGAAATCTACCCAAAAACTTTCGTCGTTTACTCAATAAATAACAATCGTGCACAAATCACACAGTAAATAATTTCGGAATTAAAGATTACACCATCACGCCCATGGATTAAATACACAACAAATATAATATTTTGGATTAAAAGCACAACTTGCCGTAATCCATCGAGTCACACTGATGGACTTAAGCGGGAAGTACGGACAGGCTGAGCAAAGACCGGTCCCTTACAGCTTTCGGAATGTTAATCTTCTTTGCAACCGCTCCAACTAGCACACACTCTGCCATCAGAATTCTTTTTCGTCACCTGAAACGTTTATTTTAATTAGGACAACAAAAAAACCAGACACACACACACACGCAGACCGTCGTTCCGACGGTTGTGCCATTTATTAACATTTCTAAGCGCCAATTAGAAATTTTTACGTCATTAATTAACGCAAAGCCATTTTCAATCAGAATTCAGAAGTTGTTTAATTTAGTGCTTAAAACGTAAACCATTAATTAATTAATTAACTCGTAAACCCATTTCCAACTGTGCTTTAATGCTGTTGTCTGATGTTTACGTTAGATGGCGATGTAGGTATTGTAGTTGTAAATATCCTGAGCTTTATATTTTTTAATGGTCTTCTTTTGATGCTTCTTAACATTTAAGTCGTGGTTGATTAATTGGTGACTGCTGTCATTAATTTTTCCTGTACGAAATTAGACTAATTGTCAATTAAGAACCTACCCTTAGCACTTTTATTAATTACAGTCGGTATGGAATCAGATTCAACTACTATGCCTGTTTATAATTACATTTAAACATCGTGTAATTACTTAAATTATTTAACTTAGTTGATCTCTCATAAAAAATGTAACCGATAATCACCATATCTGATGACGTTTGAAAAATCGTTAAATCCACACATTCAGGAATAAACAATTTTTTAATAATTATTAACACTATTATTTTATGTACCATAAATCATACAGTTTTGCTAAACAACCTTAATTTATGTTTTTGTTAACTAAAATATTGTAAATTAAGTGTAATGAAAATAGGATTGATAGAGCTGTACTAATTTTTTAAATAGTGTTTTTGATGTTACCTGTTAATTTTGTACAATACCATTTTTACAAATAAAAATATTGAAATTAAAATTATTAATATTATGAAAAAAAAAACATCTACATGTTTCACAATTTTTCTTTAATTTATCGATTCATATACATAAATTACATAAACTGTTCGGTTACGTTATTTAAACTCAATAATAGTCACATGCCATGATTTTTACTTTAAAAATGATAATTTCATGGATTTAATAGATTGGTGCGAGAAAAATGATTTTTGACATTACAAAAATAAACGGAATTTATGTTTTATTTTCGTTATGTAATTTATATTTAATGGTTTCAAAATTAAAACTCAAACCATTTTTATTTCAAGAATTTTGAACAGTATTGAAATGGGGTTTTCAACTTTAGAATGAAATATAAAATTTATTTAATTAATTAGTCAGTAATAATTTAATAAAGTAAAATTAAAATTTGTGCTATTAATGTCCACAGCTACTTTATTCATAAAAATGTTTTAAATTAGTAAAAAAAAAAACATCCTTCGGGCATTTTTTTTTATTACAATATTTCGGTCAAGCTAGAATTATAAAAATTTTAAGATATGATGTGGAATTACTAGAAATCTACAACCTAATACAACTAGATAGTGTATATTGTATACTTCTAAAATAATAAATCATATACAGGGTGTTACATTAGAAAAAGAACTGTTCAAGATAAACCTAAGGAATTATTAACAAAATTTGTTCAGGATAACCTAAACATTCAGAAAATTAAAAAATATACAAGGTGTCCTATTTAAAATTTTGAATTTATAACATAGTTCCTATATTAGCGAAAGTGGCAGGATATTTTAAATAAATAGTTCACCCTTCAAATCCCCTCAATTTTTAGCTACGTTTAGTTATCGACCAACGCTTTATCTGCTGCACCCTGTATAGTATTGATTTCTTCAAAAGCGTACAGAACACTTTTTGGATGTGTCACCAGGCGACATTAGATGTAAAATGGTTTATAGGGTATGCAGTGTCTACTCCTTTGCAAATATTTGCTTGATACCCCCGTCACCATAATTTTTGGATATGGCTTGCGAGTCGAATTTGTTAAAAGTATTAATATTTTTTAAATCTGCGATAAATAAAATATTCCATTTAAAAATTTGGAAATTATATTTGGAAACAACCGATAATGAAAATCGCAAAATTTTTAACACTTGTAAAGAACTGAACTACTTTTAAATTAAAATTTAACCAATAATTCTAAGCACGACATTTATATTTTTCTTTTTACCTCGTTGAGCTTCAGTTGGAGAAGAAGTATTCGAGGGGTTTAAACTATATATATTTTACCAACTTAACAACCAAATAAACAATAATTTATATACAAAACTTAAATGAACGTAATACAAAAAAATAATAAAGAAATAAACGATAATTTTCGGTCACCCTGTGTATAGGTCGGTTGCTATTGAAAGACCGCACCAAACAGCTGTCAATAATGGCGGCCGGTCGGTATCTAGTGACGAAGTACCTGTAAATCAAACGTTAGTAAATATTCTTTTAATTGCTCCAACAATTGTTTTAATTTAAGTTGATTTGTGTGTGACGTAGTATGGAGTTTCAAAGTTAATTGGATCGGACTTTAAACTAAAATTTAAATTGAATACTTCTTCAGCCCCCTTTCTGCATTAATTACTATATACGGGGAAGGTTGCTTGCGGGTTTACCTCCCCGGGTGGGTGTTTACTCGATTTCTTTAGATGTTTACTATAAACCTGTAGTTTTTGTAAGACGAAAGTTACAATTGTGTCCCTTACACCGAAGAAACGGAGTATTATAGCGTAAGTAACGGAAAAGGCTGCAAAACAAATTTAATTACTTGACCGCGTTTCCTTGAATTTATTTCGACGTTGTTTAAAATTGTAAAGGGAGAACACTGTAGGAGGATTGTCACGCTTGCGGAGTAGGAAAGTTGACGTCACTCAAAGTTACTTGTGTTTATACTCGCCAACGCCATCTTCTGACGTTCGTTACGCACATCATAGTTACGATGCTAAAAAATATAAAAATGAGGTTTTGGTCATGTGACTTAACTAAACTGAACGTGTCTAGTAAGTGTGTACTTTTATTTTTTTTGTAATAGGAACCTCACTTATCCATCTATCCTGTTTTAAAGTATGAAAGTAAGTCCATTAGACTACCTTTTCTTTGTGACACGGCTTCCACATCTTTAGCAAATGTTTTTAGGACCTTTATGCGGCCATCTTAAACAAATACGCATTTAATCAAATCTTCATTTTTTGTCATTTGTCGATAAACTTCTTTACAATCAACGCATTAGTTTCAACATCGCTCTAGCGTTCTTCTTTAGTAGAATAATCGTCTATGAGTTTTCTTCACATTTTTGTCTGAGTTTTGTTTTATGTTATACAGTATTTTCTTCGAACTAAGAAATGCCAACAGTTAACTGTAAGTGGATATCGTTATCAAAGCGATAACTTTAAATGCTTAAAACACACGTGTGTCGATAAAGCCAAGTATTTTTTGTACACCAGCCCACACGCAACGAAAGAACACCTGATGCAGCATTTCGCTCTTATTATGAACTTATCAGAGGTGTATACTTAAGTGCGGTATAAACTGTACAAGCCGGTGGTTAATCTTTTACACTCGCGTGGAGCAATGAACATAAGTAAAATCTGTGTCTAACGACATCTTGTGTAACATGGACACGTATGTCCGTATATACGTGTCCATGTTACACGAGATGTCGTTAGACACACATTTTACTTATAGTATTTTCTTCCTTTTTTGTAAGTTTATGAGTTCATGTGACACTTTGTTCTGCTTTGACTTCTTTCCTGTTATCTATGTATCCCGGAAAAGTTAAAATTGGTTAAGATTGGTGCGTACTCTTTTCATAGCTGATGTTGCTTTTGGATATTGTGTCTAGAGCCCCTATCCAATAGTCATTTGTTTGGGTTGAGTCCCAGAACATTCTCGTTGAGGGAAGATTTAGGTTTGGTTTTTTCTTTTGAATACCTTTGTTGAGGTGAAGGTGTCACTTGTACATTTTTTTCTGCAATTTTATATTTGATAGTTTTGTTGCCGTTGGACTTTAATGCTTCCTGCAGTAAAAATTTAAAAGCCGATATTGCATTATTAACGCTCCAAGCATTTCCATAGGTTTACGGAATTGTAGCCAGTTGAGCTTCTCATTTGAATCGCAAAATACGATTTTTTGACATACTTTATTGAGGACCTTAAAAAATTATCAATCTACAGGTTGAAAGTAATGCGTATAGTGAGACGGTATACAAAATATAATGTCATTTTTTTTCGTAAATTCCAAGGCGTCGATATTAATAGAGTGGACAAATGCTTTTATTGGCAAGTAAAATAATCTCAAAATTGTTCTCAATGGTCCTTTATCAACAATAGATAACAAATCACATTCGAGACTGCGGTACGACAAAAAAAAATAAATTGGTTTCTTTACGAAAACGGAAAAGAAAATAATTCCCAAAAAACCATTACTTATACACTGAACGGTGCTTTTTTCTCACGTTTTGGTTCTACATTATTTTTCTCTACCTCCTCTATTTTATTAATGGTGTTGGTTGCGAGGTTACTGTTCTCGCAACTATTTTAATAATGATCTTTTATATACAATTAAAATTCCATGTTTTTTTGTATTGGAAATGTTTCGGTCAGAACAAGGCTGCTGCAATTCTTTTTAGGTCTGATAAGGGTCAACCTTGTTATGCGCAAAATCTGTTATTCTCTAATTTTAAATAACCGTAATATTTTTTAATAATTTTTGTGTTTGGCACTGGCTTCTGCCTACTTCACGTAATTGTATACAGCTAAAGATTTTTATAACTTCTGATTTCTTCTCTACCTTAATCTTATTATTATTGTAATGCCTTATATTTCAAATTGCTGTACTCAGATATTTATTTTTTTTGCGATGCATTACTCTTCTCATTTTATTCTTTAGTCTTAAAATTGTACGCAATTACACTCAGAATATACTGTACAGAGTTAGATACATTTTGAACCATTTAGAAAAAGTGTTAACTCAAACCAACCGTGCTAAACAAAAAAATCGCATTTGATACTTTAATGAAAAATCCAATCCAATGTTTTTGCAATGTTTTATACTATGCTAGAATGTTGTAGATAGAATAATGTGCTAGAAAAATTCAGCGTAACTGTAAAAAATTGCAAAAGTGCAAATTCCATAAAAATACAAAATATACAGATACGACTTTCTTGCTTGGTTGGCTAGTATACATCGATAACCGTTTTCAGAAGTTTGTACAACATTATAATTTCATTATTAACGACTCGTTTTAAATTTTTCTTGTGATTTCTAATTAAGAAAAGTCACACTAAAATGAAATGTAAAGTACTCCTGATAATGCTTTCAAAACATTCGTCTAATAACCTTGACAGAATCAAACATGCGTATTTGATTCCCTTTAAAGAAAGGAGTAACAGACACCCCTCTCTTCGAGTAGCAGGATGTTGTAGCATTAGGGAGTTATTTCAGATGGAAAGGGATGAACGGGTATATACGTACACAAGCGCATACATTATATGTACATGGTTATTCACTATAAATTACCCACCCCTTATTATTGTTATTATTGCTCGTAGAAAAAAATGTTATACATAAAAGTTGTTAGGTTCTAGAATTTTTTTTAAATTCCATCAATAGTTCAGTTACTCTCCGTTTGCAGGGCGCAACAAAAATATGATGTATTTTTTGAATGTATATTATTATATTTTTGAAGAAATCTTTTTTTTTCTGATTTCAAAAAAATATAGTATGTTGTCTTTATATTGAGCCGTTATTGAGTTATTAATCGTAGAATATCACAGTTACTTAATACGGAATTGTTAACATTGTCAAAGTAAGCCATGTAAATGACAAATGTTGTGTTTGAAAATTGACATTTTATTAATTAAATCACCAAAATCGTTTATAGTGAAACAGTTGTCTGGAAATCCAAGCTTACTCTTGATGTCCTACCGGTGGTTTTATATGTAACTGTGATATTCTACGATTAATAACAATATAAAGGCAACCAACATATTATATTTTTTAAATCAGAAAAAAAGATATCTTCAAAAATATAATAATATATAGGGTGTTACATTAAAAAAATACATCATATTTTTGTTGCGCCCTGTAAACGGCGAGTAACTGAACTATTGATGGCATTTTAAGAAAATTCAATCATACAACTTTCATGTATAACTTTTTTTTCTACGAGCAATAATAACGATAATAAGGAGTGGGTAATTTATAAGAAATCAGACAATTATAGACAATTATCCTCTTGTCAGAATAGACTCATATTATCGTGAGAAAATCTCCCAACAAAGCAGATTACTTTTGCGGGGATCGAATCCAAGCAACCGTAATGACAAATGGACAAAGTACGATTTCTACCGCTTGAGCGTAAGTTGATGGTTAGAAATCTCAATGTTTGCATTCACTTAAGATCTTGAACGGTCTTAAAAGGATTCTAAGAAACTAGCCTGCATCCTTAAAGAAACCTACAAAATTGTTTGAAAAGCATTTTTAACGAATGTCCATAACTTCTTGTAAAACATTGTATTTATATCTATTTAGTAGCCTAGTAGTCTAGGAATGTATGGGAATCTGCTAGAGGTAGCACCTCTATACTCGGGGTTGCCGGACCTTCGGGTCACTCCGAGATATTGGTCCTCAGTTGGATTCTCACTCTCATTTATGGCTCCTAGAAGCTTTGTAAGCGGCCACATCCCGGTAACTGTGTCGGCACACAGGCTAAACTAAATGAGAGGCTATGGAAGGCAACCTCTAAATCTTAGATTTAATGGCTCCTATAGTAAACCAGAGGAGGCAATTTCCAAATATTGGATTTAATGGTGCTTAAACATCAAGTGGCGTCTGTACCCAGAATGGGCGGCCACATGCAGCGTCTGATCCCAGTGGGGCGGCTGTACACAAACCTGACAGAAGGTATAAAATGTATGCACCAAGCCGTATAGCCAACGTGGTGCATTAGGCTATAAATCTCCAATGAAATCAATTAATGAAGAGAAAGAAATGAAAAGGGCCCTCAGTCCCCAGCAGTCTCGGAGCTTCTTACCAAGGCAGCGGAAAGAAAAGCAAAGAGACAGATGGTGCAAAGAATCCCTGGATTCGGCCAAGCTGCCATTTATTAATATGCACATATAATGTGCAATCATTAAAAACAGAAGAAAGATTTAAAAACTTCGAAAGTGAATTAGAAAGAATTAATTGGGACATAGTAAGTATCAGCGAAGTGAGAAGGAAAGGAAAGAAATGTATTAGATTACGATCTGGCCACATACTATTCTACAAAGGTCAGGAAGGTGTATTACAGTGGGGAGTTGGAATACTTATTAACAAGAGACTAGCGGATAATATTATACAGTGTACAGCTAAATCACATAGAATTATATATATTATTATAAAAATATCATCGAAATACAGTCTAAAAATAATACAGGTATATGCACCAACCAGCGACTATGATGATGAGGAAGTTGAAAATCTATATGAGGAATTGACAATGTGTATACAAGAAAACCATACTCAATATACTCTAATAATAGTAGATTTTAACGCTAAAGTGGGAAAGAAAGAGGAAGAAACTGAAACCTGTATGGGAGACTTTGGAATAAATGATAGAAATGAAAAAGGAAATATGTTGATAAACTATCTACAAAATAAACATCTATATGTAATGAATACGTTTTTCAAAAAAGAAAGACTCGAAAGTGAACTTGGAGTAGTCCTGGCGGACGTACCAAAAACGAAATAGACTTTATAATATCCTCCCATAAACATATAATTAAAGATGTCTTTGTTCTGAATAGCATTAATACTGGTAGTGATCATCGCTTAGTTAGATGTAAAGTATATATAAATTCAAAATTAGAAAGGATCAGACAAATTCGAAAAATGAATCGATGTAATGAAGGAAGAATAACAAGTGAAAACGGAAAAAAAACAAGGACGAATTAGAAACACAGATTGAAAGAAATCTTAGAGAAAAGAAGTGAAAAAATGACAAAAACAATGAACAATGCTGTTAGTAAAATAAGAGGTTCAAAAATGAAAAATTCAACTAGAATAAGTAAAGAAACCGCCGATATGATGGAAGAACGACGGCAAATGGCTCGAACTCCATCAAGACATACAACAAGATTTACACAACTTAACAGAGACATTAGAACAGCAATTAAAAATGATTTAAAAGTATAGCACAAAAGGAAAATAGAGGAAACACTAAACGATGGAGGTAGAACCAAGGAATGGAAAAAAAAACAGGGTGCTTGGTAGAGATATTATAACCTCGATAAGAGATGCAAATGGAAAATTAATCACTGACCAAGATAAAATGTTAGAAAGAACTGAAGAATTTTATGAACAACTATACGACTCAAATTTAAGACAGTTAAACGTATTCGTACATAGAAAAATTACAAATGTGAATTCAGAATATATCCCAGATATAGAAGAGTTCGAAATAGAAATAGTATTAAAGACTGTTAAGAACAAAAAGCAGCCGGAGAAGACCGAATATTATCAGAAATGTTAGAAGAAGGTGGATAAATGCTTTTAAAAGAACTACAAAAACTGTTTAATGACTGTTTACAAAAAGGAAAACTACCAACAAATTGGAATAATGCGGTTGTAGTGCTTTTACATAAAAAAGGGGATAAAACCAAACTAAAGAATTACAGACCAATTAGTCTCCTATCACAAATATACAGTTGTTTACAAAAATTTTGACCAATAGACTAACAAATAAGTTTGACCAATACCAGCCACGAAAACAAGCCGGATTTAGAACAGGTTTTGGGACAAACGACCATCTACAGGTAGCAAGAAATTTAATAGAGAAGGCCAAAGAATACAAGATACCACTATATTTGGGCTTTGTGGATTTCAAAAAGGCATTTGACTCTCTTGAACTAAACGCCATCTTAAATTCCCTGCAAAATAACCGAATAGATCATAGGTATACAAATCTAATTCGAAATATATATCAAAATGCAACATTAATAGTTAAGACACATGCGGAAACAAACAAAGTAAAAATGAAAAAGGAGTAAGACAGGGAGACACTATCTCGCCTAAATTGTTCACAATGTGTCTGGAAGATTTACTGACGATGTCCTATTAATAACAGATAATGTAACGGATTTACAAGAGATGATGACAGATCTGCAAGAGAAATCAGGAGGGGTAGAATTAAAAATCAAAATCAAAAAAACGAAGATTATGAGTAATGAAGATATCGACAATGACAATAAGGTTAAATTGAACAACAAGGTTGTAGAAGAGGTCGATGGTTACATATATTTGGGTCAGACAATTAGCCTAACAAAATCAAATCAAGAAGAAGAAATAAACTGAAGAATCAAATTAAGTTGCGCAGCATTTAGTAAGTGGAAAGAAGTTTTTAGAAGCAAAATAGCCAAAAATTAAAAACCAAATTATTTAATCAGAATGTTTTACCTGTCTTGACTTACGGTGCAGAGACCTGGACATTGACGAAAATAAACAAACAAAAATTAACTATAGTGTGAGGATATATTGAAAAATTCTTAGCCTACTATAGAACCAAACAAAATTTCAATGTCAAAATATTTTATTACTCAACATATTCTCCTCTTAATTGGATACATTTATTACAGCGAACCTGCAACGTCTCTAGACCTTTCAAAAAAAATGTTTCTTCTTGCTCTGCAAACCAGACCTCCACAGCTTCTATTACCTCCTTGTTGGAAGAAAATGTACGACCTTTTAAACTTTTTTTCAGTTGAGGAAAGAGGTGATAGTCGGACGGAGCCAAATCGGGTGAATAAGGAGGGTGTTCTAGTAATTCAAACCCTAAATCACGAATTTTTTGCATGTCAACATGAGATTTGTGTGCAGGGGCGTTGTCCTGCAAAAACAAAACACCTTTGGATAGCTTTCCGCGTCTTTTCTCTTTAATATTTTCCCGTAGAGTGGTCAGTAATGTCGAATAGTAATCTCCAGTTATTGTTCTACCCTTACCCAACAAATCAATCATGATTACTCCATGGCAAACTGAAGCAAGAACTTTTCCAGCAGATTTTTGGTTACAAAATTTCTTAGGTCTTGGAGAACCAGAGTGTCGCCATTCCATGGATTGTTGCTTTGTTTCTGGATCGTAGAAATGTACCCAAGTCTCATCCATAGTAACAATTCGGTTTAAGAAGTCTACATCGTTTTCAAATCGAGCACAGATCGAACGCGATGCTTCTACCCTTGCACGCTTTTGGTCAACATTCAAACATTTGGGGATCCATTTTGCAGCAATTTTTCTCATGTCCAAATTGACGTGACCCATATGATGAACGCGTTCGTATAAAATATTCAGTGCTTCAGATATCCGTTTTAGCCCAATTCGACGGTCTGATAAAATCATGTCATGAACTGCATCGATATTTTCGGGGACTGACACAGAAACTGGCCTTCCCGATCGGTCATCATCTTCAATGGAAAATTTACCTCTTTTGAAGTTTGCATTCCAATTTTTGACGGTCGCATACGAAGGACATTGATCACCAAGGGTATTAAGCATATCTTCGTAAATCTGCTTACCTCTTAACCCTTTTCAATACAGATACTTGATGATGGCTCGATACTCCAATTTTTCGATTTTCACAATTTTGGTGGACATCTTTTTTCATTTAATTTATTGCGTGACTCTGGTTTACTTTTTTGACGTCAAACTTTACACTGACACTTCTAATATGTTATTGTTCGTTGCAATGGTAACGCAATATTTTGTTTATGCAAGGAACTGGTCTAGGCTAACTAGATATCAATACATCCTTGTACATAGAGCAATAGAAAGGTCGATGCTGGGAATATCGTTAAGAGACCGAAGGACAAATGAGTGGATAAGATCAACAACAAAGGTGGAGGACGTAGTAGAAAAAATATTAAAACAAAAATGGCGATGGGCGGGTTACGTGGCGAGGTTGGAAGACAATAAATGGACAAAGGTAGTAATGCAGTGGAGACCTAGACAAGGAAGAAGATCTAGAGGAAGACCCCCCCTGAGGTGGACTGATGACATTAAAAGAGTGGCTAACTACAATTGGATACAAAAAGCACAAAATAGACAAGAATGGCATTAACTTGGAGAGACCTACATCCAAAATGAATTGATATAGGCGATGATGATGATGATGATGAGTAGCAAACACTGTGTATTTTTAGAATTATTAGACAATGGGGTTGGTGACTTACCGAATTCATATCCAATAATATATATATATATATATATATATATATATATATATATATATATATATATATATATTAAATAATGCTTTATTCTTTCACGTGTAAACATGTTTGTAATAAAAAATCTTTGGGGTTTAAACACGTGTAATAATAATTAAAAAATTACAACGTTTCGCCACGCTAACAATGGTACAACAAAATATGCAAAACAACATTACCATGATACCGATACGAAATGCTATTGGTTACTCTGGTCCAGCGACACGTTCAAGGTCAAAACCGCATAGAAACTAAAATTGTTATTTATTAATTACTTGAAAAAGCTGCGTGTTAGCGTGGCGAAACGTTGTAATTTTTAATTATTATTACACGTGTTTAAACCCCAAAGATTTTATATATATATATATATATATATATATATATATATATATATACTTTAGATAGCGATGTGAAGATGAGTTACTATAACGAATACTTTTGCTTTGCAGTAAACCTTCTAACTGATCATCTTTTTCCATCTGCTTAAAATGATTTATACAAGGCGTTTCCAAACTTATGCAAAAGTGATTCCTTCTTGAAAATTTAGAGGGAACTTGTTTATAATTCTTTTTTCTAAACTAAAACTCCTACTGAGTTATACCCTATCAAAGGTAATGATTAAAATTTGGTTTTTAATTTTTTTTTAATGGTACAAGATAGGGACCTGAAATTGTATATGTGGCATAAACTAATAAACGTCTATATTTTTTCATTTTTCCCAGAGTTGTGCAACAACTCTCTTAAATGTTTTTATTAAAACATTTTTGTGCGTTGGATTTTCGAAATTAAATTTGTAATTTAAAAACATTAATTTCTCAGCAGTGTGTGAGTTTAGGAAAAAAGACCGTAGTTAATTTTCGATAAGGAATCACTTTCTAAGTTTTTCGCATAGGTTTGGAAATACCTTGTATAGAAATTTCCATTTTATACTCAAAATCACTAGGTTAAAGTTAAGAGAAAATTTTGTAATTTATAATCTATTTCGAACTGTTAGGAATTATATGTATAATTATTAGAAAAAAACATAAAAAACGCAAATTAATATAAAAACATATATGGTATTCTAGGATAATAATATTTGTTAAGTTTTAAAAAAAGTTGTAATTGTGACTTTTTTTAGAATCCATTGAACTTTCACTTTTAGTAAAATTATACCTAAACCTCTTGAAACGGTGTTGCCCACAAATTTTTATCAAAAACTAACGACAGAAACCAAAACAAACAGTGCAACAAAAAAGGCTGTAAATAAAAAACAATAAAATCTATCATTGCATCTTACACGATGAACAATTTAATGACGCCAATAATAATAATAGTAATACAAATACGAGTAGGTAAGGCTACGCTTCTAAATTTGGTAGTAAGTGTGTAATAACACAGATAAACTGTTAGGAATTATTTATAGTCTGTATTTATTTATGGTACAGTACATAAATGACTCAACACCCTAAAATCAACAAAGTAATTAAGCGTTATTATTAAAAATTCTTCATCACTTCATACCTAACGGTTACATATTGAAACATTTCCATTTTTACAATTATAATGAGTTAATATGTGTAAATTGCATTATTTTCTTATGTATTTTATCGATATAATTTATTGCACATACTTTCAGACAGATAAACGTTTAAATGAGGGAAACGCTATATTTTCGCATCCTTTATAAGGTAATTTATCGCTCTTAATAAGTACAGAAATTTCAATTAATAAAAAAATAACGTAGTCAAATAAATTATTACACTTACATAGAGGTCAGCACTTTAGAGGCTTAATAACAATGATTATCCAGCAGATGTACAACAGCAAGATTGATGTGGTGCGGTTTACTATAATTACCGTTTGCCACAGCTAGTTGCTATACAGTACTATAGGGAATTTATTGGTGTAGGTACTGAATTACATTATAACAAAATTTTGTTTTAAACTGCAGCCCTTTTAAATTGGTATTTACAATTGTTGCTTTTGTTAAACATTTCGCAAAGTATTATTTTATTTTTGTTTAACAATACATATTTTATACTAGTTTTTGTGACGTTTCGAACAGTGTAATAAATTTTATGTAAAAATGTATGTATTCACAACATTGTTATGTGTTTTATTAGTAATTATCTAGTTTTTCAGTTATGCTACACCTAATTTTTCATTATTGCATCAAAATCAAACTTAGTTTTTATGCTGTATTCTTATAGCAACAAATGTTATTGATTTAATTACAAAGACACTCTTTTTTTTACATTTCCGTACAAGTGGATTGAATTTGTTTATATCTTCACAACTATATAATTTGTTTAGCAAATTCAAATAATATATTGGAATGACAATACTTACCGCATTAGTGCGGTAATAATAAATAGTAAGATATAATATTGAAATATTTAGTATATAAAAGTAATAAAATAAAAATAATAAAAATACAAAAAATCTAGGTAACACACGAAGGGAAACAGATGTCCTAGGATTTTTTATTTTTGTTATAATTTGAACCAAAAGACGTATGCGTAGGAACTCATTAACTATCAAATTATAAATGAAAAAACGTAGATGCCTATTTGTTACAGACGATGATGATATAAAAATTAAAACCAGAATTGAAGCGATAACAAAAAAAATCCTCAATAAAAATGCGAAAGAAACCATACCTCTAAATTAATTTTCAATTAGTAAACTATACCATTATTTAGAATGTACTAATGAGATAACATTTGAGAAAAGAAAACAGCATTGTTCTAAGCGGATAAAAACAAATTTTTAGTTTAGTTGAGAAAAGTGCATTATCCATATTGTTTTTAATAATTATAAAATTTTTATTCAAATATTTGAAACTAATAAAATAAAACATAATTCTAAGAATAGTATATTAAAAACTAGTTTCAGAAGATGCCTTCTGAAACGAATTCTTTATACTATTTTTTCTATTTTGGGCGTTTCAGATTGATTTTAAAATAAAATTTCTCGAGTTTTTAAATTTAGGAAATTTTAAAGTGTAATTGCTAAGGTGGCAATATTTTCGTTAAACTTTGGTTTAAATGCTAGTTTAAGTTTAATTAGTACATTTATCATATGTTTCATTAAAAAAAAATGGGTGGAAATAAAAATAAGTAGATAAATAAATCTATTGAACATTAATTACAATTTAAATTAATACACAGCAAACGTAATGACAGCTTGGGCGTTATCAGTGTTACCACCGTTCGGAATAAAAATTGTTTTATTTCTATAAAAGAACTCAAATTTCTATAAAGAACTCTTTTGGGTGCTTTTATAGCTCTGTAAGCGACCCAAAATAGAAAAAAATATGGGTTTTTATTACTTCAAGAAAAAATATATTCAGAAAAGTAAAAGCATGAGAAGATCACCCAAAAGAGAATGGAAAAGAAAAAGAGACAAGAGGACAAAAAGGCGCAAGTGAAAGAGAGGACAAGGACGAGGTAAAATATATATGGGTATTTTAATAGGCGTATGAAAAGAACTTGAAAAAGAGAAAATAGAAAACAAAAACGTTATAAAGAGAGTTATAAGAACTATAGTGAGAACAGAAGAAGAAGATAAATACGAAATAATAACGATATATGGAAAATAAATTGAATACACTAAAGAAAAAATAGAAAGAATAGTCAAGGAAGAAGAATATAGAACAATAATTATTGCAGGAGACTTCAGTGCACGAAAAAAATATGGAATGAGGAAGGATTTCTGGAAAGATGGAAAGAAGCCATGATAATATTCTATATATAAGGGAGGAGATAAAATTGAAGAAAAGAACTATTTAGAAATAAGTGGGATATAAAATTTTCGCTGAAATATTAAGAGTACGATTAAAAAAAGAATTAGAGGAGAAGATAGTATTACCGGAATAACAAATGGAGTTTCCGAAAGGAAGAGGGTCGATACACAATATATACACTACAAAACACATAATTAACTAGAAGGGAAGGGGAAAAGGTGTATGTAATATTCTTATGCGTCAGAGCAGCATTTGATAGAGTAGAAGAAGAATGTTATAAGAAATAAATCCAGAAAACGAAATAAATAAAGACATAGTAGGAGCGATTGAGAAGAAGTACAGAGAAACAAAATGTTGGACAAAAGTAAAGAGGACGATAGGAAAGACTTTTGAACGAAAAAGGAGTTGAAGCAGGGATATTCTTTAAGCCCAACTCTGTTCTCAATATATACAAGAAACATGGATAAAGAACTACAGAAAACACAGTTCCGAGGAATAAAGATAGGAAAGAAAAAGGTAGTAATATCGGCATATGCGGTCGGCATCATAAGTTTTGCAAATAATGAAGAAGGGATAAAATATGTAATAAGAGTTGTAAAAAAGTATTTAGAAAGGAAACAACTAGAGGTAAGTATAGGAGAAACGAAAATTATAGAATTCAATGAGAAAACAGGAACAGGGAAAGAATCGAGATGGTGGTAGCTGGGGTACATCATCAGAACAATAATAAAAATAAGGAACAACTAAAAGAACTACAACGCAAAGGAAACACAATATTAAGGCACGTATGGGAATTTGGAGAAAGGATATTTGAAAAAGACATTGCTAAGAGAAATGCTGTACGAATGTTGGAAAGAGATAGAACGGCAAAAATGAAATACAGTGAAGAAGATAAAAAGCATATTATCAGAGAGGAGGATACGCAAGAGAAGAAATAAAACTGTGACGGATGAAAAGAAGAAGAGATAATAATAAGAGACAAAAATAACCAAATGCAGGAGAGAAAAACGAGAATTAGACATAAAAAATATAACGACAAATACAACGACCTTATAATGGACGGAATCCCAAAGTATTTAACAGAAGGAAAAAATATGGATCAAAAGAAAGTGTTTGCTAGGTTTAGATTAGGAAATGAAGAAAATGTAAATATATATTAGATTACGGATGAAGAGAGAATGTGTGGGGAAAACTGGGAAAGCATAGAACATTTGTTAGAGGGATGTAGTAAAGTAAGAATAGAAGATAGAAGATGAGGGACATTCTCGTGAAGTACAGTAACCCCTATTGGGCGCGTCCTCAGGTGGCGAATAGAGAAATGGCCTGTTGAGATGACCGGCGAGGATCACCAGGTTAGTGGGTGTAATAAACGTGCTGGTTGAGAACAAAAAACCTTAACAAGTAGCACGTGAAAGCACTCACCGCGGACCAAACTTCTTGGTCCGGCTTGTTGTATTGTGGCTTAGGGCTTGCACCAAGATTTAACGACGCCAGTGGGGCGCTTTGAACAAAGTTAACCACTGTTATTCCGCTGATTCGTGCTGACGGTGGGCAAGTCTCGCGGGCCGAGAAGGTTGGGATCTGGGTTTTACCGCCTGAGTCGCAAGAAAATAACCACAATAATAAATACTAAATCCTACGGCGGACCAGGCTAAAGGGATGCGTGACTAAACAGTAACTCAGCACCTACTGGTTCTACCTCAAAAACCGTGCAACCTCTCGTTGTAACATAGCCTTCTATGTCAGTTGGGGCTCCTGGCATGGTGACTTTTTTTACCCCAACACTCGTGAGACCAAAATGAAATCAACAAAACTAAACACGGCAGAGAAACCAAGGACCTGCCGTCAAAAAACCTCTCTAGGGCTCAAAGGAAGAAGCTGAGGAGAAAAACAAACAAAAAGATTGTACATGGACGGAAGCCAAACCGAGAAACGACCGAAAGACTGAAAAGGAGAAGGGGAAGGATGTAAAAGAATTTGGCAGCTGCTGTAGACGCCACTCCCTTGGGAAGCGCAAATCCTCTACAGTTCAAAGATGCTTGGTTCTCGGCAGGGGTCTTAAGGATTAAATGCGCGAACTAGCACTCTAGGATATGGCTAGTGGAAACAGTGAATCACCTTGGATGCATATGGAAAGGTGCATATTTGACCGTAGTAAAATTAAAGAAACTTCCTAAGAAGCCCAAGGGCTGGACTTCAAGTGGGAGATTGTTGCCGTGGTTATAAGATTATGTGTCTAAATATTGTTGTGCTTATATGTTAGTGTTTAAATGTCCTATGTCTAAGTGTCGTGTGATTAAGTGCCGACAAAACGACGATACCAAATGGTCCTAAATCCGGATAAGAGATCTCGGACGGTTCTACATCCATAGATCTGCTTCATTGCTTAAATGTTTTTTAATCAAGTCAAAAATAAACTGTCAAGGGGTACGGCATGTCTAATATTAAGTTGGAAGGCATTTTAAAGAAATGGGAAGTGTGAGATAGGGCGCCTAAAATATATCCGTAATCAACTGATTAAAGAATCAAAGCACAAAAAACGCAGAGGTCGTAAGTTTAGTTTATTTACTTACTTTTTTGGACTCTGTCTCTTCTCTTTCTTAACTCTTTGTGTTTAGGAATTCTCGAGAATTTTTTCTATTGTTTCTTTTTATTTTACCTTTGATCGACTTCTGCCTTTTGTGCCTTCCGAGGTTTGCGGTTCTATTTGTGTTGATATTGAATCTTCCTCCATTCTTTTTATATGGACAGCCCAAGTAAGCTTTCCTAAGTATACGTGTTGTCAGGTCTGATTATTTATACTAAACGTACAGTTTATAATTCCTCCCCTTCTTCCATATCTCTTGCTCCATAACTATCCTTATTCTTTTGTGGTAGTAATCATTGCACTTTTTGTTTGTTTGTTTTCCAGGATTTAATAAAGTAAATATATTACCAACATAATTGTTTATTCCGACTACAAAATCTCTGGCTGTCAGATAATTGTACCATTGGAATGATACACTGGTTTATCGACTAGACCTTGGTGCCAAACTTTGTAAACAACTTTCTCTGTGTCTATGGTTAACCCATCACTTTTTATTCTGGTGTTGAATGCGTTATTGGGTAGTTGAATAGTAGTTAATTGTTTAATTCTAAAGTCGAACTGTTCCTGTAATAGTTAGATGCAGAGTGGGTTTTTTTAGCAATCTTTTTTTAATATGGTTAATAAATAGATTTGTCTGCAGCTGCTGAGTTGGGATCTAGGTTTTCTGTGTTTCGGAATGATTACTATTACAACTTGGACCAGTCCATTATATGTCGTCATGTAATGGTTGTGCTGTTATATTTTATGTTCTTATTTATCTTCTATGTTTACACACTTAATTAATATTATTACATGTGAATACTAAGGTGGGTAAGGGTTGGCATGTTTAGGCTTTAGTGGTTTTCCTAAACCTTGAAGCAAATGCTTTGCCAAGACGAACCAATCCACAATTGCACATGGTTTCGTCACCATACTATACATGTTTATACTGATCTTCTGGGGCACCATACGTAACACTTACATTACAATACAATATTTAAAATTCACCATACAAATAAATAGATAAATAATACGGTCTCTACCAATTCGTTGAGAACCATTTCAGTCGCACTTTCGCATTGAAGATGTTGGTTAGGTTTAGGATGGTATTTCCTGTCATGTTTTGTAAAGTTTTTTTTTGTAGACACAAGGATTTAACTTTCTATTCGTTTGATCGGTTTGTGGGATTCGATTATAGCATTTATTTTACTTTTACTTTTATTTTATTTTGTAATTGCTTGTTAATTATTTTGTAGGTCTCTAGTTTAATGTCAGTTGTGAATCAAACTTATTGTTTCATCTTTTATTTCTGTTCTCGACGCTTCGTTAGTTTGCTTAGGCACTTTTCTCCCCATTGTTCTTCTTTACGAATCTAGTATATTGGATTGATATTTCGAATTGATTGATTGATGTAGGAAAATTGAATATTTTTTTTGTTGTTGCTGTTTTAATTATGTATTTGCTTATATTTGTAACTTGGTGACAGAAATGTGAGCAGTTGCAGAGTCGATTCTTCAATTATTTATCTCTAACTAAGCAGTGCCATAAAAACAATCTCGAATTTCGTGCAGTAATTTTAATGATTTTGTAGGCGATTCGAGATTGTTTTTTGCTAGTTCTTAGTTGGTACTTGGTACACTAGATGTCGAAACATATTGTTGTATTTGCTTATAGTTGATCTATATATTTTTGTTACTTTCGTATCTTATCTACTTATCGTTCCAGAGTGTCATATATTCTTGTAACTCTTGTTTTGCTTTCCTTCTTTCGACGCATTTGACTTAATAATGGAAATACTTTCCTTTAATTCTTATTTTATTTGTTCTTAAATGTACAGCGTACAAATTGACTGTCTGGTTTTGTGCTTTTTTTGTTACAATTAATGTTGTCCTGAGTTGATGTCTTTCACTTTATTGCCACTTTTGAAGATTCTGTAACTAGTCTAGTATTCGACGTCGTTTTCGATTCAGTATGCTTTTTAGATTTCTATTGTTTGTATTCTATAATTTTTCATTTCCTTTCATGCATTTTCCACATTCCATGACCTTGTCCTTAATTTATTTCCTTTCGTAACCTTCGGTTATTTGAACTTCCAAATTTTCGTCTATCCGAGACTTTATTAGAAGTTCTGTAACATAAGATGTCTCCTCTAGGGATAGTTAAGCTTTATTTGTGTTTATAAATAAATAGACCATCGCACTTTTAACATACTAAAATATGCCTCTTTTGTAAGAAATAAAATATTTTCTGGTGAGTTGTTCTCCAAAATTTTTTTTATAATTTAGTGTAGACTTATAGCCCCTTCACAATTAAAACACAATTCAATGGATTGAGATTGCTAACGTTTTGCACCTCATTGTGTGGGCTTTATCAAGGCTCCATCACAGATTGAGTAGACGGTCAGTTATTTTAGTATTTATAAAATAAATAAATTGATGATTAAGTCAAAAACGTATTAAATATTAAAGTTTGAAATGATAAAAAACATTTAATTATAGAGGGTGTGTTCTACCTCTCGGGTAAAAATTGAATACAGTACTCTCTCGCTAGTTCGTCACCCTGGTGTCGGCAACCCTGACGAACTACTGGATGTGACGAACTACTGGAAGTTTCGAGAAAAGGGTTGAAATTTTCAAAGATAATGCTTGTTAACCCTGTATTTAAGTTACTCTTTATTTATTGAACACATTTAATGAACACAGATGGAATTAGAAGGATTAACTCATGCTTTCTTTAGAACAAAATACATAATATGTAGCAGTACATAGTTAAAAAAATTAAATTTCAATTATGCAAATGCAGTACATACTAGTCTTGTTTGGTTAAAAATCATCAATTTTTGATTGTTTTTTCCTTGATACATTTTGACAAGAATATTTTGCCGTAGCTTTGCTAATGTGCTTAGGGTGCTTGCCGATTCTGAATTCTCCTCGCCCCATAGTATGCATTTCTCAATTGCCGCAAGCGCATCGTCAGACTTGACTGTTGCAGTAGGTTTCGGCAGCTGAGAATTTTCATCGTTCTCGTTTGTAGCAGCACTAAAAATACGTATACGACAAAGCGTTAAATCAAGTTCTTTTGAGAAAAAAAATAGTTGCACCACTCTTCGATGTCTTCTCGTATGAGACCAGAATCTGGATGTTGTTCTACTGCTGTGGTGACCAACTCTGCCAAGGGAATGTCATCTTCAGGTTCCCATACCGGTACGTCGTCCTCGGCTGAAGTTTCGAGCTGTGGCCATAGCTTCTTCCACGAAGTGATGATTAGTTTTGTCGATACAGCGTCCCATGCTTCAGCTACTGTAAATGCGACATCCTTGAGGTTCAACTGTTTAAGAGCTAGACCTATGTCCGAAGTTTGGCTGACAAGTCGCAGTAAAATCTTCTTTTTAAAGTTTGTCTTTACGTTTTGAATCACGTTTTGGTCCAAAGGCTGCAACAAAGGCGTGCAGTTCGGAGGCATAAAGAAAACGCGGATGAAGCCGTCACTCGATGCTAGTTCGTCTTTACCATGACCCGGTGCGTTGTCGACGACCAGTAACGCTTTCAAGGGAAGGTTTTTTGATCTGAGAAATCGGCGAACTTTCGGCACAAACTCTTCATAGAACCACTCCATAAACAGAGCCCCGGTCATCCAAGCTTTGCTTTGATTACGGTAACTGAGTGGTAAATTGACATTCTTGAATGCCCTCGGTTTCTGTGACTTCCCAATTATCAAGAGCGGCAGTTTGTGTGTTCGCGAAGCGTTCGAACACGGCATGATTGTTTCGCGTTCTTTTGACGCTTTGCGGCCGGGTGCTGCACGTTCTTCGCGATAAACGTAAGTCTTATTAGGAAGAAGTCGATAAAACAAGCCGGTCTCATCGGCGTTGTAGACCTGATGTGGTGTGAGGCCATGTTCTTTCACAATCTCTTGAAACTTGCCGACAAAAGGAAGCACAGCTGATTCGTCGCTAGAAACGCGCTCCCCGGAAACACTAAGCTGGCGGATTCCATGTCTGGATTTAAACTTGTTGAACCAACCCTCGCTGGCCCTAAAACCTCCCTTCTTATACAGACGCTGGTAAAAAAACAACGCTTTAGCTTTGAGAATATCCGCGGTGATAGGCGAGTTGGGATTCTTGCGTTCGTTTAGAATCCAGGAATACAAACCCTCTTCCATCAAGTTGTTTTCTACTGAACGCAAAGTCTGCCGCGACGAGATGCTAGTTTTGAGTTCACGGTTGTTCGAGGAACATTGAAATGTCTTGCGACATCACTAGGACTTGAACCAGCGTCTAGTTTCTTCAAAATCTCATATTTAACTTTCAAAGTCAGTGTATTGTGTTTACGTTTACTCGTTTTGGCCATTTTGATTAGATAAAGTTCACAGAGCACTAATTGTAACACACTTGCAAACGTTCTTCCGCCGATGAACGAAAAACAACACAGTAACATGCGTCAAAGAAATAAAAATGCATCACACATCCCCGTGCGTGTCAGAACTTGCAGATTTGACGAACTACTGGGAGTGACGAACTAGCGGGCGACGAACTAGCGAGAGAGCACTGTATATAATAGTTGATAGCAAATTGAATATTTTGAAGGAACCCGGGAACCGGAAACCCATAGTTTATGTTTTATTTTAAAAACCGTACATTTCAAAGAAAGGAATCAAATCGTTGAGAATTCATAGATTGTGTGAGTTACTTTCATTTTCATAAGACGAGGAACTGTTTGGTAAAACATGAGCAATGCTTTTCTGGCCATAAAATTGTTAAATCGCTAATGTCACGACTTACACACCATTGTATAAAAACAGAATAATGCAAATTACAATAACTAATAATAATAAGTTTTGCGACACCTAATATCGTGTTAACGATCACGTACGTAAATGCATTCGCATTAAGCAACTTTGTCGACAGTTAGATAAGTTGATCCTTCGATAATTATAGCCAAATAACTGTTAGAAAAAATAAAAATCTCAAATTGCATGCTGTAAGTTCGCAACGGTTTGTACAATAGCAAACAAATAAGGAGAATCACTCGACAGCTGTTTCGTTCTTTTGGGACTTTTCAGGAGTGAGAGAACTTGAGTATAAGTTACTATTGTACTAATGCGTGGGGTCGACTATATCCTTTACGCATCATATTGTTTTTTGCAAGCTTCCAGCAAGCGATTCGAGATTTATATTCTTGCTAACACTTAGTTGGCTGTAATTATCGAATCGATTTATGTAACCATCTTTTGACAAAGGATCTTAATGCGAATAACTAATAAGGTAATGAAGTATTGACTCCATAAACAAACGATTTTTGTATTTTGGCCGTTAGATTTACCCAACTCCGAAGATATGGTTTATTCGTATGGATACAAAAGATACTTTATCTACAGGGTGACCTAATTTTTTTTTGTTAATTTACGACTTTCGGATCAAAATTACATAAAAGTTATATTAATGTTGATTTAGTAGTTTGTTTAGCTTGTATTGACAAAGATAGTATATTTTTATTGTACGTACTAGATTTTGATAAAAATGGATCAACTTTTGTTATTTTAAATCAAACCGTAGTAGTAGATGACATCTATAAGCAGGATTTATTAAATTTTTCGAAATTATGCAATTTATACAAAATTTCTGCAATTAGTTCAAAATAAAAATCTTTAAAACAACACATCTAGAAAACCGTGACTTTTATTCAAATAAACAAACAAATTAATTATTTTAAAAAATCAAATTTTTCAAATTTATAGGTATATTTTTCTTCAATAAATTTGCAATGAAACATTTATGTATTGGGTATTTATATTTTTATTATACCTATACTATTTTCTGGAAATTTCAAAAAAGCTTTTGTTGCATTATGTCATCGCCTACTATTATTATCTAAAATAACAACATTTGTCCTTATTAAGTATAATAAAAATCAAATGTTCTCGTTAAACTAAACATGAAAAACACATAACAAGATTTTTATATAATTCACTTCCGAAAGCTGTAAATTGAAAATTTATATAAAATATTTTAATCGGAACAATTGTTAGCTTGCTTTAATGCAATAAATTCGATTGCATCCGAAAATAAACAAATGAAAATTTCTATATGCACGGACGGGACTCGAACCTACACGCAGATAATCGATTTTACACTATACGTGTTTAGATACGTACGAAATAAATATATTGTTAAAAGCGCAGAAGAATAAACAAAGGCGGATAATTTCCATAGACCAAATTAAATATGCTGTAAACGGCGCACAGTTCAATAAACATCGCAATTTCTAGATTGACACGTAAACGACAAATACAGAAAAAAGGCGCCGCCTGCATCATTTCGTGTATCTAAATAAGTATTCTGATTGCAAGAATGATTGACAGATGCACTACAGTCAACGTAATATTGAATAAGGGTGACAAACGTCAGGGTAAAATAAAACGGCGACAGTGTGGCCTTTGGGAAAATATGTCAATCACATGTATGGCCTTTTTGTATTTACGTATACAGCATCTGTCCATGTTTTTCAAAAGTTAACTGATGTCCCTATTATTGCCCTTCAATGTTTGTTATAATCTTTTAAGTATATTACAAGTTGTAAAAGTTTTAAATAGAATTTATAATTTTTAGTTGTTGACAAGCATGTTCCCATTGCAGTGATTTTGTTGCACAATTTTTACACCTATTCATACAAAGGTGTGTTTTCCAGTTATCTTTTGTATACCTACATCCTATTGGTGCGTTTAATTTAGCTCTACACTTTCAGTGCTTGAGATATGTAGTAATACTAAGTTAATTCATACATTCATCATTTGATTTATATATTTAACTGCAACATTTATGATTATTATTACTAGCAACTCCATTGATGGATTCCCATGATTTTTCATACAAAGAAGGGCAAAGTTTATTATTAATTTAAGAAAAGATCAATATACTTGTTTAGAAGTTGAGTTTCACATAATTTACAGAGGAGCAGAAGCTGTCGTAATATATTATAAATATAAAATTATTTACAAACCAGTTTAACCACGACTACAAAAAACAAAACTTTAAGTTGCTATAGAAAAAGGTCATAAAAGTTTCTGTAGACATTTGTGAAGAAATTATGTAGTAAATCAAAACAGTGTGTATATCATAAATTACGAGTATTATGAGTACTTACTTGTAACATTACAGAATGTGCATGTAAACTGCTAATTTCTAACTATAATAATTCACATACGATTATTAACCTTAAGAGGTTAATAGATATTTCGTAATTTGCAATCAAATGGAAATCAAAATGTTTTGTTTGTTTATTATTATTGTTATTAAAAATAAAAGTTTTGTCGTTAAACCGACGTTCCGTGCGATCTAACGCGTACTTCTCCATAGTCCTAAAATTAGAAAAAAATTTGTTATACCTTCTAAACGTTTAGTTGAAAACGGACATACTACGAAAGCACGATATGGCATTACATATAATATTAATATAATATTTTGTTGCATATACAGAGTGTCCATCAGCGTGAGTTAGTTTATCAAATGATATGGTCAAATAATAATTAAAAAACAAAAATGGTTAAAATGGTTAAACATGTAAGTTTTTTAATATTATCTTAATACCACAACACACCACAAAATATATGTATACAGGGTTTTCAAACTTAAGTTGGCACTATTGCTAACTTTGTTATTATTAGAGCTACAGGGTCGGTTAAATAGGCAATAGTAGCATTTGTTTATCTCATTCACTATTATAGAATAAAAATCGAACATCGCGTTCGCGAGTTATGTCAAATTGTTCCATTTCTTCAAATTGGACACCATGTATACAATATACTCAATCGATAGGAAATTGAATACCGAATAAAAAGTGTTCTATTATTTTTTATCCTAAAATCAAAAATGACAGTGCTATTGATGATTTTTCAAATAAGTTTTTAAGTGGCTTGATTTTATAAACTACAATCGTTTGTTGTATAAATGTCATCAGAATTAAAATGTCAAATTGAAGTTTCAGTGGTAACTAGTTTACAGTCACTAAAACCTTTTACAGGCGGGCTGAAAAATGCTTGGACCAAGACGGTGATGTTTTTTAGCATCTAATTTGAATTTTTCTTTTAATGTTTCTAGAATAAATTAAAATAAATCATATCCTTTCGCTTCATAGATATTCCTCTTTTTTCATTTCATTTACTACTTCGGCTGGATATAGCCACCGTAAATTTTGTATGTTAATCTATCCCCATCACGAAATAATTTTTTTTAAATGTCTGCCGTGAACAAGATTTAAACCGCCTCGACCAACGGTTTTCCGACCAGTAAATTTGACTACGTTCTTGGCATTACTACTTGACCGCCCACTGGTCTGATATTCTTCCTACTTTCTACTTTATAGTAAGGCAAAGTTATAACTAACACATCCACCTTCACCAATTTGAAAAATCATCAATAGCTCTGTCATTTTTGACTTTAGGATAAAAAATAATGGGAAACTTTTTGTTCAGTGTTCAATTTCCTATCGATTGAGAATATTGTATACAGGGTGTCCCATTTAAAAAATGGAACAATTTGACATAACTCGCAAACGCGACGTTCGATTTTTATTCTGTTTTCACCATAGTGATGAGAGAAACGAATGTTAATAGTTTGCCTATTTAACCGACCATGTAGCTCTAATAATAACAAAGTTGGCAATAGTGCTGACTTAAGTTTGAAAACCCTGTATACCGTGTGTCCCACTGAAAAGTTACTATGTTATATTAAATATGAGCGTACATTTTATTTCTGGCACAATTCGAACACAATATTACAACATATTTTGTCGGATAAATAAAATAGAGCAATGATAATGAGTATTCAAAGCGTAATTTACCAAAAAATCAGTATTGTAGGTTATTTTTTTTGAATTTTTATTTATTAACTAAATTGATTTTAATTTATTAAGCCCTTTGTAGATAAATTGTTTAATTTGTTGCTTAGTAATTTTTTGCGCTTTCTAACAAGGGTTCGATTCTGATTGCAGTATTTTTTTTATTAATTTTATTATCATTATAATACAATTTTGTAAATGTTTAATATTAAAAAAAATTTTGTTTAAATTGTATTAAAATTAACATGTATAAATATTTCATTAATAAAATAAATTACGACAATCAGGATCGAACCCGGATTTTTGGCGTAAATCGTAATAAAAATTTTACTGCTTTTTTAATAAAATACGCTTTAAATACTTACATTACCACATAAATTAGTTTTTATTTATCTATCTAATAAAATATGTTGCTATATTGTGCTCAAATTCTGCAAAAAAAAAGATATGCATTAATTATTAATTTAACATAGAAAACGCCAATGTCAACTTTTTGTTAAACACACGGTATATTAACTCACGGGAAGTCTCAACAACTTTTGATTAAACCTTTATAAGGTCCTAAAATTAAGGGCAAAACGTCGTCAATTTATTTTTTCCACCTACACCAAGAAAGAGTCCTATCAAAAAAATATATAAATACGAAATGTATTACAAATTAATCAAAATATTCAAATTTTGGTATTTGGTATGAACAGCTTGTTTATTTGGCTTTCCGGTATGCATTCCATCTGTCTTGCCAACTATAACCAGAGCAGAGTTTGTGGATGTTCTATACACACCTAAAACTTTTCTTCTTTGGCAAAAATGAAATATTATTAGCATTTATAATTAAGCGATTTGTTTAAAAGTTTATTTTTAACATATTATGACAAAAAAAGACTTGCAGGACACCACAGGTGATACCCATTATTTTTAGTGAGTTTTTCTGTTTCGCTCAAAAGTTTGTTAAATAACATGACCAAGATGTACTGGTAATCGCTAATTATTATTAAGAAAGAAAGCTTTTCTTGTTTACCTGTGACACTGTCAACAGAAGATTATCTTTGATATGCGTTGAGAGCGGGTGCTAACCATTTGTCAGGCGGTAGTCAGCTGTCTGGGAAATAACTTTTTTTGGACGACCGTTGAAGAAAGTCATTAATGTACTGCATCCATTGCGAAAAGTTAAAAATATGGTCATACTATCTAATCTGTTGAAAGTTTAGTAAATTAACAGATTTTATTAATTTTGTTTCAATATTTCAAAAACTATGCGGTTTAGCGCAAAAAGTGTCATTAATAAAAATAACGTGCCAATAAAAACGGTCCTGTTCGTAATCTTGCTAAAATAAACGGTTCAAGAGTTACGGAAGGTGTAAAGGTAGAAATTATTCGTATCTTTTACGTAGTTAGTAAAATTAAATTATAGAGAAATAACTAAACAATTTAATAATCAGTAACATTGAATAATTGTATTGTACTCCCAAAGAAGCTAAAAGGCTTTACAGAGTGTTAGCAGCGATAAAATACTAAGAACGAGAACCGTGTTAGTACACCTTGGTGTTTAGAACAAGCGTGGCAGCCTGCCGTAGAATGGTCGACGACTGCATCCTGCACGTACCTACTCTCTTCTCTCAGTAGTGTCACAGAACAAATAGTTACGGATTTAGAATTGCCACTTATATTTGGAAATATCACCAATATCAACTATTGAAACTTGGATCAACTCTATGCTAGTTGTTTCTTGTGTGCGTGAAGCATTCGAAGAATTTGCAGGTGTGCGCAGCATCTCTTCAGAGCAGCACGTGCATCTACGACAGTCATGGCAGTAAAAAAATGGCAAGGACAAGAAAATATTTACTTTTTGGTTTGAGAAACACAATCCGTTTTCTAAGACACCTAAACTCTCTTCCTTATCGTCAGGGGTGGTAGCAGATGAAAACGTGAATGTGGTTGAAGTTGAAACACACTAGGATTAAAAAAAACATTCAATGAGATACATTTAAACAGACAGTTAGCTGTTAAGTTTCTAATAGCCTCTAGAACGAAGTCTATGACAATTAACACTCTTGTACATCGGATGGTGTGCTCAGGAAGGTGTGATGAGAAACTTAAAAAACCACTTTAATTTGAATTATGTGCTTATCCTCCATCCTTCTTCGACGAATCTAGCTTGACGAAGATTCCAAATTCAAATAAATCGTCAATCACCTTGGATTCAGAGAAAGTGTGGTATATCGTTAATAAGGGTCATTTGAGAAAGTTCAAAACCGTCTACAAGTTTATATGCCTAGGCTGGTAGAAGCCTCTTTCTCCTCTTAAAAAGTAACGTCCCTTGAAAAAATTTGCTTTTACCAAACACATTCCTGTATAAAAAAATTAGTTTCCTCATAATGTCATATATTTTCCAAAAAATGTCTACTTGCACACTCTCCATAACTCTGGAACCGTTCACTTTAGCAAGATTATACAAAGGAGCATTTTTTTCTCAACTTAATGCAGATTATTTTTATATATGGCGCTTTTTACGCTAAACCGTATAGTATTCGAAATATTTTTAAAAAATTGAAAAAAAAATTTATCACCTTTTCTCCCTTCCTCTCCCAAACCCGACGCTTAAAATGGTGTAACTTTTTACCAAACAATATGTGAACTATATATAACAATTTGGAGTTTGAGGGAAACTTTTACTTTGGATGTAGAGGTTTGAGTCTATTTGCACCGTACTAGTAGTACTATGCATGATAAGTTACTTTTTCCTCCACATTCTGCTTTTTCACCACTTTTACACTCTTTTAATGTGCGATTGGTAGCTCCCTGTTCTAATGTATTTAGCAGGTCGGTGAGATATCCCAAGAAGATGGTGGAATGCTTCCGGCCACTGCTAATTTGTGCCTTTACAACAACTAAATAATTTTTCTGCTTTTAATTTTATTAGTTGTAGGTTCAAAATCAAAGAAGTTCTAGCATTGCTCTTCAAATTCAGTATCTTCTACGCCTTCTTTAGGGCGAACGACAGATAAATAGAACAGAAAATTAGAAATATTGATGTACACTCATGAAATTTAAAACTTGGACACTACAATTTCTGTAAACAAAAGTTTGCACATTGTGAAGCGGGCTTAAGGGTATCATTTACAATTCTAACAGCAGGTAGTCTCAGCAGGAGTTATCTTATAGAAGGACTGTAGAATGAATTATTACACTAAGCACGTTTTAGAAAATAGGTAATTTACGTTGCTTACTTAATTTTTTTCTTTAAAGAATATATTTGAAGGTATCGCTAATTAAACACCATAACTCAAACACCATAGCTCGATTAATTATCGAATCAAAATTTTGTTTAGGAAATGTTTACAAAATAAAATTAGAAATAATTTTGATTTAAAAAACGTCTACAAGCAATAACTTTTAAATTAAATCAAAAAACTAAACATGGTTATTTGGGTTGATTGATTATTACTTATTTTTAAATAAATCTAACCTACTAATTATTGTAAGTTATTTAAAAAAAATCATTAAACTCTCTATTCATAATATTTAGTCCTTACAAAATGTTTATTTTATGACGTTTAATTTTTTCTGTAGTTAATATAAAAAGTGAAAATAAAAACTAAGGCAATTCTTATTGTCAACGTATATATTTAGTTTTTGACAAGAATTTATTACATAATATAATTAAGATACCAAGTTATAGTTTAAATTAAATGAAAACGTTTTTTTTAAAATAAAGGTATTACTATATAAATAAATATAAGAAATCAGAATGGGTGTGACCTCCATTATCATTGATACATTCTTCGAGGCGTCTGCTCATTGACGCTATCAAGGTATCAATATAATTAATATTAATCGTTTCCCATGCGGTATCAATGGCTGCAATTAGTGCATTACGGTTTACTGGTATAAAATTTGGCCCTTGTTGTCTACGGATAACAGCAAGTATTCGAGTCCAAACATTTTCCATAATGTTAAAATCTGGGTTTTTTGCTGGCCAGGGTAACAGCTCCAAGTTATTTTCTCGTATCCAGATTTTAACATTATCGAAAATGTTTGGGCTCGAATACTTGCTGTTATCCGAAGACAACAAGGGCCAAATTTTTATACCAGTAAACCGTAATGCACTAATTGCAGCCATTGATACCGCATGGGAAACGATTAATATTAATTATATTGATACCTTGATAGCGTCAATGAGCAGACGCCTCCAAGAATGTATCAATTATAATGGAGGTCACACCCATTATTGATTTCTTATATTTATTTATATAGTAATACCTTTATTTAAAAAAAAGTTTTCATTTAATCTTAAACTATAACTTGGTATCTTAATTATAATTATGTAATAAATTCTTGTCAAAAAACTAAATATATACGTTGACAATAAGAATTGCCTTAGTTTTTATTTTCACTTTTTATATTAACTATAGAAAAAAATGAAACGTCATAAAATATACATTTTGTAAGGACTAAATATTATGAATAGAGAGTTTAATGATTTTTTTAAATAACTTACAATAATTAGTAGGTTAGATTTATTTAAAAATAAGTAATAATCAGTCAACCCAAATAACCATGTTTAGTTTTTGATTTAATTTAAAAGTTATTGCTTGTAGACGTTTTTAAATCAAAATTATTTCTAATTTTATTTTGTAAACATTTCCTAAACAAAATTTTGATTCGATAATTAATCGAGCTATGGTGTTTAATTAGCGATACCTTCAAATATATTCTTTAAAGAAAAAATTAAGTAAGCAACGTAAATTACCTATTTTCTAAAACGTGCTTAGTGTAATGATTCATTCTACAGTCCTTCTATAAGATAACCCCTGCTGAGACTACCTGCTGTTAGAATTGTAAATGATACCCTTAAGCCCGCTTCACAATAAACTTTTGTTTACAGAAATTGTGGTGTCCAAGTTTTAAATTTCATGAGTGTACATCAAACGCGTTTCAAGTCATTTAAACTAAGAATGTTTGAAAATTCAATTGTGGATTAGAAATTGCATTATACCATGTTTATTGAAAACCCCAATTCCAGTGCATACAATTTTTTCCAATTTTCTGTTAGACTGGGACTTCTCAATAACGTCGCAAATTGCAAATTCGCAACCATTTTTAGTTCTGCTTTTTTTCGAATGATGTGACAAAGATCAGGTAGCCAATCGAGGGAAGAAGAGTATTCATAAAAAAAACGTAAAACCAATAACAAAAAACTCTAAGTATAAAACAGTTCCATTTTTAATCTCGCAGATGACATAGATGTAAAAATGATTGTTCTACACTAAATTATCAGATTTTCGTAGACTTGTTGGTGTAGCAGGTTTTATAATTTATTCTATCTTTAATGATAGTTCGATTGGTTAGTATCTATTTTGTATTGTTTGTGTCAGTCAGACTAGCATAAAATTAAGCTTTAATTTTGTTGAAAGTTGTTGGTTCTAAATCACACAAGCTTTAATTTTGATATACTGCTTTTTCTTATAATTATTACAGTTTTTTTTTTCATTTAAAGTAAGTAGTAAGTAAACTGTTAATAGAAATGTTCATCAGGGAAATGAACGTATAGGTGACCTCAATAAACAATCGTATCTTTTATCCGTGACATCATATGCAACACAAAGGAGGGATATTTAATAAAAACGTCTTTAAATTGCTTAAATGTATATATTCATTTATGTACATTCATACTTTTAAGTAATCTAGTAATCTCTTGATAGTACATATAAATGACGTGTATATTGGAAAAATGGATTAGCCTTAGAGACAGTGGGACCCTTGGGAAGGCCTATCACCTCCAACACTCGCAACAATCTATTGGGAATTCGCCCCTTTTCAAAGGATTTGTTGTAGTGTTTTAGGGTTGGATGGAACTGCTAAATGGGTTAATATTAATACGTTGCATTTTTATACACACTCAACGTCCTTTATAATACATTTTCAAATTCTTTTGAAATCCATAAAGTTTTCAAATTTTAAGTCGACTTCTTAAAACATCAGCTTTATTGTTAACAAAACGTAGTATGGCAATCCATAATCTTTATGAGTGATCTCCCCAGCGACACTGTTTGGAGCAGAGGATTAGCTGACTAATGTGATTTATTGCTGAGATATCGAGAGGGGTGTGCATTAGCAACCCTCGCTAACTAATTAATACGTTCTTACTAACCTTTTAATCATAATTGGATAACTGTACTGAGTTGTTGAAACCAAATCACATCTGCAGGCTGCTCGAAACTTTTAATGTCTTGTTAATTAAGTTAGCAGTGTTTGAGGAGAAGATATTGTTCAAACCCGTCGTTTTCCCGTTTTGTTTATCCGTCGTTTTTGTTTCTCTCACATCAAACAACCATCCTTATTGTGCATAAGTTCTTCGTCCTATAAGGAGCTTAATTAAAATGAAAAACTTCGTTCGCTATCGATTGTAGAATAATTGCGTTAATTAAAAACAAAGTTAATATTATTTTCGGAAATATCGTGTGATTAACCAAACCATTGCGCAGTTTCGAGGGGAACTAAATGGTTAGACAAATACGATGAAGTAATAACAGTTTCAATAAATAATCTGTAGGAAATGGTGTAAACTTCCTATTCCTTAGCAAGTGGCGCCAATGTGGGTTGTGGTCGACAATCTAAACTTGGATAGTATAGCTTTACCCTTTATTACAGCATGTAAGATACAAGAGTGTACCAAACTGGAAGTCGTTATCATTAAACATGAGCTTCAACAAATAATAATTATATCTTATTTCCCAGCGTAACTTATATCAGTAAAATTATCAAGTATAGGTAAATTGTATGTTTCGCTTGGTAATGGTTACAGTTAATCGCCGTAATGTATAGAATTATGCAAATTTATTTCAGCATGCGAATTTATCTGCATTAATACTACACGGTTTTTTAAAAAGCGAAAATTGCGCTTGAATTTTTTCATTTTATCTTATCGTAAAAGAAGACTTAATTAAATATTTATTTATACTTTAAATAGTTCGCAATATTGCTTAAAGGTATTAACGCCATCCAGAATTATTATCGAAAAAAATTCTACATTATTAAATGTTTTTTTCAAAATTTTAAATGTAATGTGACATAAGATCAGTTTAAAATTCTAGAATCACCAATGTCACTGAAACAAAGTTTCAATTTAATTCTGTAATATGGTTCTAAAAGGGCCAAAGTTTTTTAATAATTACCTTTTCCTTTATTTCGAATTGTGTTTTCCGTTTCGGAATCGATTTTCTTTACCTAAATGTTTTGCTATCTTTGCTGTTATATTTATTAATTTCTTGGCGATTCCTTCTACTTCTATTAATTTTCCTCATCTTTAATCTCTTTCTATCTAAATACTTTAACATCATCACAAGAAATTTTTGTCGTTTAATCTTTTAATAATTTATTTATTATATAATTATAATTTGAAAACATTTTTGATTCTACGCCTTTATTTGTCCAAAAATTGTAGAGCTAATTTTAGATACAACTAATAAGATGGTTGCTACATCTAGTTTTGCGTCGTGCTATTGTAACACGTCTGAATAATAATCTAACTAGCACAATTTTGTTGGCAGGTGTTAAGCTTACTTACTCTTGAAATCCCGTGAACTTCGCTATAAAAAACGTAGAAATTCAGTGTGTACACTGTATACAGGGTGTGGCGCGAAGAGTTTTGATTAAAAGTAATGGCGGATAGAGTTATGTTAAAAATCTGAAATTACGAAGCTATAGGTTTTCGATGACGCCGAGTTCAAATATAATATTGTCCTTAATGTGGCACTTCCGGTTATACCGGAAGTAGACGTCAACTTTGTTATTTTAAATGGAACCTAGTATTTTTATTTTATTTTCGGATTTTACATGAAATTTTAGATTAAATTTGTGAACAATGTCCTATACCAAAAATGAAGTATTTTCGAGATATTTCGATTTATTTAAAAATTTTGAAAAAATCCTAGTCTACATTGAATACCGATATCTCCATTAATAACGAAGCTAGTGACGTGAAATTGTAACTAATAATCAACAAGCGCTTGCCCGTTAACTTCATGTGTCCAACTCATTGATATTTCATACAGAGTGTTTAAAACTTAGCTACCACCGTGGCCAATTTAAATCATTTATAAGCTGCTTACTTTAAATAGAACACCCTGTATTTTATTACATTTTTCGCTGTATTTTTTAAGCCAATTCGTTTGGTATTAGTATTCCCTATACCTAAATCCAACCAGTTTTGAGATATTTCATTATCTTTGTTAAAACATAACAACACTTGATTATTTCAACATTAGTAAAGGGTAGGCCATGGCTGTCAAAGATTTGATAGTTAGAACGTTAATGTTTATGTTGTTTTGACAGTTTTCTTTACCAGTTTGTATTTCATAGTAAATAATGGCAAATGTAGGGTTCACTAATGATGATTTCCTAAATCTTATTATTATTTACGGCGAGTGTAATAGAATTGTTTTTGCAGAAAGATATCCAAATCGACCAAATGCAACTGGTGATATTGTAAGAAGATTGCTTAAAAACTGCCGTCAGTTTGGTCAATTTAAGACACAAATTAATAAAAATAAACCACTAGTGGACAATGACATAAACGAAATTAATGTTTTGGGTTATTTTACGGCCTCTCCAAATGCCTCTATTAGAGATTGTAAAAGAGATCTTACTTTGTCGACGAGAACAATTTATCGCATTTTAAAAAAACACAAATGGAAACCATTTTCGTATCATTTGGTGCAGCACTTATAATTAGATTATCCTCCTCGAAGGGTGCAATTCTGTGAATGGTTTTTAATGAAGACCCAAGAGGATGAAAACTTCATAAAAAAAGTTATATGGTGTGATGAAGCAAAGTTTAGCAAAAATGGATTATTTAATCGACATAATTCCCATTTTTGGTCTAATGAAAATCCACATGTTATTAAAGAACGTTGTTTCCAAGATAGTTGGAGTTTTAATGTTTTTGTGCAATAAAAGACGATAAAATTTTAGCAATAAAATTTTATGATGAAAATTTAAACGGTGAAAGATATTGTGACATTTTAGAAGAAGTCATACGACCCGCGTTACATACTTTAAGAAATGGAGAGGCGACTTCAGCTTGGTATCAGCAAGATGGAGCACCTCCTCATAACTTTGGGCGTGTTGCTGACCATCTTTACGACATGTTTGATGATAGATGGATTGCCAATCAAGGTCCGTTTCGTTGGCCAGCTCGCTCTCCTGATTTGGCTCCTCTAGATTTTGGTATTTGGGGTTACATTAAAAATCAGGTATTTTCCAAACCTGTTTACGACAAGTAAGATATGATGCAAAGAGTCTTACTTGCTTTTAATTCTCTAACACCCGACCATATTTCCAGAATTACAAGACGTAGCTTAATGAAACGGATTCATAAATGTTTAGAAGTAGATGGAGCTAATTTTGAACACTTATTATAAAACTTTATTTGTTTAATATTACATTTAGTTATTTTTGTTTGTAAGTTATCTAATTAAATTAATACAAAATACTTAGTCAACGTTTTTAATGATATCCATACTTAATAATCCTTTCAGGCTATTGGTTACTTTTCAGAATTAATAACTTATGAAAAAATATCAAAATATCACCTTAAATAATGGAAATCATGGCCTACCCTTTACTAATGTTGAAATAATTAAGTGTTGTTATGTTTTAACAAAGATAATGAAATATCTCAAAACTGGTTGGATTTAGGTATAGGGAATACTAATACCAAACGAATTGGCTTAAAAAAATACAGCGAAAAATGTAATAAAATACAGGGTGTTCTATTTAAAGTAAGCAGCTTATAAATGATTTAAATTGCCACGGTGGCAGCTAAGTTTTAAACACTCTGTATGAAATATGAATGAGTTGGACACATGGAGTTAACGGGCAAGCGCTTGTTGTTTATTAGTTACAACTTCACGTCACTAGCTTCGTAATTAATGGAGATATCGGTATTCAATGTAGACTAGGATTTTTTCAAAATTTTTAAAAAAATCGAAATATCTCGAAAATACTTCATTTTTGGTATAGAACATTGTTCACAAATTTGATCTAAAATGTCATGTAGAATCCGAAAATAAAATAAAAAATACTAGGTTCTATTTAAAATAACAAAGTTGACGTCTACTTCCGGTATAACCGGAAGTGCCACATTAAGGACAATATTATATTTGAACTCGGCGTCACCGAAAACCTATAGCTTCGTAATTTCAGATTTTTAACATAACTCTATCCGCCATTACTTTTAATCAAAACTCTTCGCGCCACACCCTGTACAGTGAGATAAATTTCTGTTCTTCTGTGTGTTTATTCAAGGTCAAACAACAATCCAAACTAAAAAAAATAGTGTAAGAAAAAGTATTAGACCCAGTTCATAAAGATTTAGAAAAACTATGACACAAATAACCCAAAACTATAGAATTACAATAATCTCATTGCTTTTGTTGTTTTGCATCAATACTATTTTTATAACCATTACATTTGTAAATTGAGGATCATTTGGCAATCAACTGTTAAAGATTTTTGTTTATATGAATGAATTACATTTCTTAAAACTTAAAAGACATTTACCAACAAATTTTGGTAAATGTTAATATTGTTATTAAATTGAAACGTGCAATGTAACAATGAATGTATTGATGTCGTGATGTTCAAACAGTTGAATAAAAAAACCAAAAATTGCTGATTGTGATAAAACAGGGGATATTGACGCTCAACGTGAGTTCGGTTATTTAAATTATTGAAAATAATCAATTACAAGTTATATCATAGAAATCACTGGTTTTTTATACAATTTGGCAACTTGGTTTCAGCAAAGCAGCATTATCCTAAGTAAAAGTAACCATAGTCCAATTCAGTTTCTTCAAAAACAGCCACAAATCAGAATCTCAATTTCAAGTCAGAAAAACACCTCCTACTACTAATTTGATACAAGTTCCATAGAGTTCTTCAACCGCCGTCATACAAACCAAAATTTGAGGACAATCACACAACCCAAACCCAAGGAATCTGGCAACGTGTAGCAAAATCCTTAAAATGTTCCTATTATACAGCAAGAATAAAGTCGACGACAATGCCACTAACAGCAGTGATACTAAAAACTAAGCTAGTTAATTTTGGGGTCATATTAATAATAATCCTTAGTTTGGAAAAAGTTTTACTAAATCCGCCAAAATCTAGAGTATCAGACTTTTTACGTTTTTTATTAAAGCTATTATTTATATATATTTATTATATATATTTATATTTATGATGCTATATAATAGCTTACAAATCTGAAGGACATCCGAAGTTCAGCAATATTTTGTATTTTCTGTCCTAATTATCTGTTTTTCCATTCTTTTTTTTTGCTATTTCTTTAACCTACTATTTTTTGTCATTGTAGTGACTAGCGCTTGGACCCGTCCATTATATGTCGTCATGCAATGGCTGTGCTGTTATATTTTATGTTCTTATTTACCTGCTATAGTATTTATTGCACACTTAATCAATATTATTACATATTAATACTAAAGTGGGTAAGGGTTGGCATGTTTAGGTTTTAGTGGTTTTCCTAAAACTTGAAGCAAATGCTTTACCAAGACGAACCAATCCACAATTGCACACGGTTTTGTCACCACGCTATACAGGTTTATACTGATCTTTCTTTATTATTTCTATCTACACTCAAATTTCAAAAACCCCATTTTTAACGTTCGACTTTTATGTCGAAGAACATAGTTCAGTCAGAGTTCAACACTGCCTTGTTCCTTAACCAGTTTGAACTTGTTACTGCACACCATTTACATCCTTTCTCATACTTAAACGCACACATTTCTTAGACTTTTCTTTTTCTCAAAAAATTCTGAAAACCCCTCCTCCATTACTTTTGGCGTGCATAATCTGTTACTTTCCTTAACTCTCTATTTTTGTATTTTAGTTTTTCTGTACTTTTCTTTCTTCTATTTATCCAAGATTTTTTTGTGGTTTGTATTCTCTTTAATAACTAATAGTTAGCTACATTCAACCTGCTTTTTTTATGACACAATTCCCTATCTAGATCTGGCTAATGATAAGACAAATTCATACCCCCTTTCTTTATCTTCAATACACTTCTTGGAACAATAACCCACTCTCCTGTGAATTTGATCTAAAATAGAACAGCAATACTAGAACTTTCTTCATTCAAAATATATATTTGCATTAATTAAAAGAATCAGAAAATGTAGTATATCTTAGATTTTAATGGATTTCATGTGACCGTAACAACTAGAACTAAAAATGAATATCTTCTAAATTACTTTAAATAGTGATGTTTTTATAAAAACTTTTTCTTTATAAAAATGTTAAGCTTGATCAAATCTGTTCAAAAATTGATTTTGCTTTAAGTTTAAAAGTACTAATCTAGTCAAACTGTCGCAAAAAAGCAAACGATTAGAGTGATCAGGGAGCTCTAATTTTTTGATAAGCTGTATGGTATGGAAATTTTTGACTTGCTAATTTTTTTCTTCAAAAGTTACTAAACCGCAATTTGAGAGCACAACAAAATACTTGACTCTTCTACTTCCAGCTATCTTAACATTAATCTGTTCTGCGTTAACAAAGTTTTTTTTGTTCAGCACAAGCACACTCATATGTTTATCATTATGTAATGCAATGATACAAATTTATTGTACTACACAAAAGTGTGTGGCAACGACAAGTCTCCTTTGGAGCTGCAGAGGCTAGCAACAGAGTTTGGTGACAACGATTTCATTCTTTTCATTCATGAGGAAACAGTACACGAAAAATCAAGGAAAATAAATGTATATTTTTTTCAGTTTTGGGAAAATTTAAAAGCCTCTATCACGGGAAGTATTGCAGGAGGAAATTCAGCCTCATTTAAAGGTTTCAAAAACAGTATGCGTGGCACAAAAAATAAATCATCTTCAAATGATTTTGTTATGTTCATTGATTGTAAGCGACAACCACTTCCACTATTAGCAAGTTAAACTTCACTTTTTGCTTTTTGGCCACTGTAACAATAGAAAATTTTATATTATGTTTTTTCGTGTTACTGAGCCCTGGTCTGTTAAAACTTCCTGCTCTTCTTCTAAACATTTCGTTTGTTGTTGTGCCAAACACTAACTCATCAGACTTAAAACGGGTTCTACGACTACTCCACTGAAGATGTATTCCGTAACAACAAACAAAACGTTTGGAAGTTCCAATAGCCCATAAATATAGACACCAATCGTCAAAGTCTACATTTTTCAATTTTCTTTAATAAAGGGGAGTTACTTTTACATTGCATAAGTAACAAGATACTTTCTTAGTTTAAAAAGTGGATCATCTCCCTACATAATACGAATTGTTTCGTTAATGGAAAGTTTGGAAAAAGGCAAAAGATCGACGAAAATATCATGCTGGCTTACTTGTTTGAAAAAGTAAGAAGCAATAGAAACTATGGTCAAACTGTATTTAATTGTGCGTTCTTTGTCTACAAGCTTTAACTATATGGTCCATGTACTTGATGATTAAAAGTACGACAATCTTAATATTTTTTAATATGGAAGTTGTTTGGATTTTTTAAGCGTCAAAATGAAACTTTTGTGAACAACAAGACAAAACTATGGAAAATATAATCAGCTCTTTTTATTTTCACACCCGATGATTCTTTTTGATTAACGAAAGTAGTTTTAATTTTTAGCCTAAATTTTTTGATGGCGAGCCAGCTACTTCGACATACTATAATTGTGTATCAAGTGCGTAAAAGATATTTTTACACAAACGTGCAGTAAAATATCCTTACGAACAGGTTGCACACTATTCTTTTTCTAAGACTATACCATAAAATAATTGATTAAAGTTAATTTATGAGTTTGATGTTTTATACGTCATAATATTATTATATTATGTTTTTGTTGAATAACGACAATTTTATACAAATTTTCAAAATACTTGGAAAGTTGTTCAAGTAATATTAAACAATTATAAATATCTCTCGGGTGGCTTAACTTAATTATTTTTTAATAACTACTTTTTTAAAGTAAATAAGATAACATTTTAATTGAGTGCAGGGTGAAAGATAATCTGACACAAGTTATCAAAAAAAGCATGCCCCGAAGCGCACGTTTTACAACCAGAAGTAAAAACAAATCGATATTTAAATTTTATATAACTAAACAAATATATTATTATAGTTGATATACTAATTAAAATAATATCAGTGTGTAATAGTTAAGTATGGACTAAACCTGTCAACAGAATCATTTTAAACGAGTGCGTGGACCGCACGCAGACACGCAGGTGCTTAGTTAAACTACCAAATTATACGTATTTCATGTTTTAAATTGCATTTGATATTCGTTAATTATAATTAATTTAAAAAAAAGAGCAATCGTTTTTACATATTCTAAGCGTTTTATGCCTCTCCCCATTTTAAGTCGAATGTAGTAGTATATATATCACGGTTGTGGCATTATTAACGAAATGGATTTTAAATGCTGCAGTCGAAATGTAATTACAATAAAGTCAATCAGGCATATAATACACTTTGCTTCGTGTGAGTTCAATTTAGTTAATTTATAAATATTTTATAAACACCCTCTTTGAGGGTTTAGCCCTGCATGAGCCCTTCTAGTGTAAAGCATACCCCAAGCAGTTTTCCCCCAGCGGGAAACGCCTCATTCGATCTGTTTATCAACCGAGACGTTTTATATACAGTTCTCGCCTTCATGACTTGTATAATACTACAATTTGTTTGTAAAAGTAAACCATTTATTTCCGACGTCAATACGTTAAACAATCTCAACTTAATCCTCGCCCGAATTTTTTTCTTAAAAACAAACTTAAGAACAAACAAATATTGTAGACTATAAAGTTCAGAAGTTTTCGTACCACGTTGTATGTTTAGAATCTTCTATTCAAAATTTTATATAAGAAATTTATATGTAGAGTGAAACCGTACTACATGTTGTAAAACTTTCCGCCCAGACTTGTGTTGCGCATAGAAGAACGCCGTTCTTGCAAAGTTAAAGTTTGCAACCCCCAGCTGGCTTCCTCGTCATGTTTTACTTCAAGAACTCGCATTCGAAGCTCGGCTTATTTTTTAAGTTGCAAACTTGCGCAATTTTTATATGAATTTAGTCGTAACCCCGATTTCGAACAAGTGGCACAGAATTTTCATATCGATAAATACAAAAAGCTTCGAAAAGCTTGTATGAAATTATGGTTTATATTACATTTTGTATTAACAAGAAATGAATGGCTTTTGTTTCAAAGTAAAATTGCTTAAGAGCTCGAACTTAAAGGATTATAAACATAAAGCTCATATTCGTTGGAGATCTTTAGAAAACTTTGGTTATGAATTTCAATAAGTTACGTATTAGTATTTACACGGCATCTAAACTCGAGTTGGCTTCGTTATTTATACGAAAGCTTAAAATTTTCATTCTCCTAGAAATTTGTATGTGTTTAACAAAGCAAGGGTTCTTTGTTGAAATCACTGCTGAGATTATCCCCAGTTTTACAATGCGCTCCCAATAGAGAACTTCAACTTGAGCTTATTCTATTGAAATTGAGTTAATTCATTTGTAATTTTGACTTATCAAATTTAAATAGTTTCCAAATCATAAACTTATCGGGCGGTGTTAACCGACAAATGATGTTTTATAAACTTCCCAAGATTAGTGGGGAGTGTATAATTTAATAATGAATCTCGTGTAACATCATACATTTACAAATATAAGCGTTAAAAAAATTCACAAACCTCAAAAAATTTCATAAATAATTCTGTGTGCGGGAGCATTGTCACTTGTGACAGTATTTATGACGTAATCAGATGAATTAAACTTATATGAATCTATGTGCATGCGGTGCAACTATGAATGCATTTAAAGCTTTTAGCGAATCTCACCATAACACATGCTAGACTTCTACTTTCGTTTGCTGAATTTTGAAAAAGGTTGATTCGTAGCAAACGGTACTAGAGCGTCAGTAAATTTATTGTCTAGAAATTTGTGCCAGTTAAGAATCTACGTGGCCTACAAAAGTAAAAATTAATTGAGTATGACTAAATTAAAAGTGTTTCAGTAATATATACAAACGGGCAAAACAGTTTGCCAAGCTAGGTTTAATATTTGCGGTGGGCGTCGTGCGGTTCAATACAAATTTAAAAAACGTTTACCGATAAAAAAAACCTTAATACAAATCAGTATGAGTTTAATCCAAACACAAATTGGGAAATACCTAAGAATTTCTTGAACTAAAGCCACCCTGTGAGGGTAAATTCTTAGCTTACAGAGAATAACAGAAAACATAAAATTTATTAATTTAAGAATCACATAAAAAATATCACAGGTGAGAAAAAGACTTTGCTTAATGATTTCTACAATAACGCACATACAGAATAATTATAAAGATTTAGACAAAGACGTAAATAAATGTACCAAGCAACTTTGTTGACAGATATGTAAAAGCAGTTACATAAGTCGATTCTTCGATAATTATAGTCAACTAAACCAAGTAGTAGCCAATACCAATATTTCAATACCATTATATGAATATAAACCTAATATTTGTCTGTTGGAAATATGTGTTAAATATTTCTACGTGCAGAATTATATTACAGAAATATTTGGTACATCATTATTTATAATATTTACACGAATTGTAAAATAAATATTCATGTATGAGTATCTAAAAATATGCGGCGTTTAGGGTGTATCCTCTAGACGCCGGGTTCAACCAGAGAAAGAATTCGCATTCGGATCGGTTTTTAGTAACGCTTATTATTAGACATACCGTGATCGAGCTATACTATTTACATTTATGAATTAAAACGGCGTATGTCAGCACATAGTAATTGGCGTACTATATGCGGTGCGGGGATACCTGATTGTTGTATTATGTGTCGAGTTAAAGATCCGAGACCGGGTTGAATTGGACCGATGGATTCGGAGCGGGCCGGTACTTCAACTGATGGTTTGACTGGACTGTACTCGTACTGGTGAACTGTGGACCAAACTAAACTGAACTGACGGCAAACTGATTAGTACTCTGAACTGTAGTTCGAACTGATTTCTGTTGTTGTACCTACTTCGTTTATACGTGCAAAGTAGGTTAGTTTGCTTAGTAAGCAAGGTCGTTACGAAATGCTGACCGCGCTTGCTTACTTGCAATCGTATGTTTTGATTTCCGCGTTTCCTACGTAATACGCAAATGTAGAGTTTGTTTCGATTGGAATGGGGTTGCGATGTCAACCCTACAAGGGTCCCTCCTTAGTGGATTGATCCACGATAAAGACTGTCGATAATTGTTACGGGAAGATAGGCAAAAAATAATTGTTTTGCGGTTGTCTTCTTGTTGCGTTGTGGGAGGCGCTCTTGTTGGCGCTGTTGTGGATGCTGTCATTCAATGCGCTCTCGTTGGCGCTGTTGTGGATGCTGCGTTTGGTGCGTTCTCGTTGACGCTGTTGTGGATGCTGCGTTTAGTGCGCTTCTCGTTGGCGCTGTTGTGTATGCTGCAATTGATGGGTTTGTCGTTGCTGCTTTTTGTTTTGTTGATGTTGCTGCTTTTCGTTTTGTTGATGTTGCTGCTCCAGAGGCATATTTGTGCATTTTGTGTGCTGTATTCGACAGCTTGTGTGCGCACGCTCGTTACTCTGCGCGTCCTGTATGTGACAGCCAAATGGACAGAACTAGGCGTCTAAGCTTCCTCTGAAACAACGGTCGTGGCGTTTGTGGTCGTTGCAGCGGTCGTGGGGTTTGGAGGTGTTGCAGCTGTTGTTGCATTTTATCTTGGCGGGTTTTTCTTGGGCGATGGCGTTGATGAAACGTCTCTGTTTGTGGTCCATCAGCCCAAGTTGAAGTGCGTTACATCATGAAATGAGAAAAAGAATGTCAGTGCCGACTATGTCCATGGCCGACGCAAAGATGGCACGTGTTGTGTTGGCGGGTGTCGTCATAGCACGCGTGAAGTGGCGGACGTGTTGTCGTTGACGGGCGTGTTGTCGGGCAGCGAGCGTAGCGGGCTCAGTGGAGATTGTTTTCCAGTCATGTCGTAGCAAAGGTATAAAAAAATTTTGCGATTATACCTGATGTTGTTGCCTTGTTGATCCTCGTCGAATGTTTGTCTTTCTCTGAATTTTGTATTTGTCGGGGGTCACCACTGTGGCGTTTAGGGTGTATCTTCTAGACGCCGGGTTGAACCAGAGAAAGAATTACCATTGGGATCGGTTTTTAGTAGCGTATATCAGCACATAGTAATTGGCGTACTATATGCGGTGCGGGGATACCTGATCGTGGTATCATGTGTCGAGCTGAAGATCCGAGGTCAACGATTGTTGGAAAGATTACCAATAATACTGCTACTGACAATCATCAATTCTATTTAAACTGATACCAAAGAGAGGGCGATGTTGCAGTTTTCGATGTAAACTCTTGTAACTAATTAGCAGACAAAAATTTAAATTCACAAACCAACAAAAAACGATGAAAACTTTTCTAAATTAGAATCATCCAATTCTGAATTAGAAACTGAAATGGAAATTAATACAAGCAGATTTTCTACTAAATACCTGAAAATAGTTGATATTGGTCATCTTCTCGATTAATTAACTAGTTGTTATATTTTAATTAAATATTTAATAATAATTTCTATATAACCTTAAGATTCGGTTGCCCGTTTTACGACTTAGAACTAGTGCCGTCTAACGTTCAAATGGAATATGGGTAACAGAAGTGACAGTAATGATACCAATTTTTGTAATTTTTTAAGTATGGCAGCAGTTTTTGGAACAGTATCAATTAGCATAGAGCATCCGCAGTTATCTGAATTTTGGGCTGCAATGTCAGAGAAAACGTATATGTAAAGTACGTATATAATATTAGCAAAAATGTCAAATGGCTAAAGAACGAAGTTATTACATTGGCTCCCCAAGAAGAAGCAGAATCATCATAGAAGAAAAACATTGATAGTGTACAGTTACTTCTGATGGTGTCTGAAGCAAACTGACCGAATAAATCATTTTCTCCTTTCTGAAGTAGTAGAAATATCTTATGTGATTTTAATACAGGTACTGGATACACTTTTTTAGAATATGATCATTGGAACAAAATTCAAAAAAGTTATTTACATGGGAGTAAAAATAAAAATTGTTTCCTTTGCATTCGCGGCAACCGCAAAGAATAGTACTTCTTCAAACATCCACAATAGGAGCTGCTATCATTGTTGTCAGTTTCAAGCAATAATTACAAACGCAATCATTACTCTACGGTAGATAAATTGTGGGCAGTGATAACTGTTCCGTATCGCCCATATTTTATAATTGGATGACAGAACACATCTTCTAAGAAATTATACAAATGAATTAAGAGATTAAACAAAAGAGAAAAAAGTATCCAAATTTAGCTATTCGGTCATTAATATAAAATATTAAAATATCAGAAACCGCAACAAATGTTGACCATACCGATTCTGTTTCTAGATATTAATGCAATTTCAACCCTTAAACATGAATTAGATAACGAGTTAAAAACATTGGTTTTATGACATACTTACAACGTTTCAACAAAGACATAGAATTCGTGATCACATTTTTTTATAAAATTTTGTGAACCATCTTTCTCATTTACAGCTATTTTTTTAGGTTTTTTTTATATCATTTCTGCTAAGGTTTTCTTTGCTGAATGCCTTACTCAATTGCAATGTTCCATTAACAAAAACTCGTGGAAAAAATGCCACCATCAAAAAAGATTGAAAGGAAATTTACCAAGTAATTCGTCATCCCAAGTACTACCAGAATAGACCATTCCTTTCTTGGAAATCTAATAGCAGTTTCTTCAAAGGAAAAAATCTTGTGTAAGGTTTCAAGCTTGGAAAACAGGGAATACTGTTTATACTTAAAATGGTCAAAGTATCGCGTTTTACATGTAAAAAAGTAGTTTTGTGGAGAAAATGATTTTATCATTAAAGTTCATTTAATCAATACGCATTCTTACATTAAGTTTGTTGAAAAAACCAGTGAAACGCAATATGTACACTAATACTTACCTCCCTCGTGGACATCTGGTCAACACGGGAATTGGCACTCCCGGAGTAGAACAACTTAGTCTTGATTTTGCTTTAACTCATTTTCATATATTGGCAAACATTCTGAACATAGAACATAAGTCTACAAATAAAAATAGATATAATTACTAACAAACACAAAAACTACATTGTCAGGGATGGTTTGGATGCTCACCAAACGGGAACCATAGGGGTAGAATATGCCTACTTTGCAAAAGAAAAATGTGTGAGTAAGGAAGTAAACCTAAGAAACACAGAAACATATACTGCAAAAATTGTTGAAATAATAAATAAGATAAAACCAAGTCAACTTATCAATACAATAAAGACAAAGCAACTAGACCACAAGAACTTATCAAAGTAATAACAAACGCATGCCTTAATTCTCTTAATAAAAAGAAACAGCAGAAACCAAAGCCAATCTCGGAATAGAAGAACTAGACACACTGTGGAAAGAACCCAAAAATTAAGAAGATTAGAATGTAGTAAAACAAAAACGCAAATATACACAAAAACAAAAAAAACTAAAAAATCAAAATGTAACGCATGGGTCAAGTTATTTGAAGAACACGACAACGACAAAAAATTCGTCTAGAACACCGGAAACAATGACAGATAAACAACATAAAATGCAGCTCAAAAATTATTTCCACGAAACTCATATAAAATAAACAGATATAAAGAGGGTAGATACATTTAGGTACCTGGGATACAACCTTAGGTATGGTAACAAGTACACAAACCAAATAAAAAATGTAAGACGAAAAGGAAATTGAATCTTTGGAGAAGAATGGGGAATTGGAGAAAAGATATTCGGGAAGGACATACGGAAAAGAAGGAGGATGTTCAAAAGTTGATAAAAAGCGTTGTGGTGTACGGAGTGGTGATCAGGGGATGGAAGAAACGGGAGGAATTGGAGAGAGAATTCAAGAGAAATACTGAAGATGGACGCTAGGAATAGATAGCAAGACATCAGGGTATCTAATAAAAAAAAGTTAAAGGTGGAGAAGGAAATGATACAGGTAGAAAGAAAAGCGTTGAGATTTAAAAAAAGAAAAGGACCGAAAGGGTAACGAACTGGTACACGAATGTTGGAAAGGGATAGAGGAGCAGAAGTTACGACTGGATGGAAGAAATATGGAAGAAGAGGTAGAATTAAAAGACAAGAAGAGCCAGAGGTAGGAGACAAGGGCGAGGATAAAGAAAGGAAGATATAACAACAGATATTACCATTTAATAGTAGATGGAGATTTAATGGTAGATGGAGCAAAAGTATAAGAGAAAAAAGTCGATAGCAATATAAGATAAACACCTGGCCCCGATAACTCAGTACCCAAGTCTTTTAAAAAGATAGTAATAAATATACCTGTAGTTACAACAGACCATGACTCAGAAAAAGTATATTTTTCCAAATGAATGGTAAAATAATAAAGCTAATACTATTAAAAAGCAATCTAACAACTCGCAAGAGAAAACATTATAAACCCGTATGTTTACTAGACTGATTTGGAAATCTATATGAATGTATAATAAATACAATACTGGTGAGAATGGTAGATGACAAAATGGGTATCAGAGCAATCAACGGGTTCGGAAAAAATGCTTTTATGGGCGAATATATTGTAAACAAACTAAAAAAACTATTTACACGATAGAAAAATTATAATTTACAGAAACAATAAAATCGAACGACGTGTGGAGTAGGGATCAATACAAGGGCCCACCCCTTGTCATATGTTTTAGAAAAAAATGTAATACAGAATGCTGCCATACTAACAAACACAGACGATTTAGCACTTATAAACTAAATTTAAACTAAACAAAAAATAACATAAAAATACAGATACCAAACTAAAAATACTGCGACAACAATTAGCACAACATAAGACCTAATAGAAGAGTGTAGAAGTATAGGTCAGTAGAAAAATAGTAAACAGTGCAAAAGCAATAAATTACTTGGGAGTCATATTCGAGCACAACTTTACAAACTTTGAGTAGTTTGACGAAATAATTAAATTGTTGATGACTGAAGCGTTAACTTTTTGTATAAATTAATTATTAATTTATACAAATAGTAAATATTAATTAAAACAAAGTTTTGTTCGTCGATATCAATCTGTCACTTTTTGTAAGTCGTACGAACCGCTATAGAGAATTTATACCATAGTTATTGTCAATTTTGTTGCTAAAAAGTTGTCGAGATGTTTAGTATTTTATTTATCACAACACTATGATTTCTAATTATAACCAGAAGCATATAAAGGTATTAAAGGTACCTAATGTGTGCTGAAAAAAACTCTGTATATAAGTATATTTCTCTTTCCTTAATGTATGCATTAAGAAAGAAGAAATATACAGCACTATCAATTTCAATAATTATACAAAAGAAATTAGTAATGTTTGTCAATTCATATCTAGAATAATTAATTATGTCTATGAATTTTTAGATTATGGAGAACATCGATACATCTACTTTATATTTTTTTTTATGTAAAAGTGTTTATGGTCTTGATATGGTAACAGGGAATTAGGCGCTATTTTGATTGATTGCGTTTCAATCATGTAAGCAATTTTTCGATTGCCCAAGAGCTAAAAATTGCACAAAAAGCCGTTTGGAACCATCTGAAGAAGGATAGATAAAAAAGAAGCTCGATGTATGGGTGCCACAAGAGTTAACAAGAAAAAAAAACTACATGGAGTCGCTGCAAAATCGACCTATTTCTGAAGAAGTGGGTCACTTACGACACCGTGAAGCAAAAAGAGTTGTAGTGGAATTGCGGTGAGCTGGCGGAAATGGTGCTCAAGCCAGGAAGGCTTTGCTGGTGAGATTGGTAGGGGATCATTTACTATGAGCTGCTTCTTTACGGCCAAACTTTTAACTCGAAACTGTACTGTCAATAATTTGACCGTCTGAAGGAAGCAATCGCCCATAAACGGCCAGCTTCGGCCAATTGCAGATGAATTGTGTTCCATAAGGACAACGCCAGGCCACTCACATAGGTAGTGACTCGTCAAAACTTCCGAGAGCTTGTTTGCGATGTTCTTATGCATTTACCGTATAGTCCGGACTTGGGACCAAATGATTATCGTCTGTTTCTGCCCATGACGAACAATTTTAGTAGTGAAAAATTGGCTTCAAGAGAGGTTTGACTCTCTCAATTTTTGCCGATAAGGACGAGGGTTTCCATGAGAGAGGCATAATGAAATTACTTTCAAAGTGGCAACAAGTTATCGAACAAAACAGCCCATATTTGACCTGAATCGGATCGTTCTAACTATGGTAATGAAAGCCTGCAATTTTAAGCAAAAATAATGAATACTTGTATATTTTTGTAGTAGTTTAACTGGCAGTTACTATATCTTTGACAGTTTTTGGACCTGACGTAAATTAATTAAGTACCCTTCATAGTTTCCATATCTAAAATCTCCTAAAAGTGCTTTATTATTCAAGAACAGCAATAAATAAAAAAAAAGAAATATTAGAAAAAGTGTAGTAACGAGAACTCATTTAAAAAAAGCAGTAACTTTGTATCTGGAACTTTCAAAATAAACTTGAAGTAGTAATGGTAAATTATACTTCTGTATAAATGGAGTGTATATATGAAGAAGAAAGACTAAGTTTTTCATTTTGGTCACGCTTCAGCTGTTTAGAAGTATTTACATTTTAGATTCGCTTTAATTAATACAGCACTCTTCTTAAATAACGACTTTAAGAAAATGGATTTGTTTAGGTAGAAGAACCATTTTCCACATCTGTTCTGTGAAATATTAAACATGATGTTTTATTACTATTTTACTGTGATATAAAGTATACGCGTAAATTGTCTCGCGAATAATTTAAATGTTATCAGGTCGTACAATTCTTTATTTTTACCACCCACTAGCGATGCAATGTAAAACAAACTTAAAACAAGTTATTAGTTATAATTACATCGCATGCTTGTTCGATCAGATAGCAGTTGAGTTCGAAATTTTGTTCTTTTAAGTTATAGCATCTGATTACCGGCAGCTTCATTTACATTTATGAATAGCTACTTCAACTTGCTTCTTACCTATCACGCGAGTGTAGTAAAACTATGACAGACTCATGTTTTATTCCGTAGCAAAATACACATTTGTTTGACCCGTTTTATATGTAATTGCTCACGAAACAACTTTTAAAAAAATTAAACGGCGATTATTTTATCCGAATATCAAAATAAAAACTTAAACCGCAATTCTGGTGAAATTTTCCGACACCCTCCGTTTGAACAACTTTTGACTTTATAAATTCGGAATAAACTTCTTTCAACTTCGAGTTTACGCCGAGATGTTTATTTTAAAACTAAAGACAGATGGCGATATTCCGTCGCGAAAGTGAGTTCTATCAATAACAAGGAAAAAGTTGTAAAATAATTTTTTTATTATTACTAAGAATAAAACATATTATTTGCGGTTTTTTAAAAAAAATATATATATCCTTTGTGTAATACTATTAGTTTTACCACCCGCTATGATGGCGCTGAGCTTCCACATCTTTTAGAACACGGTGTCGACAACTATCATCAATCATCCAAGAAGCCGTGGGCTATCCAACACCTATAATACGGGGAGATGAAAGTCTCTTACATAATTATATCTCTATCTTTTGCTGCCTACATAGCGTATTAGTATTCCTGTTCTGACATTTTGCCAATTTCGTGTCGCTTATGAAACTGGTACTAGAATGAATGGTCTTCAGTATTTGTCATGAAGGCGTGATATTAAAATTCTGATCGTCTGATGAACACGTTTAAATTAATCATGGCCCTGTCAAATTTTAAATCTACACAGTACATTCTGATTAACTACCATTCATTGTATTTTACATCCTATCAATAAAATAATCTTAATTTTATAGAACACGCAATTTTTTTTGTTATGCATCTACCAATAGTTTAATAGATCGTAATCGAGCTACAAAACTTTCTCTTTCATCTTATTTATCATTCAAAATGTCAACGCTCTCCAATATAATAAATTCTTTCCATAAAAAAATATTACAATTTAATTAAAGAATATTTTCTAAATTTAGATAAGATAATCCTTTCTTCAGGTTAATTGTTATTAGTTATGAACATTACGAAATTAAATTTTGTTTTTAATGTCAATGAAGCTAAAGTCTTAACCAATTAATATATAAATATTTATAAACAAAATCTAATTTTGGAATATAAAAAGTCACAGCGCCAATTACAAAGTTCCAAACTAAATATATAGAACAATCTAAAATTAAGTAACCAGGGGTTTCTATGACTACCCATATTGCGCAGATTTCTCTAAGATTAATGTGTATTCCAACAATTATGACTTGTATTAATTATTATTATTAATAATTAATACAAAGAACCCCACGTTGGGCGCCAATATCTTGCTACCCAGTTTTATCACAATCAGGAAATGTTAGTTTTTTTTTATTATTATCTGAACATCAGGACTGCACAAAACTAACTGCATTATCTTTTCTTTTAACTATTTTCCTTGAAACATTTTTTTGTTAGTTCTCTATTTTTTGAAAAAATTACCGAAAAACCAAAAATTAGAACCAAGAAACTTCGGCAGGCTGCCAAATGGAAGTTTTACGTGCAAACCGGTGGTGCACAATTCGAACATCTACTGTAGATTTTGTTTAAAAAGAAGCTTCAGTAGTTCTCCCTTCATTTTAATAATTTATTAATAGATACAAATAGAATGCATTTCAATATTTTCTATATATTTTTTGAAAAAATAGGGAAGGAACTATTTAATTTCATTTTGTATATAACATTTTTCTCATCTATTCTTTTATTATGTTGACTATGTTTAAGTTTCCATTTTCTAATTCTTTGGTATTTATTAATAGTCCTTCTGATTTAATGGTCATATTTAAATTTTTTTCTTTGTACTTTTTAAAGTTATTTAATGAATCCTTATCACTTGCTTTGTTTTTTTTATTTTATTATTTTCATGAAATCGTATGCTTTATAACTGTTTTTGACTTTCTTTTTCTTTTATTTATCTCTAACTGTATCCACGTTTTTAGTGGGAACATTGCATTTATTGAATGTTTCTTTCATTATTAATTTAATCAATATTTAAATCTCTTCTTCCATATATTCTATTTTGGTGATATGGCTAAAACTAAAAACCAACCTCCATGTGGTCTCAGTACTCCATGCTCAAAAGTACTATTAATTTGAAGGAGAATGTTGATATTTCGAAATATTGCAAATTAATAGCATATTTAAAAAACAAAACCTGGAATATCAACCTAAAAAATCAATCACATTTTCCAAGGAAAATATAGAATTTTTTTTTAAAACGCACCTTTTGGGTTTATGCCATGTAAAGTATGAATCGCAGGTATTCATTTCTTGGCTTTTGACATTGTTTTTAATATTTTAGGCTGCGTTAGTTATTGGTATCTTAGGTGCATGCAGATGTGATGAGCTGTTCAAAATGAAAACTGGAGATATAAACATTTAAAAAGAAAGAGCTATTATCATGATTCCATTATTTGTCGTGATTGATACTGAATGGCTTGCAATTCTAAAACTTTACGTTAATCTACGTAATAATGTTAAGGGTGATCGATTCTTCTTGCAATTGGGATACGGCAAATTGACAAAACAACCCTATGGTCATAACTCCATTGCGGAGTTTTCTAAAAATATTGCAACTTATTTAAAACTAAACCACGTAAATAGATACACCAGCTACTGTTTTCGCCGCACAGCAGGAACTATATTTGCTAATAGTGGAGGAGATATCTTTAATTTAAAAAAAAATGGAAAGTTGGAAGTCGAGTATGGTTGCTGAAGGTTAAATAAGCAGTTCCTTAGATGGGCAATTAAAAGTTGCAAGCATTCTTTCTACTAAAGATTCTGAACCTGTAGAAAATATACCCAATGTATCTGTTCCATAAAATCCGTTGCGACGATGCCAGGTGCTGATGTGGGCTCGGACCACAATCCTGTTGTAGCCAAAGTGAAAATTAGGCTGAAGAAAGTTCAAAAAAAGAGGAGGAAAGTAGCTATTGACCCTAGCAAAACAAGGGGTAAAAGAATTAAGAAAAGAATGGTGGATGATATGTCGAGAATGTTGGAAGCAGTAAATGAAGATGAAAATGTTGAAGAAATGTGGAGCAAGGTCAAGGGTGCCATCATGGAAACGAGTGAAAAACATTTAAAAGCAGAAAAGAGGCAGCACAAAACATGGATGACTGAAGAGATCTTGCAACTGATTGATGAAAGAAGAATATGGAACAGTAAGGACCAAACCAGATACCGAAATATTGATCAACAAATCCAGAAAAAAGTAAAACAAGCCAAAAGAGAAAGAAAAGAAGAGATGTGCCGAGAAATCGAAGTGTTGGACAGTCGTTATGATACGTTCAACATGCACAAGAAAATAAGGGAGAAGATATCAAACACTAGAGGGAAATCAGTTTCCACGCTTTATGATGAAAATGGCTTTTCTGCATTGATAAGAAAAAAGAGACTATGAAAAGTGTGAACCTGGGCAGGAAATTCTCCCGAATAAAGTCTGGCACGCAATTAAACAGCTGAACAATGGAAAATCAGCTGGACCGGACAATGTTTACGGAGAGGTCCTAAATCTACTAGAAGGTAATGGGATAAAGATGCTGACGAAACTATTTAATAAAGTTTATGCAAGAGGGGAGCTGCCAGTGGAGTGGTTAAAGTCGTACTTCATAACAATACCAAAGAAAAGTAATGTCAAGAGGTGCGCCGATTTTTGTACAATAAGCCTAATGAGTCATGTCCTAAAGGTATACCTTAAAATAATCCTAAAACGTATTTACCTGCAATGCGATAAAAACATGTCAGCAGAGCGATTTGGATTCCAAAACGGTTTTCTGTACAAGAGATGCCTTATTTGAACTGCAAGTGCTTGGTCAGCCATGTCTTGATATAAACAGAGACATATATACATGTTTTATAAACTTTGAAAAAGCATTTGACAAAGTGCAACATACAAAAATGCTACAGTGTCTCAGCAACATCGGAATAGATGACAGCAATGTACATGCGATAGCTAGTCTATATTGGCAGCAGGTGGCATCAGTGATAGTGGACAACGACCTATCCAAGGAAATCTGAATTAAACGCGGCGCGAGGAAGGGTTGTTGTCTCTCTCCAACCCTCTTCAACTTATATTCTGAGAAACTAATGGCGGAAGCACTAGAGAATGCTCAAAAAGGAATATCCATTAATGGGAAAATGATAAACAACATCAGATGTGCAGACAACATAGTGCTCATCGCCTCTACTGTAGAGGAACTTCAAGGGCTTCTGAATAAAGTAAACCGAGCCAGTATAAAATTCAATGCGAGAAAGACAAAATTTATCGTGATCTCTAAAAGAGAACGTATGCTAGTCAGACTCTGTTTAAACAGACAAGACGTCGAACGAGTAGAAAATTTCAAATATTTAGGATGCATCGTTAATGAGCAGTGGACCATGGAGCAAGAGATACGCAGCCGCATCGAGCAAGCCCGAGGAGTATTTGCAAAGATGAAGAAAGTGTTTGTCAACCGAACTTTACCACTAGAACTGAAACTGCGTATGGTGAGGTGCTACATATTCCCTATTGTGTTATATGGCATGGAGGGGTGGACGCTTACCAAGAGACTCGAAAAAGAATAACCGCTTTTGAGATGTGGATATACCGCCGAATTCTTAAGATATCTTGGAGAGATTACGTTACAAATGAAGATGTCCTCACAAGAATCAATACAGAAAGAAGTCTCATGTACAGCATCAAAAAGAGAAAACTACAATATTTCGCACACGTCATGCGCAATGAAAAGTACCAGCTTCTACACCTTATCATCCAAGGCCGCATAGAGGGAAAACGGGCGCCTCGCAGAAGACGGGCGTCGTGGCTGGCCAACCTGAGGGGATGGTTCAACAAAAGCACAAGGGGTCTCTTTCGGGCGGCAGTCAATTAAATTCAGATAGCAATGATGATCGCCAATATTCAACGTTGAATCGGCACCAAAGAAGAAGATCTGTTCCAGGTCCATCAACTCAACAGTTTCATTTTTTGAAAGAAGACTTGCACGAAGGCATTTCTCTTCATGTCAAAAGTCACGACAATTCTACAATTAATATTTATTTTAGTAAGCAGACACACATGTTAGGTCATCAGGCAGTTTGAATTTTAATTTTCCAAGATGAACAATCAAAAACAACATGTTCTTAATGAAGGAAGTTCCAACTTGTTTAGTTTCTTTTTAGTAGCTCTGTATGAAGATAGCATTAGTCGTTAAAATTTCTCATGTCTCTAACCGAATTCAAAGAATAACTCCATGTTGAGCTTGAGGACTGATTGTTAGTTATTACTGACTAGTGCTTTTACCTTTTCGCAATGTATCCTTGAAATCTCTCACTTTCCAACTTTCACAAGGTTCAAAAACCTGTGTGTTACTAACTAATTGTGAATAAAATAATTTTTTTATTGTTTATTTTAAGGTTGCTTTTTTTTATTTATTTATCCTTCTAGCAAACGATATGGTTTAAATTTCCTACTCCTACACGTTGGTTTGATCTTTGATGTTCACTTGTCGTCGTCTTCCGGTATGTACACTCAAAGGTTAATTTATATTTAAATTTTAAAATAATAATAATAAATCTTACTTTTTAACCGGTTTTTGGTCGGTTGTATTTATAATATTGCCCACAGACGTCTTTCTTCATTTCAAAATTTTTGCGATGAATCTACGCGCCACCAACGTCGGTATTTGGAACCTTAATTTGCGAATTTTTTATTAATTGTCCTTTTATTATGATTAAACGATGCTTCCCATTTTTTGGTTTAATTCTATATACGACTCACATTTTCATAATGTCTTCCTGAATGAATTAATTTGAAATATCGTTTGCTATGAAATTTGAGGTTTCTTTCTTTATTTTTTTGAATTCTAAATCAGCGCAACTGCTTTCCACGTTGTAATCCCTAGAATCAGTTTCCTAGATCTATCTGTCCTTTTAAATTATAATTTGTGCAGGCTACTTTACTGATTTATTTTAAATTTTCAAAAACTGCGTACTTCATCCCCAAATCGAAGTTTTTTACTAAATTTTTAAAAAATAATGTCCCTAGAGTTTGTTCTTTAGCTTCAACACGATCACACATACTCTAATGGATTGTTTTTGAGGGAAGGAAATGGTCCAGGGGAACTTTACGCTTCAATGTCACATATACCGCACACAACACTAGGGCAAGGTACGTTATTACTCTTAAAACTAATAACTTACATTTTTTATTTACAGGTTTTGACTAAAGACATGATTCCTATCCTTTCAAGACTAACTTTCTTCCGGAAACGCAATTAACTTTAGTTATCAATAGTAGTAAAGTTACTAAAATTTTCAATATTTACAATTATACAAAATAAATTGGCTTGATTTGTCTCATTTATTTATTAACGCATGTCCAAAAACTTAGGGATCATAGCAATTTAGTTTGTGAAGGTTTAAAAAAGCTGAGATTTATGGTTCAAATAAGCCAAAAAATAGAACTACAACAACTTCATTTTTGTTTAAGTCTTTTGTGTATTTTTAAATGACAATAATTTTATTGTTTTTCGTTAATACTATTTTATTCACATTTGTAAACTGAGAATCGATTACACAAACATGCGACGTTGCACTTTTCTCAGTTTTAAGAATGGGGTATTCTTGTAAATTTTTTTACGTTGAAAAAGAATCTGACCTTGAAATTGTTCTATCACGTCAGGTTGAAATGGTGAAAAATAGTAATTTTAAAAATTTGAATTAATTTCTTTTGTGCCTCATTGGTTGGATTTTCTTCCTATCTAATGCCCCATCCAGACTCTGCACGAGGCTACATGAGGAAAAGCGAATGCGAAAGTAGCATCGCTTTGTGCCGGTTTCTAGGCCGCGAGTCAAAAGATGCACCGGATTCTACTGGGTATTATCTGTCAAGATGCTGGCTAAACTATGTGGTTAAAGTTTTTTACGACTAAAGTTAACTCATGCTACTCATGCCATTTAGGTATAGCGATTTGTCCATTATATTTCTGAATAGGTGAGTGATCGTGTCATGACCAAATGCTTAAACAGTTGAAATTTATTCCATTAACTGCATAGACGTTAAATAAATCAAACAGTTTTTTAGGTTCGATAACTAATAATTTCGCTCACCACTAAATAAGACTTCGGTCTCGATCCCCATTGTATGTGTGCAAACAAATGTTCATAGTGCTGCAAAATTACCAGAGTAAAACACTCGATCTTTTTGAAATTTAGAAATCAAAAAAATTTACAAAAAAGACCAGATATTTCATTAAATGAGATAAATTACGATCTCAATAGTTATAAGTTACTACAAATTTTATACAATTGATTGGTTGCTTATGGTTGTGTTGAATTATGGTACATTTTCATTTGTATTTTCATTAAATAGTTTACTTTTTTTCTACAGCATTCAAAATTTCGCTTATTATTTTTTACAGAATTGATTTCATTAATCTTCCAAATTTTAATTTAGCATAGTTGCACACAAATTATGTTATCTCAGTTCGTTACTTACATTCATAGATGTCTCTATCTTTACAGTTTTGTGTTACCTTTAATAACTCCACTTTCACCTTTGTCATCGCCAAAGTATGAAGTTAACATGTTTTTGGTTTTTCCAAAATATGGCGTTCTTAGTATACTTAAAGTTACTTAAATTAAGTTAAGATCCAACATTTATTATGTAATTAGAATTTCATTAAGGTAAGAATTTTTGTTCTACTATAACCATAATGTTACAATCTTGTAGACTTTTAAGTTTAAAAATGGCTTAGTTTCGGCCGTAACTAATCACACCAACCTTCCAATTTTTAGTTTTTAATGAATTATATTTGATGATGGGCTAATGACTATAAGTTAACACCACATTATTTATTTAATATGGATCCTACCAATTAGTCACCTGACACTGATCCAATATTTTCGTGATCATTGTGGAGCTACTATCTGACTAAACCGTTTTATACCTCAATGACGGGTCTTTAGAAAGTAATGCTTCTTTATTAACTTTATTGACAGATTTTATTAAGATCGTTGACAAAACTAGAAAAAGCAGAAGTGTAAGCTTATTTTACCTCGACATTGGATGAGGAGGTTTATCCAAGCTTTGATGAGATATCTCCTGAGATTAAAGTTTTAGAAGAAAACAACTGAACTCAGACTTCTTTTAAGTACAGTACAAAATATCTAATCTCATGCTGGCTACTTTCTTTTGAAGAACTGTATGGCTATGCCTAAATTGACCTATTTGCTACGGACGGCTCCAACATAGCAATTCGGATCAATATTAGAAAAAATTTATGTGCAGATTACAAACACAATGGAGAAAATTGCTAATACTTGTTTCAGCATTGACCAGTGGAATTTGGTGACACTTCTAACACAACATGAGTGTTAGGCATTTAAAAGTTAAAGGATATTTGTCTTCCAGCATTCCTTTCAACAATAAATAGCGTGTTTAACTTAGTTTTGGAACAAGGTTATGATTAACTGTCCTAAAGATGCAATGTCTTGTTGGAATGATGCCTTTGATCAAACTCCATTATTGAAATCAAGTCAGATGAACTGAGAGAATGTTGTTTTGATTGACTGCTTTATTTAAATTTCTTTCACCAAGAGAATAATGAGACAGGTTGAATATTCTTCCATCAAGAAATATTGTAATATCGTATTTTGCATCCACCATTCCAATGTCCGATGTGGAAGTCAGATGGAGGAGTATGGCTTGACATGTTTGGTAAGTGGTCTAGGCACTCTTCTTTGAATATATTATTAAAAAGGCACTTGAGACCGCTATGATCTCTTCAGTTTTGGAGCCATCTGGAGTCAGCCGTAATGACGGAAAGAGTCCAGTCGTGATGTCACTCATACCATGGTCAAATGGAAAGCTTTGGGGTGGGGCATGCGCTAATACCATAGCCATATCATACGTTAAGCCTGATTGAAAACAACCATGCTTAAGATATTGACATCATTTTTCACTTTTCCGAAATTTGTTTGATGATGTATCAATGTATTATTAGTACGGGTCCACTTTAGGAAAGTAATTTCGGGAGTGACTCAAAAACACAAAATCTTTTTTTTATATTCCTTTTATTGCACACTTCAGTTTATCTTGAGCCACTTTTCAATGTCCCAAATTTGTTTTATTATTTTAATAGAAATAATTTAATAGGAATAAAATAAATTATTCAAAGTTACTTTTTAACACCCAGTCGCATTACAGTTCCTGCTGGTTGAGATACCAGTAAATGATGAGGTAACGCAAGTACAGTCTGTTAAATTTTGTACAGGATAATCCAAACTGTTACACATTTTAAGCCCTTTTTTCAAATCTTTCAATTGCTACTTTCTGAATGTTTTTTCAACAATTGTATTTAAATTTTATGTATGAATATAGGATACATTATTGAAATATTGGTTATTTATATATATAAACTATTTACGCTTTAAGCAATATTAAATAATATTGGATTGCTTAAAGCGTAAATAGTATATATATAATTGTATTCAAATTATTATACAGGGTGTTTCTGAAAAGTGTGTACATGGCTTTACCAGAGGTTTTCTGGCTCAAAATATACCGTTTGACACTAATTTACCTATAACCAAAGGTGCACCATAAGGGCACCAGAGGGCGTCAAACTTTCCAAAAATATGTTGTATATTGGGAATGACTCGATAACAGTTCGACGGATTTTGTTCCGCTTTTGTATGTTGGTTGTCTGCTTTTGAAGACGTTGTTCTGTGTAATGTGGACAAATTTTGGATGCCAGGAAAAGTCGCTTTCATACCGGCACTGTCAAATAAATGATAATATTTGAACAATCGTCAACGATACGAAACCAAAATAATTCTGATTCCTGGATTCCTGGTATCAGAAATTTGTCCACATTACACAGAAAAACGTTTTTGAAATCAGATAACCAACATACAAAAGCGGAACAAAATCCGTCAAACCGTTCTCGAGTTATTCCCAATAAACATATTTTTTTGAAAAGTTTGAAGCCCTCTGCCGCCCTTATACCGCACTTTTGGTTATAGGTAAATTGGTGTCAAACAATCTATTTTGAGCCAGATAACCTCTGGTAAAGCCCTGTATATTCACAAAAAAACATTTAATCCGATCTCAAATTTGTATGCACAAAATAACGAATATTACATACAATTAGGCATTACTTGCCATCAATGTTTTTAAAACAATATGTTTTACTAAGAACGAACTCACTGTTATAATTTTTTATAAGATAAGATTAAGAAAAACAGTTCATTGCAAGTAGAACTTGATTTCCTGAAAGATGTTTTCCACATGTAAGTTTTGATAGACATACAGCATGGATCACAAAAAAAAGGAAAAAAAATTGAAACTGATACAAATAAAAAAGATTAATTAAACGTGTTGTTAAACGTTAGAGAAAATCACTGAACATTTACAACTTTTACGTATTTAAAAAAACAGAAAATCTGTTCGTAAGCAAAAATACTGTCTCTAAACATTTTAATCAATTTGCAAATAGTGAATAAATATGCAGGAGGTTCAACTTCTTGGGTCAAAATAACTCGTGTGATAGTGCAAATACTCAGCTCAACAGTACTGCAGTGGCGAACATGGAGGTTACAAGTGCTGCGTTTATCATGATGAGGCATTGATATTTTGAAAAGTACATGAAATAAAAAAGGAAAACTTTGATGGCCTACAAATCCTAGATTAAATAGCTGTTTAATTTGATAGAATGTTTCGTGTTATTCAATGAATTGCTGCGTCATACTCTCGTAACAAAAAATACCGGATTCGTCAAAAAATTGTAAACCAAGAAGAGCACTTTCTCTCCTGTTCCAAGTCAGCTGTCGTTGCTTTGCGATGAAATTCAATAAGTTTCTCATTAAAAATCTTCTCTACGCACGAAAACTTTTTCGATTATAATAAAATAGTAACATTATTGCCGATAACATTACGAGTGAAAGTGAGCTTGAGTTTCCATCAGTCTAAATTTATTGATTTGTTAAACTGACACCTCAACGACAGATGATTTGTTTTTCATTATAACTGTGAAGTATAGTAACTAAAGAAACTAAAAAAACAGAATATTAGGATAAATGTAGGAAATGGAAAAACAATATTTGGGAAAAACATAATCCAGAGAAAGTGGCTGTTTGAAAAACTAGTGACGTGTGGGGACGGACGGAATTGGACAAATTACTGCACGAATGTTGGACTGAAGTAAAATGGAACATAAAAATCAAAGGGGGGGATACGCACAAGAAGAAATAAAAACTAAGAAGTGAAGGAAGAGATATGGAAAAAATGATAGTAATAAGAGACAAAGATAACCTGATGCAGAAAAAAAGAGCTAGAATTAGACAAGAAAAATATAACGACAAGTTCAAAGATTTAAAAGTGAACAAAATTCCGAAGTACTTAATAATGGGGAAAAGCATGGAAGAGAAGAAGCCAGTTTTAGAATGTGTGGGGAAAACTGGGAAAACATAGAACAACTGTTAGTAGAGTGCAGTGAAGTAAGAATGGAAGAAAGAAAGAGAAAGACGTTACTGGGCGGAGGGGCAGAATAGATGAGAGAGATGATAAAAAGAAGGAGATGGCTAGAAAAAAGAAAAAATGAATTGTTACAGTTAGAATAAGTTATAACGGAGAGGGTAGTAAATTTTGATGTTTTAATGGTATTTTATTAGTTTTTAATTTGATTTGACTGAATAGTAAAACGATATTACCTAATTCCTGTTGGCTTTTTCCCATCTTTGTCCATCTAAGAGCATGTAAGAAATACCCCTGTTCAGTTGATGTTACGAATTGTATCTTCTCCTTCACAAATAATTTGTAAAAACCCATAACACCTATTTCACAAACTGACCAATCTCACGTTAAAAGGAGGAAAAAAATTAAAACTTGTAAATGTAATAAAAATTTAAACCTCTATTTCACGAAGAAGAGAAATATAAAAAAAAACTGTTATTTGGTGGAAGAAAACCCAAAAACTTAAAAACGATCCTATTGTTTCTTGAAAAATATTTGCAAGCAAGTAGCTGAAACTATAAGATATATGATTAATCAAACCAACTGCTGTCTGCTACAGTATCAGTATTTAGTCGACTTACAACATAAATTATTGTATCAACAATTTTCATCAGAGAATCAAAGTTGTACAACTCTGTGAATCCTCTTTAACAACCAGCAACCCAAAAGATCTTTCATATAGACAGAAATAAAAAAAGGAGTATTAATTATAGTATCAGTTACTCCTACATTGGCTAACAAAGAAATTATTGTTTCCCCAACGTCAACAGGGGGATCGCTCTTTTGATATTTTCTTGTTTATTAGCGTAACTGTCAGAAACAAACAAAAAGCAGTAACACTCGATGCCTCTTCTAAAATATTTTTATAATTAATCCTGGTCGTAACATCATCCATTGTTGTTTGAATACAGAGCATTATAAATATGATAAATGAGACGCTAGAGGTAGCTATACTGTCGCATTAACTCGTTTTAAAATCTGTCCAGGACGTTTCTGGGCGCATTAATATCATATACGCGATTACCCGTGAATGGGAGCAGCCTCTTTTTAAACGGATTTAAATATCGAACATCGCTGCTTATAATCTTTTAAAAAGTTAAATAACCGCTATCAAAACTGTTTTCTTTTTCAGTGTAGCTGACAGAAGGTCCGATAGGCACGCCCTGTTGTAAAAATATTATATTAATGTGTTAATAATGGCCTCAAGAGAATAATAATATGTGATTTTAAAATAACGATCAGATAATTCCTGCGACTAATGTAGGTTCTCACTCAATTTTTACGAAGGTATTTTGTCACATTTATATGATGTATCTACAACTTTTCATTTGTATCAATCAGGTAGGTTTATTGAGGTTTCTCTAAAAAGCTTTATTTTTATTGATAAGGGTTAAAAAGTGAAAGGTGTTCAGAATAATATTTTTAATTTCTTTGTATGTTGACGTTCAGGTAAAGATGAAAATTTAACATGTACATTAGTGAAGCAGAAAATAGTGAACTTAATTTAACCTGGCAGCTGTGAAATATTCAGCTCTACTTGTGTTCTCTATTAAATTAAGCCATCTCATCTCTATTATCACGTATCTTATCGCTATGCTAATCTGATGCTATCGACGCCGAAAGGACGCCAAGTCAAGCTGCTGCAGAGAGATTAGCAATGAGTTAATCACGTTAGTACGGCCAATGCGCACTCATAATAGCCAACAGATGGCAGATGCGGTTGCCTATAATTGAATCAACTTTATCTGTGAGTATAATAGCTGAGGGTCGTCGCGGGTGGTTGCACCCCGAACTCCACTAACGGGCTACATCCGACTGTCAGTGGAATTCCCGTTTTTGGATTTATTTCCCCTTTACCAAAATAGCGTTTCTGAGGCAGATTGGGTCAATAATCTTGTTTTGTTAGAACCACATTACCAGTTGTGTAGCCAAATAACTTAAATGTTCCCTTGAGCACTTACATTAATAACGGAAATGTTCGACTATTACTTCAACATACAAATACACAAATCGGGATAATTCCACTGTCATTTCAGTTGCGCCAACAACAAAGGCTGAACAAAGCTCTAATTTCTTATAGTAATTCATCGTCGTTTCGATACATCAACAAATATTTCTATAAAAGTTTTAACATTAAAATACATCACTCAACATACATTAATAGAAATTTATGAAAGACATTTACTTCATTTTTACTTTGTACAAAAAATATGATGATGTCAGTATTTTTTATATAAAAAGTGTACGTAATTGTTATAGTCAGTAATAAAATATAGAAATAAAATATTCAAAACCGAATTCTTGAACGATGCATTAAAAGCAAATGTACCAAATGCATCAAGCATACTTCAGTCATAAAAGTAGATTCACGAAGAGCACCTACATCCTTGTGTTTTGCGCTACTGGGACTCATCTATGTGAAGTATATCAAAGTGAGTGACTGAAAATCTACAGTGTGTCTAAGATAAGGATGAACAGCATGGAGATCTCGGAAACCGTGAGAGATACAGTCGGTTAAATTTGGAAAAAGTTGCCTACTCGAAGAGTCGACATTTTGCTGTTAAGAAACTCGCTGAATTCGCCTTACTTTCGGAGATATTCGAAAAAAACCGAAATTGTGCCATTTCGTTTTCATTCTGAAATTATTTGAAAAATTACCAAAAAACTGAATGCACTTTGTCTTTGTTACTCTTTCTGCTCTACAAAATGGCGTTCTCAAATTTTCACTACAACGTTTCGTTTCATAGAAACTATCATCAACTTCATTTTTTTTTGACACTCAAAAAAAGTACACCCTGTATAAGAAACCAGTTTTCATTACAAATTCTAATGAGAGCACGGTATTTTTACCCAAAATACTTTCCCTACTACTTAAAAAATGATCTTACTGAAGAACTTTGTGATAAAAAAAAGAGAAATATCTGACACTTTCTAAAACGACTTATTTCTATTCTACTACTTTTTTTTATATAAACAAACAATTTGTAACATGGTTTTTAATACCAATTGTATCCAATGTCCAAAGATTCGAAATGGAGAATTCTTGTACAAGGATAGACGAAACTAAAAGAGAAAAACAGGACTCACCCACGGAATCTGGCACATTGCCCATAAGAGTCAAACCCAATTTAGTTTCAACAGCCACCAGACCTTTCTTGATACAGTGGAATTGTCCAGTCCATAAATCAGGAGCAACATCTGAACCAATCAAAATATCAATAGGTGGACAATCATCTCCTACATCAGAAATCCAAATCTTCTTGTTTTTGAGTTCTTTGAACCAGGGACCCTTTTTTACTTGTGGGATACTCTCACAAATCTGAATACTGAAATCTTATACTAGATATGTTTTTGTCTTTCAGATTGTAATCCGCCAAATAAAAGATGAACCATGGATTCTGACGTCACAGCAGGGACTCAAGCTCATCAATACATGACTGGGTGATGTAAGACCTCTGGGAACCAGTATCAATAATCGCTCTTGCCTTTTGTTCACCTTTTTCGCCTTTCAGAACAACAACCAGCTTAAGGAGCAAAACATCACTGGAGCAGGACAAATTCGACATAACAGAAGTTTTACAATCATTAACCACCTCATTAGATGATTCTTGACCTTCGGATACTTTATGAGCTGGGAGATCCGGACACATCAGCACATAATGGATTCTCCCACAAATTGGACACTGGCTTCGCTCTGCAATTCTTGGACTGATTATTTCCTTTAAAACAGGTTAAACAGCATATTTTCTTTAAAATAATTTCTTATCTTCTAGGTTCATCTTTGGAGCTTGAAAGCAATCTTGACTCAAGTGGGCCTTTTCACAGAAGATACACTTTTTACTCCCACGGTCATTACCCGAAAATAATCCGCAGCCGTTGGTATTGAAGGGTCAACTGATATACCCTTCCTGTTTCTATTGTTGCTGTAGTTTTCATCTTTAATGGTCAATCCAAAACCAGAACGTACAAGGGCTCTTCGCTCTTCAGATTCGACTTCTTGTTTCAAGAATTCCATCAGATAAGTTAATTCACATTTTGGTGGATCTTCATTGGATCCATTCTTTAGATACGACGGGGATCTTTGCCACGCGATGAGTGAATCTTCAGGAAGATTGACTCGACCATGGGAAAAAGAAAAATCGCCGTCTGTTTCATCGGCACACCAAGTGATTCCAATGCTCTAATGTGACTTTCCAATTTGTCAAACATTTGACTCAGTTTAGCTTTCCCAAGTGCGTTACTATTATTTTCAATTACTAATCTTAACAATTCTCTAACGTAAACTTGCATTAGTAATTTTTGATTTCCGAAACGATCCGTTAACGCCTTAACCACTTTTCGATAATTTTCTGACGTCTGAGGATATCCATCTACTAACTCCTCAGCCCGACTACCAGGAACCATACATTGAGACAAGTAATGGATCTGGTCTCAATCATGCATCTCTTCATCTTTATGAATTTTTTGAAATTGTGTCCAAAACCCTAACCAATCTTTCAATTCCCCATTGAACTTACGTAGTTCCATTTTAGGAAGACGATAACCAAGTTGTGTAGACCTCTCCCCTGCAACACTTCTTCAAGTACCGACTTTACTTGGAGATTGAGAAGCAGCACGAACGACAGGAGCAGGTGGGTTCAAAACTTTATTAATTTTGTACATAATGTCTTCTATTTTTAGGAAATATTCTTTTGCACTGGAAAGTTCATCATCAAATTCTTCATCAGTGGTATTGACATTATTCAGCAGCAAATTCTTTACATCTTCATCTTGCTGGTTTAATACTCCTGAGAAAATATGTACTAAAGCCAAAACATTTAAAACTTCTGGAAGACCGGGATTCTCCTTGGCAAGTTCCATTTCCACTGTAGCAATTGTTTTGTCCAGCGAACGTATTTCACCTTTTTGATTCTATCCATTTTATATCTTTTCAGCAAATCACGTCACCAAATATAATGAGGGCACGGTATTTTTACCCAAAATACTTTTCCTACTACTTAAAAAGTGATCTTTGTGATCAAAAAGACCAGAAATATCTGACACTTTCTAAAACGACTTTTATTTCTATTCTACTACTGTTTTTTTTATATAAACAAACAATTCATAACGTTGACAACCATTACAAACTCAACGATGTACTACACAATATGGTTATTCGTGATTTTATTGAGAAAAAATAACATTTTATTAAATTTCAAATCTTTTTGTTCTAGTGAGCGGTGAATGAAAGCATGGCAACGAAAAAATGAAGTCGAATTAACAATCGACTTTATTTCTTTCATTGTTAATTCTGACACAATCTATTTGAATGACAAAGTAGTATCAGTTTAGCAACATTTTTCAGTGTAGGTTATATTTTACAATAGATCAAGTAATGTTTTCAAATGAAGAGAAATTTGATATGTTGTCCTGCTACATTCCATGCCGGAGAAATTCCGTAGAAGCCGAACAGTTTTATTTGATCAAGTACCCGGAACGGAGGCAACCAAGAAAGTCCATATCTATCTAAACTCAAAGAGTTTGTCAACAGCAAAATGTTGACTCCTCGAGGGGGCAAGTTTTTCTAAAATTTAACCGACCCTGTATCTCTCACGGTTTCCGAGATCTGTTCATCCTTATCTTGGTAACATTGTTTTTTTTTAATTTTTGTGTTTATTTAAAATCTTATTAAATTTTAAAATTATCAAACAAAAGAATAATAAACGACAATCAGGCGAAATCACAAAAATCGTTTAAGAAAATAGAAGATATCTTGCTTATGAAATAAAAAGTTAACAGACTCTAGGAATACTTTTTAATGGTATGGTATTTAAACTGTCAAATAGGTAAAATCCTATTCGTGTCAGTGTCAGATTGTTGCGAATGAGATTCTGAAATTATAATATGTCCTTGAAAGAATTATGACTAATTAGTTATGTAACCACTTAGAAAAATTTCATATAATTCCAATGAGAACAATCTGGTTTTCGTAAAAATCATAGTTGTGCAACAACCCTTCCCAATATTGTCGATGACGTCTTAGCAGCTTACGACAGAGGTAAATTGACTTGTTTAATTCTCCTGGATTATACTAGAGGTTTTGATACCTTAAACTATTACATTTTACCATCCATTTTACATTACATAAGTTTATCAGAACGTAATATAATTAATCTGAAAGATTATTTAACCAAACGTGTTCAATATGTTATCCATTTAAACAAAAAAACCTTCTTGTAGGCATGTAAGTTCAGGAGTTCCCCAAGGCTCGATACTTGGGCCTTTACTATTTACAATTTATACATGTAACTTTAATAGTGCTATTTTATCTTGTTGCAGTCACTTCTACGCCGACGACACCCAAATTTATTTGTCGTTTTTTTCCCGACGATATTAATCAGACAGTAACTGCAATGAATCACGATATGGCTACTTTAAGCAATTTCTCTACTTTACATGGTCTGCAAATAAATAGTTCTAAGTCTGCTGCTGTTCTTTTGAGAGAAAAAATGATAAAAATATGTATTCATCAAAAATTAATTTGAATTTAAACAATTCAACAATTTTACTAACACACACTGCAATAAATTTAGGATTAATCATAGACAATAATTTGTGTTTTTCACAACATATCTCCTCTTGCTTACAGAAAGCCTACATTAATTTGAAAGCCATCTATCAACATAAAAACTTTTTTGGCAAAGATATTAAAACAATGTTGTGTTCTTCTTTAGTTTTATCAACATTAGATTATGCTGATGTGGTATATGGACATTGCCTCACTAAATTTGATGAAAGTAGAATTCAGAAATTACAGAAGTCTTGCGTTAGATTAATTGCCGGTACAAGAAAACATTCCACATAACATCTAAATTACAAGAAATAAATTGGTTAAATATGCAAAATAGACGATATCTTCACTCTACATGTCTTTACCATAAAATTATTATTAATAAAGCACCTAAATATTTTCATCAAAAAATTAAATACCGTACTGATGTTTACACTTTAACTCTTCGATTTAAAGGTTACCTCACGCCTGCTGTACATAGTACTACAACATTTGAACGTTCTTTTTATTACAATGTTGTAAAATGGTATAACTCTGTAGCATCAGACGAAGACGAAGGTACTAGGTTTAATAAGGTCGTTCGTAAGCATCTCTTCGACTTCCGTTGCGATGACCTCTTTCTTTTGCGGTGAGTAACAATATTGGGGCAGTCGGAACGGCACGTCTACCTTTAACTGGATAGTGTGCTGTGTAGTTGCTGTGCAGGTTTCCGGTGTGTTAATGAGCATTTCGACGAAGTTCTCAAGTTGTGTTGAACTGCCCGTGTAGGTTCTCCTGAAACCCATGTTGTACTTGATCGGTGATCGGGGTGTGAACTGCTTGCTTTATGTTGTTCCTTCTCCGTGTACGCCACTGTTTGCAGACCGTTGCCAAAGTACAGCGTTCTCCGGTCGATCGGCGGGGTCAAATTTGGTACGACAAAGAAGGTAGCTTCGATCGTTTCGCATCGCGTTGTGATGGCGAGTTTTGTCTGACCCAGGACAGTCTGTCTGTGCATGTAGTACCCTTGTTGGTTCTAGTGAACTTCGTGCCAGCTTATTGGCGATAAAGTTATGTGTAGACCCTGTATCGAGGAGTGCATCGACGTCCTGCCCGTTGACGTTGGTTGTCACCCAAGTAAACCGATTTTAGGGTCGCCTGGACGATGAATCCGCCCTTTTTTTCTGGTTGAGGTGGCGTTCGGCAATTACAAAACTATCTTTGTAAAAGTGCTTGTCCGGATAGTAGTGGCACTGCGGCAGTGTGCTTCGAGGTGCCGCGCGTGGCGTGGTTTGCACTTAATTATCGTTTTTTCCAACGGTGACCGGTTCTGTTGAGGGACTTTTTGATCGCCGTGATAGTAGTCTTTATTTTTGTTGCCTTGATGATGAGGGCAAAAGCGGTTCTCGGCGCATCATGGATGATGTACGGTTTTATGCCGGGTTCAGCTGATCAACTATTGTTCGGAGGTAGTTATTAAAACAAATCTTCTGGTTTAAGAAATTGCCCACAAACTCGATGCTCTGTGTGCCCGCGAGGAACTGTTCCTACAACCGTGAGGTGACCTCAGCGCTGTCGTATTGTTCCCGTAGTAGTCGGTAGATATTCTCGTACGTCGCCATCTCTGCGTATACGGACAACCACTAAACGGCGGCAGCCGTAAGGCACTGCTTAATTGTCTTAATATACCCCTTTGCGGGTATACGTCTAGCGGCGACGTATTCCGCAAAATCATCAATAAATTCTTTCGGGTTTTCGAGTATGTTGCCAGAGAATATTTGCTTTTCAATTGCCTCAAAGAGTTTCTCCAGGCGGTCTTGGAGCTGGAAAAGGACTTTGCGTTTTATTGGTTTTCTGGCTTGTTGGGCGCCACTGAACGGTTGACCGGCGTCCAGACCGGTAATGTGTCAAGAAAACGATTTAATTGACATACTTTACCAAAAGATGAGTTCAGACATTAGTAACTTAACTAAAAATTGCAACGTGATATGACAACGTGATTCATATTTCAGTTTTATCGCTGGTGCAGTTTAATTAATTCAAAAAATTTTTGCCCGTTTTTATGAAGGTTCCTTAACAAGTTAAAGGTATATGAAACTTATAACTGAAATTCTGAATAATTTCTAAGCTGAGCTGGGGTTTATAAGGAGAGAGATTTCTTTTTATACGGTTACTTAAAGAAAAAAATCACAAAGAGCGGTTCGAGCAGTTCAGAAGGACGTGGTGGTACCTTTGAGCGGTGTCCGTACTCTTAAAAACCCGATAGCATAATTTTTCCACTTTAACTTAATACCTATTTTATTTTTAAATACAACTATGATTGTTTAAAATTTTGAAAATGTTTTACGGTTTATTTGTAAACCAAATATAAAATGTAATTAGTGTTAAAACCACGCTGGCAGCTCTGTTAGTCGCATAGGGGTCGTGGCTGTACTTACTAATTAGTAGGTTGAAGGCTTTCACGTTGCAAAAGAGGGCGTCACCTAGTAAATTGTGTAGGAAATACTCTGGGGTAGGAGCATCAAGCACAGAATCAAACGTAGATTTGTATAGATAAAATTTTTATCAAACGACTAGATAATGAGAACACATAAATCAAATAACATAGACAATAAATATGAGGTAAACAGAAAAAAATTTCATCTGCTAAATTTAAAAAATGTAGTTATTATAAACTTTTTAGAAAACAACTCTAAACATTCAAAATGTTCTCTTAGTATACCTACTATTAATTAGATTTGTACTTTTGTATTTGTATTTGTCTTTTAATTATTATTATTGTTATTAATAAGGTTACATTCACTGAGTTAGGTGGAAGAACAAATAATAGCAATATTTGCTATTTACTGAATCTCGCCTCTGTATACCGGGTGTCTCTGGCAAGACGCAACATAGGATTTTACTATAGAAAAAAATTGAATTGATTCACTAAGGCATTTCCTTCTTAACTTCGATCCTTAGATCATAGGAAAAAACTTTTGTGTTCCATGTGCCCCACCCTTCCCTACCATCTTCAACACTGCTTCAGATGCTAGAACTATGGACACAATTCTTCAAGTTGAAGAAACAGACATAAGCTTGCGACGTCCGCACGTGCCCATGGCTTTTGCAAAACAAAAAAAATAATATTTCACCACCAGCATCAATACCAAACATTCTTTATTAACTGCATTTCTGAAACAAACCCGTAATTAGTATATAGATGTAAGAAATATCCAAAAAATGCAATAATTACCATTTATCATACTCGCTTTAATTCAATAACAAGGCAACAAAATACAAAATTTATCAAAAATTGCCATAAAAAAATTTAAAAATCAGATAGATCATGAAGCAAATCAATATAAAAGAGTAGGTTTGGTTTTAGCAAGTTTAGATTCAATTTAGATATTTAGATTAAATTTAATAATTTAAATTAATTGTGTAGATTCCAAAGCAGTTTATATGAGACAAACTAGACAATATTTAAAAAAATAATCAACAGCATAATTCAATACACTAAAAAAACGAAAAGAACCTACTAGTAAATTAGAAAACAATGTAATTACAAAAAAAATAAAATTTATAATCCGAACATTTTAAAATCTTAGTCATAATGATGCAATCAATTAGAAAATGTGTGCTGATTTGTTGTTTAAAAATTGTAGGTAATTAAAGCATATAAAATGACATACTACTTATATTATATAATTTTGATTTAAAATAGTTATTTGTTTAACTAGTTCGCCTCGGCAATGAAATGCTAGCCGCGACAGTAAATCTGATTCTCTGCCGTCTGAAACATATAATTTTTCTCCGATTGTTTGTACAGTGTGATTAAAAAAATCAAATTAAAATAAAAACTTTTTTTAATTGAATACAACTCACCATTTTAATATTTTTTTTGATTGTATGTTATAGGTAATAATTAAATCGTATTTTTTAATTATTATTGTCGATTACACCTTAAATTGTATACATAATAATATCTACCAAAAATAAGACATCACTGTTACATTCAATTTGCTTCAATTTTCTTTATCAATTGATTCCATGTGCCTGCTTAAATCACATTACCAGTGCCGTTGCTAAGTAAAGTCTGGGTTGCTATGTACTTTTTCTGAATTGTTTTGTTGAAAATTGCCATTTTTTATTTGTTTATCTTAAGATTAAGTTGTTTGGAGAAGAGATTAATCTGTGTTTAGAGATACTTTCTAAAATAATGGAAAGTGATGAAGAAATCTTAACACCTCCCGAAATTGGAGAATTGGCAAACAATGCAGAATATAATTTCTTGCCTACAAAATCATACTATATAAAATTGTATGAAATATGTCATAGAAAATTTAAAGATTATTGCATTAACAAAAAAATCGGATTATTTTCAGAAAACGTTTTACTGGCGTACTTTGCAGAATTAGCCAAGAAATTGAAATCTTCGGCTTTATTCTATGTTAAAGACTACATTGCATATTAACAATACTATAGATATATCTAAATATTTAAAACTGCGAGCCTTTTTAAAGCGTCAATCAGATGGTTATCGTGCCAAAAAATCCCGGGTACTGCAGATATCACAAATTCAGGAATTTTTGTTGGAAACTCCAGATAATATATACCTTTCTACGAAGAAATGATAAATTTTTAATTTAGTGTTAAGTAAACGATTTTTTTATTTTAGGTTGCTTTAATTTTTGGCATAGCGAGAGCATGTAGAAGTGATGAGCTATACCGAATGGAAAAAACTGAAATCGAAGTAATGGGGGGGATTATTACGCTCATTTATTGTAGTGAAACATTTAAACTTCTACAGAAAATATGAAGATTGTAGACCATCAAGATGGCTACCTATTTTTTTTTATATACCATAATGATAAGGCATACAAACAACCGCTTGGTATCCATAAATTTGGAAAAATGCCAGAAGAAATTGCAAAAGAAATGCACAAGAATTTACTGAGCATTGTTTTCGCAGAAGTTCTGCAACATTGTTGGTGGACTCTGGGCCAGATATAACCACGTTAAAAAGACATTGTAGTTGGAGATCATCAACAATAGCCGAAAGTTATATTGAAAACTCTATAGATGCAAAAACAAATGTTAGTGAAAGACTTTTTTTGGATCCCAAAGAACAAAATATCGTCGGTTGTAGCACTAGTTCACAAATAAATAAAAATAATTATACTATGATTACAAAAGGCACAACGGATTATTAAGCCAGTGGAGTAGTGTTGGAAAATTGTTCGCAAATTACTATAAATATTCACAAAAATCATTAATATGTATTATATGTAGAACTTCATCTACTTACATTTTTGTTATGTTCTGTGTTATATTCTGTTTTGATTTAATTATGAATGTTACAGTTAAAATTATAATAAAATTCTGAATTTTGTCTTTCTTTTTGTAATTATTTACTTATTTTGAACCAGTAAAAGTCATCGCTAATAACGCGACAATTAACATTATTTTTTAATTTATTTTTAACCGGTCCAGAATGTCCCAAATATAGTTAATTTGTTATACAGTGACTAAATTTACTAGAGTAACTTTTTTGGTTGGATACTCATGCAGAGCAAAATTTAAAAAAAATTATAAATTTTTAATGCCTAAGCATTAAAAATCATTTTACTGCCTAGACATTAAAAGTGTTACTTCTATGATTGATAAACTGACGTTTAATGCCAATCGGAGAAAAACTTGTTTTAATTATTTTTATATATAATATTATCCACTATCCAGTTAACTTGATTTCTTCTAATTAAAACAGAAGTTAGACCGTTTGGATATCTCTGAATAATCTGATTAAAATTTAGTGTATTGTGATAGCTAAAGCACGTTATTATTCCATCTATTAGGGGTAACATGACACATTAAAATTACAAACACTACAAAACTTCTCTAACAGCGTTTGTCCCTAAAGTAACACCTAAACAATAAACTTAGATTAGAACAGCTTTGCAACATAAATAATAATCACTTGCAGTTGTATTTGCAATTCCCACGTTCCGCCTTCGCAAAAGCCACACGCGTGCACTACATACGTTAAATATCAAACCAAATCCGATTCATATGATAATCCACATACATCGATACGTCAAATACGTACAACAAAACCACATTTATTACTCTTATGTAAACAAACCATTGTGCTCCTATTATTATTAATAGTTCGTTGTTGATTTTTTGGATTAACTATGAATTTGATTTCGGATGAATTTTAAAAATGTTTTGGAAACGATTTGTATCTATTTATTAATATTATTCCTTCCGCAGACAACATATTTTATTTGACATCATAAAAACATCACGTACACTTGCTGGTTATATTTCATGTGTTATCATCCCTCGCCCTAGGATGCGTGCTGCAGTTGGAGGTTCGACACTAACATTGCTACCTAAATACATACAGAGATTATTGGGTTGCTACTTGTATTTGTTATCGGTCTTTTTTTCTATTTGTTTAACAAGTATATAAGTATTTTTTTATTATTACTATTTGTTTATGAGGTTTAGAATGATCACTTTGTGGGAACGGATTAACAGCTAATTATGCAAGTGATTCGCATTGAATTAGAAAATTTTCGCACCATTTAGAAACATAATAATATGACATAGAATGTGAGGAACCACGAGTAGATCAAATTTTCATTCTAATCAAGTAACAGACCACGACCATATCTAATTTGAAACTGACAGACAGCTGTCTAATTATTCCGTCGAGCATAATTACAAAATATTCATTCGGTTACTGAATAAAAATACAAGCAAAACCTATAAGAAGCAAGTGTTTTAGAATAAATATTCTATCTCAAGGGCGAGAATTTTTTCTTTCTATTATTAAAGATCATTTCAGAATTACTACAATTCTACTAACGGTCGTGGAGAAAATATTTTTCCGCTTATTAATATTTAAAATAAGTATCGTGTGCTTTGGGTTTTTCGGTTACTATACAGGGTGTTAATTAAGTAGGGGGTCAATCTTCAGGATGTTGTTTTTTACTCAATTTTAAGACTAATACATTATATAAACATAGGTCTTAAACGGTGTTGTTTTTATTATTGTTAAAATAATTTTTTAAAAAACAATTTGTGTAAATAACTAAAAAGTTGTAAGTTCGTTTACCAAAAAATCCAGTATTTGATGAGGATCACTAATAATTTTACATAAGAATTTGATATGTAAAGAGCACAAGGATCCGGTTTGCCAGATGATAATTTGATAAAGAAGAGCGGATAGGTCCAAAAAGGAGAATTTTCTGTAAAAAAAGATGACATTTGCAATTAAAATAAATTTTTAATATGTAGGTACAGATTTATTAATTATATTTATTATGGTTCTTCAATAAATAATTATAAAAATCTTTACATGTCATACATTTTAAATTATTTATTTATTTATTTGTATGGTACATTATACAAATATTGTATTGTGATGTAAGTGTTATGTATGGTGCCCTAGAAGATCAGTATAAACCTGTATAGTGTAATGACGAAACATAGTGAATTGGTTCGTCTTGACAAAGCATTTACTTTAAGTTTTAGGAAAACCCCAAAAACCTAAGCATGCCAACCCTTACCCACTTTAGTATTCATATGTAATAATATTGATTAAGTGTGTAATGAACACTATAGCAGGTAAATAAGAACATAAAATATAACAGCACAGCCATTGCATGACGACATATAATGGACGGGTCCAAGCGCTAGTCACGACAATGACAAAAAAATAGTAGGTTAAAGAAATAGCAAAAAAAAAGAATGGAAAAACAGATAATCAGGACAGAAAATACAAAATATTGCTGAACTTCGGATGTCCTTCAGATTCGTAAGCTATTATATAGCATCATAAATATAAATATATATGTTACCGGACAAACCCGAATTTAGGAAATACTAGAATTTCCTAGCCAGAACTAGAACGTCCTAATGCTTGTAGGACGTTCTAATATTTCTAGGCCATACGCGAAATGCCGAGTACAAATAAATCGGTTTCCGGATTTTCCAGTTTTGCCTAGGACGAACCCGAAACAGGAAACAAATTCGTGTTAGCAGTACCGACGACATCCTTGCAGGTGTCTTCTGCCTGTCAAGACTTGTATACAAAACCGATGTACGCTTTGATTCGCTTTCAGTTCTTAGTGTGACTTTGTTTAGATAACGTAACAACATTGTTAATAATATAAATGCATCCAAGAAAGAAAAATTTCTCGACGAGATTGAGAAGGTGGATGCGAAGGAATCGCATTTTCACGTCGTATCGCGAGAACAATACCAAAACTTAATTGACGAGGTAAGATTACATTTATTAATTTATTGGCAGGTATACGTATAGGGTGTCCTATAATCAATAGACAATACGGCAAATGAAGAAGGAAGTGTAAAATAGGTCGTTTAACCTCAACATGTCCTAGTAAAATGTTAACAGCAAACGAGATACAGGGCGTTAAAGTTGACATTTTATTTTTGAAAATCTGTAGTAGTTAGAAAACAGCTGAACGTATTGATCTCAAACTTGGTACGGTTTAGTTTTTAAGGGTGATAAACACGAATATCATAATTTTCTATGATACACCTAAAGGGCGCTAGTTACACAGTTTAAATTTCAAGTAATTTTTATTTCCCTGTCTTTATTTACATTTTAATGGTAAATAATAAAAATTTCATTATTTTGAAACAAAAAAGGTTACTTGTTCGACTATCATATATTAAGATATTGTCATTTTAATATTGCACGTCGCGCTGGCGTCGTTTCTAAAGTGTAGGTACCAAATTGGAGTTCAATACGTTCAGCTGTTTTCTAACTAATAACACTGTTGGTCAGTTTTGAGCGTGAAGATTCTTGTGTTAGTTTAGTAAAATGTAACTTTTAAGACTCTACAGCTACTGTTTTATTTAATTTAGTTTCACTTTTGAACGGTTTCTATTTCTAGGTGATGGTTGCCAAAGCAAGTACTCGAAAAACACCTTTGCAATACCGCAGAATTAAGCGTTTTGATGTCATCGAGGTTCATGGTTTAAAAAACTAATATCTGGTAAATCCGAAGGTGACGTTCGATATTACCTGCCTATTGATGAAGTTTTTGATGCTCTTGATGATGCTCATCGTGCTGTTGGTCATGGTGGCAGAGACAGAATGTTATTTGAAACAGCAAAAAATACGCCAATATCACTAAGTCGATGATTAACTTGTATTTATCGCTATGTGAAAACTGTCAACTAAAAAGTCCAAAAGAAGAAAGGATACGTTTCGAAACCGATTTTACATTCTCAATTAAACAGTCGTGCACAAGTTGATTTAATAGACATGCAAAGCCAATCTGATCGCGATTTTAAGTTTATTTTGGTCTACCAAGACCACCTAACAAAATTTTGCCTTTTGCGTGCTTTAAAAAGTAAAACTGCCGAAGAAGTTTCATATCATATGCTTGATATTTTTACTACCTTTGGAGCACCTTGCATTCTTCAGTCAGATAATGGAAGAGAATTTGCTAACAGAGTCATTGAGGAATTGAAGTTGCTTTGGCCTGAACTAAAACTGGTTCATGGCCGACCACGCCACAGTCAAAGTCAAGGCTCAGTTGAAAGAGCAAATCAGGATGTGGAAAATATGCTCGCTACTTGGCTTAAGGATAATGACACCCAACAATGGTCCGAGGGGATCAAATTTGTACAGTTTATGAAAAATCGTGCACTCCATGCGGGGATTAAAATGTCACCCTACAAGGCAATGTTCGGAATCGAACCTAGGGTCGGATTGTCTTTAAACAGCGCCAATGTTGTTTCTGAGGAAGATATGGAGGAAAGGTTTACTGTTGTTGGCGAAAACACAGAGATAGACGCTGAGGTATATGAAAATCCAGATACCGTTGAGACAGAGGAAAATCACGAGTTTCCAGAAGACAACAGCAACATTTTGGGGAAAAAATTTGAGAAATTGAGAACATCTGCTGCTATGTCCTTGCAAACACAAGCAAATAGAATGAAGCAAATTAGTGATAGGAGCCACCCAGCAGCAATAATTGGTGACAATGTAACAGTAGCCATACCTGACGTCGATCGAGCAAGAGGAAGTCTCCGAAATATTATGGCGGTCGTGTTGAGCATTAACCAAGACAACTTGTACCAGCTAGGTACAAAAATGGCATTTTGCAAACTTTATATTCTCGTTCAGAGTTCGATATCTGTCAGCAGAAGTTTCTTTCGATAGACGATATTCCAAAAGAAAAAAATTTCGCTAAGAACAGCTGCTACTGGCGCTAGTGGAAGTACACAGGGTTATACTCGCTGTCAGTGTACAAAGCACTGTGCGTCTAAATTATGCTTGTGTAAAAAGAATAATATTTTATGTAATTCGAAGTGCCACAAAAGCCTTCCTTGCAAAAATAAATAATTATAATTAAAAAATGTTGAGGTACGTTTGATTAATAATTAAAAAAATAATATCAATTACCTACTAACCATAGCTTTGTTATTCAGTTTACTACAATTTATCAGCTTTTAGGACTTGAACCAATCAAATGTTAAAATATTTTTAGCCAATAATAAGTTATAGTTAGTTTAGCTTTTGTGTTGTCTTAGTTTTTATTGGTGACATTTCCTCTGTATTAATAAAATCAATATGTTCGTAATGGTGTTTTTAATTTTTAACCTTTTATTTGCCTAAAAATACAAACATTTACTTGCCATAAAAAGTATTGTAACTTATCAAATTCACTCTTTGGGTTTGCCCTATGCCTTAGAATTTGTTGTTTCCTGTTTCTGGTTTGTCCTAGGCAATACTAGAAATTCCGGTACCTAATTTAGTTCTACTCGGCATTTCGTGTATGGCCTAGGAAATACTAGAACGTCCTACAAGCATTAGGACGTTCTAGTTCTGGCTAGGAAATTCTAGTATTTCCTAAATTCGGGTTTGTCCGGTAACATATAAAATAAATATATATAAATAATAGCTTTAATAAAAAACGTGAAAAGTCTGATACTCTAGATTTTGGCGGATTTAGTAAAAATTTTTCCAAACTAAGGATTATTATTAATATGACCCCAAAATTAACTAGCTTAGTTTTTAGTATCACTGCTGTTAGTGGCATTGTCGACTTTATTCTTGCTGTATAATAGGAACATTTTAAGGATTTTGCTACACGTTGCCAGATTCCTGGGGTTTGGGTTGTGTGATTGTACTCAAATTTTGGTTTGTATGACGGCGGTAGAAGAACTCGATGGAACTTGTATCAAATTAGTAGTAGGAGATGTTTTTCTGACTTATAAGATTGAGTTCTGATTTGTGGCTGTTTTTGAAGAAACTGAATTGGGCTATGGTTATTTTTACTTAGGATAATGCTGCTTTGCTGAAACCAAGTTGCCAAATTGTATAAAAAACAATGATTCCTATGATATAACTTGTAATTGATTATTTTCAATAATTTAAATAACCGAACTCACGTTGAGCGTCAATATCCCCAGTTTTATCACACTCAGCTTTTTGGTTTTTTTATTTAACTGTTTGAACATCATGACATCAATACATTCATTGTTACATTGCACGTTTCAATTTAATAACAATATTAACATTTACCAAATGTTGTTGGTAAATGTCTTTTAAATTTAAGAAATGTAATTCATTCATATAAACAAAAATCTTTAACAGTTGATTGCCAAATGATCCTCAATTTACAAATGTAATGGTTATAAAAATAGTATTGATGCAAAACAACAAAACAATAAGATTATTGTAATTCTATAGCTTTGGGTTATTTGAGTCATAGTTTTTCTAAACCTTTATGAACTGGGTCTAATACATTTTCTTACACTATTTTTTTAGTTTGGATTGTTGTTTGATCTTGAATAAACACACAGAAGAACAGAAATTTATCTCACTGTATACAGTGTACACACTGAATTTCTACGTTTTTTATAGCGAAGTTCACGGGATTTAAAGAGTAAGTAAGCTTAACACCTGCCAACAAAATTGTGCTAGTTAGATTATTATTCAGACGTGTTACAATAGCACGACGCAAAACTGGATGTAGCAACCATTTTACCTACCCTAGTATTCACATGTAATAATATTAATTAAGTGTGTAAACATTATAGAAGGTAACATCAACTCCATACCATAATTTTTTCCACTCTTCAACTTCAGAAAAGCCGTACTTAAGTAGTCTTCCAACGGTATAGAACTTCGAGATTTAAGTCTTTTAGCAGGAGGGTTGTCAATGTCATTCCAAATTGGTAACTTTTTGTTAAGTTGGCATTTATCCCATTCTCGTTTTAACGCAGATTTTTGTCGGATGTTCGATGGAGTAATATTACAAGGAACAGGAAGCCAATCGAGAGGAGTAGATTTAATGGTTCCACTAATTATACGCATAGTGCAATTCAACTGGGCATCTATTTTTTTGTATGATAACTGTTCAACCAGACAGAAGCACAATATTCTGCTGTAGAATAAACTAATGCCAATGCAGCTGTACAAAGTGTCTATGCATCTGCTCCCCAAGTTGTTCCAGCTAATTTTTGAATGACATTTTTTCATTTTTTGTTTGACTTTTTCTAAATGATCTTTGTAAATTAAAAACGTATCTAAAGTTACTCTCAGATAAACTGGGTTAAAATTATGGTTTAACTTTGTTGTATTATTAACTTTTCTACTTTTTTCTCTATTACTATTATATTGAGTAAGAATCAAAGACTTAACTGATTGCACTCTTAATATGGTTCTCTCTTCGCTCCACTAAGAATTAATCAACAAAAAAACTCTTTCTACATTCGCATGCAAATCTTGAGCAGTTCTGAGAAACATTCAATGTTTTTAGCACTTTTGAAGCCCATGCTCGTGCAACTTCAAATGATAATTTGATTGATCACCATCTGTTTTCGATTTGAGAATCGAAATTAGATTACAAAATTGATCATGTAGCTTCACATCGTCAATTTTTGCACCTCTGACGCTCAAGAACTCAATACATGAAATTAAATCATCATATTTTAAGTTTTGTTTTCTTTAAGCAACGTCATCCATTCAAAACATTTGAAATCTTCCAATGGTTTTGTCCATACCATCAAATAATCTTCACAAGCCTTGTAGACATTCCAAAAATCATTATCACGAAGAAACTTTTTTACGTTTAGTGGCGAAAAATTGTTATTCTTCGATTTCCAAGCATATGTAGAACATATTGAAGTATATTTGAAATTTCTAGAAGGGAATTTCGTTCGTCTTTGATTTTCGCTAAATTAGATGGGTAAATAGACATAAGAGAATGCGTGAACCATCAATATACATGTGAAGTTATTTTTTCGTAAAAATATCCTTTTAATGCTGGATAGAGCTTTAAAATTCTTTCTACGCATGGATACAGGCTCAGCCACCTTGTTTTCGACGAAATTGCAAAACTTTTTTATTGATTCAATGCCCACTTTTATCAAAGTTTCTTTTAGGCGCGTAAAAACGTGTTGACCTGGGTTTCGGTTCACACCCCCAAAATTTACATTAGCATTATCACCAACAAATGCCATACACTTTAACGTTAATTGCCATGTATTCAGTGTTTCGTATATAAGATTCGCAACCGAAAGCGAAGTTTCGTTTGGCAAACTTTGCAAATCAAGAATTTTCGTTTCGATTCCATTTCCAATCCAGTTGAAATATTGAATCAATATAGGAAATAGTTTCTCAGCACCATGGTTGCTGGTGTATCGGTAACGGTACGTGGAGCAGCAACTTGATTTAATATAGCTTCCGTCTTAGTTTTTCCGCGTTTAAGATTTTTTGCCATTTCAGAATCAGCAAACATTTTTCTTATTAAGCTGGCCGTACATTCAATAAAATTATACGACTGATGGTGCTTTACCGTATGGTACGGTATTTTTTTGAGACATTGAAGTAGAAGGTGTGAAATAATTGATTACCTTGGATGAGGAACCTGCTGGTCGTATCATCTTCTTATGCTTTTCCGTCGCTTTGTGTCTTTCTAATGGAACAGTGCCCTTGTTGCTTACATCCACATGGCTGTCGCAAACGAAACATTTGGCGTCAAAGTCGTCGCGGCCGTTAATAAAACATGAAAATTTAGCTCTTAATGTATCCATAAATTTACACTTTCTCTTACTCATGATCTTAATGCGAACATGGAATGGATAAATATATACTCAAATATTTTATCAACCACTAGATTTCTATTCGCGCGCCCAAAATAAATGGTTGTTTGCAAATAGTAGTTAAATCCAATGATTTGACAGTTACTGAATGGTAGGTGCGAAAACGGACGGGGCGGTGGCGCGTATCCCTCGACGTTAAAGCTCCGCCACCGCACACCATACAACAAGTAGACGGCGGCTGGTAAGCACACTCGTTTGACCTTTGACCACACGCGGCGTACGATATGTTCAGAAAGTAATGAGAGCGAATGGCAAAAAAAAAATTCGTAGATAAGGGAGTTCGGGAGGACAAAACATTTAAAAGGAGGACACGTCCTCCTTTTGGATACCATTTGGCAAACTTAGCAAATCAAAGGAATGGAACACTAAACTGCAGGATCTATTTAACAAACAGAAAACCACCAAAAACTGCACCAAAAACTTTACTCTGGCACGTATTTTATGCTATCATCATCATCGGTTCGCTGAAAAGATTCATAAAAATCTGTATTACCGATATAATATTGTCATTTTTACTAATATTAAACTAAACAGTGAACGGTCCCGACGTATTTGAAACCAGTTAGTTTTTCTTAATTAGTTTTGGTTTTTATTATTTTATTCTCATTTTGTAGAAAAAATAGTATGTACTACTCGAGATGAAATCCAACTTTTATCTCTTGTTCTAAAATACACTATTATTTTAAAATTTGTTTATAACAATGTTGTTAACAATTAACAAAGTTGATACGTCAGTTGGTAATATTTCGTCACGTTACCCCAAATTAAAAAAATGGTTCAAATCGAAGCAGACATGACGGAGATATACATTTTTTTTGGGCGTGCGAATTTGAAGCCACCTACACGAAACCTGAAACCTGAGCAACTGAGGGCGCGACCAAAACATCGATTAAAATTGTACTGCGGAAAAAATATTATTCTGTTTATTTAACAAATGAATTATGCATAATTATTATGTAGCACAAGTCTTCAACTACATACTGTTTGAAGCGTTTTTTCTCATAAATAAACAAATGGCGTAATAAACAACTAAAAAAAATATGTCGGCTTACAAAAATCGTACAACAATCTTTTTTTTAATTTGTAAAAAATGCCAGCTACACGAATATGAAAGATTTATGACAATACGTACATTTGTTTATATTTCACTTTACTATAATTGAACTCCTAGGATACGAGATATATAAACATTTCCATAACTACCGGGGCGTAATAAGAGGGCGTAATAAATTCATTACGCCCTAAAAAAATTGATTGATCTTAACTGATGATCTATTAAATAACTAAATTTATTTTATAAAATAAAATTTGTAATACATACAAAGAATTAAGTATTCTTTTTCATATTTTTCTTTCGATTTAACGGGCAGCAAACTTTCTGGTAGAACATTCATAATTGCAATTCAGTACCAAATTTGACAATTAATAAACAATTTGTTTTTGTTTCATAGCTACCAGATATTATAGGTATTTGCATAGGTAAGTGATGTGCCCAAAGATGGCAATTCTATTTGTTTTTAAGAATACCAAGTGAAAAATAAAATCTTGTATGGAACACGGCGTTACTGAATGATTACCCCCATCGATCCATATCCATCTCTCGGGCTAAAGCCCTCGACGTGTATTCATGGTTCTCCGGGCGTAATCATTATAGTAACGCACTTGGTCCATAAATAGCTATTATGAGTTAAGTGCAAAAAACCATAACCAAAAAAGTCGTATTTTTTCAAAAGCCATTTTGTTAATGATTAATGGAACGAAAAAATGAGCTCCTGCTAGATCTATCACATGACGGAAACTGGGTCAGATTGAATTAAACTTTTGAGACTTTTTTAATAAACAAATACATTTTCTCAAAAAATTTACAATATTTTTTTATGAAAAAATTGTGACAGTTTTGCGCACTTAAAAGACATATTTCCACCAAATTTCAAGGCTGTAGATAAATTTTTGACAAAATAAAAAAATTTTTCCGGCGGTTTATCTCGATTATTTTAAACAATTAAAAAACACGTTTTTTTACGATTTTTTCGCATAAAATTGTTAATAAAAAATTGTCCCCGGTATTTAAAAGTGGAGGAAATTCACAGGCATGTTTCTTATCAACAAATACATCCGAAAAATTATATGAGATACTGTAAGTAATTTCATCCCAGACTAGCTGTCCATTGATCTAATTCTATCGGTCTAATAACGTTATAACTCCAGTCCAACATGGGTTTATGGAAGACTACTATTTTCGAAAGTGTTGTAAATCGTTGATTATTCTCCTATTATTTAATTGAACAGTTTGTGAGAGATGATAACTAATTATCAAAATATTTCAAATTTCATCATGTGCACCTCAGGCATCCAATATCGGTCCTCTGCTGTTTTTCGCGTTTATAAAAGGTACAAAGCAGATTGTTTCACTTACAACGTAATGATTTAGTGGTTTAAAAAAGTAAATGATCAATTATTGCATTTAAAAAGGGTTGTTTTCTTCTTAATTAACCTTCTGTTTCGTAAGCATTTTCGGCTAATAATAATCTTTGTTATTTTGATTGATAAGTTTGTTGAAATTATTAAAATTAGTCAAGCAATTAATTTTTCTAGAAAGTATTTGTACTTGTTGTAAACATGTATGAAAGTTTAAAATTTTAAACTGATGAAGGAATTGGTGACGAAGATAAATAACTTCAAATACTTTTACGGTTAAGTTATTTATTTTAAATAAATTATCAATAACGTATAATTACGGTAATAACAACACAAAATACAAACACAACACGGTTAAATTTTTCGCATATTATTACGCGAATAATCGCTGTCGCACACATTAACCGCATTTCGAAGCTTTTGTAAATACGCTAACTGGTTTCTGATATTATGGAAATAACTTTAATAAACGGTCATTATATCGTTATTGTGTATTTATCACTGATTTCTAATCGAATTTTAAGTTTTAATAATGATATTGATCATTCAGCTACTTTGGTGGCTGTTTCGTAAAGCTACAATGTATGATTAAGTCGACGATTATTCTTGATTGAGCCGATTCTATAACGATCTACATGATCTAAAATTCTCGTACGAGTGTAATTCAACGTTAATAATTTCATATAAAACAGATACTGATAACTGCCGTATATAAGTATAGTTATTATGTCTTCTGCTCGTTATTATGAAGCAATACGTTTTTGGAATTGATTAAACTTTTACGTGTAATAACACCTTGTTCGTTTGCTGGTTTTAAACATAAAAATCTTTTTTTTTTTTCGTGTGATCAATTTGTATCGTGTTGCAAAAAGAATGCGAAATATTTTGTATACATATTTATAGATTCTGATTTTATCAATCATTATTTTAAATGTTTGTGACATAAAAATATAACTCTGTATTTTTTTCTCGTATTCGATAATTCATTCCTCTTGCTTTTAATTTTTTTTTGTATACTACATTTATTTGCCTGATTTCACATTTTTTTATGCTCCTCTTAACTTCTCTTATTCTTTGTATCTCTTCTCTATGGTATCATACCCTTTCACAATAAAGTGTTCTATCCTGTTAACATTTTTGCAGGTCCACCGAGATCACATACAAATATGAGATGGGCCAATTGAAGAACTTCTCACAATTAATTCATCAAACCTCCCTAAAATTAAAACCAAGTGTTCCTTCCTTGAAAAGAGGTTTGGAAGGATGGAAGATTGGGATGAAGACATTCTTGCTCAGATGTTGGAAAAAGAGAAGGCGGACGAAGATGTACTTAAGGAGTTCAAAAGTATTTCAAAAGAACCTTATTTTGATTGTGTTCAATTATTTCAAGTTACTCTATTACCTCCTAGTCCAACTAGTCCAACATTATGGCGAATTACGCTCCAGAAGGACTTACAATCTATGTAAGTTTGACGGTAATCTAAAGGAGTGGTTAGGATAGTAGTCCTAGTTTAAAAAAATTTATAATATGATTTGGATAAGATTTAATATTTAGCACATATCATTGTAGAAGAGTAGTGTGCAGAGTTACTTAAAATATGCAGAAAATTGTTAGAAAGTGCTCTAAACGAATGATTTGGAAGAAGACCTTTTATTAGAATTTAGATAACATGGTTATTTTCTAAACAAGTTGGAAGTCTACTACACCCGCCCAAAAATTGGTTGTTGGGATTCAAGTACAAAATGAAGAACAAATACTTCTAGCAAAATTATCAATCCAATCGTCTGAAAGTGCACTAAAAAAATTAGTAACGAAATCCAAAACATGTCAGAAATTCGAAGAAGTCGCTACTGCATCTGGATTAGCTTCCATCTTAAATAGATCATGAAGGAAGTCTCACGATAGTGACCGATGCGTGGACGCTTTGTCTAAGTCACTTGAAGAACGTCAAGCAAAACGTCGTAATATTAAAGTTTAATATAAATGTTTCCTAGTAAATGTAAAGTAGTTATAAAGTATGTTATTTATGGAAGACAACATTATCCATTAATGTGTAGTAACAAAAACTTAAGAAAAATGGTTTTAAACTCAAAGGTACCCTAAATTACAAGTGAAGCAAAAGTCAATGTATAGAAATAACTATCTTCTTGAATCAAAAGGAATTCGTTAAAAATTTCCAAAAATACTTTATCTGATTATGGTCATAGAAGAGCGAACACTGATACTTTAATTGGGTTCGATTATTGAAATTCTCTACTAACTGATCGAATATAAAAGTTACCAACAAATCCACTAGTAGTAGAATCTATATTTGGTTAGTCTCTTTCCAAAGATACTATATATTTCAAAAGAACGAAGAATGAAGTAGACAACATAGTGTACACAATGCTGGTCACAATGAATAAATGAATAAGTTTGAAGTAATGTGAAACCTAACACAAACAATTTGAGTAGGTGAACAGCAAAATAACTTTACCTAAAAATTATTGGATTGCAGAACATAGGTTAAGAATCGCAATCGAGAAATTGAGAAAGCAAAAGTTCCAATAATATTAGATAGACTAAAAAAATACCAACAGTTAACTGTAACGACTTGTGAGTGTTAAAGTGCGTACCGCTTTCTAAGCGATAACTTTAATGTTTAAAACACACGTGTGTCGATAAAGCCAACTATTTCTTGTACAGAAGCACATACGCAAAGAAACAACACCTGATGCAGCATTTCGCTCTTATTATGAGCTCATCAGAGGTGTATATTTAAGTGCGGTATATTAGATAGCACTATGCACTTTAACACTCACAAGTCGTTACAGTTAACTGTTGGCATTTTCTTAGTTTATACTATTTACACGTGTCCATGTTATACACGAGATGTTGTAAGACACACATTTTACTTATGTTCATTGCTCCACGAGAATTCAAAAGACCAACCGCCGTCTTGTACAGTTGTATACCGCACTTAAGTATACACCTCTGATGAGCTCATAATAAGAGCGAAATGCTGCATTAGGTGTTCTTTCGTTGCGTGTGTGCTTCTGTATAAGAAATACATGGCTTTATCGACAGACGTGTGTTTTAAGCATTAAAGTTATCGCTTAGATAGCGCTTTAACACTCACAAGTCGTTACAATTAACTGTTGGCATTTTTTTTAGTTTATACTATTCACACGTGTCCATGTTATACACGAGATGTCGTAAGACACACATTTTACTTATTACTATTATATAGTTTTTCAACAATGGCTACAAGAAGGAATAATTCCTGTAATTAGAAAAGTACTACACCTGTCACCCTGTGTTTGACTGGATGAAACTCATCCCTCAATAATACAGTTTATAAAGGACTTAATTCTTTGGAACCCATTCCGGTGTTGTTGATCCGATTTAGGGAACATATGATGGGGTTGATTGCTTTCCAAATGTTTTAAGTTTAAGAGAAGAGATGAAGTGTGTCAGAAGTTTCTGTATTGGAAAAACAAAGAATGTGAAGAAATAACTAATTACAACATTCTCAGATAATGTTTTACTTCCGAAATTTAATAAATTAAAAAAAATCAAGATCTATCATAAAATTATGACAGTGGGCAAATACTTTTGGATACAACTCAGAATCCGCAATGAACAGCATTTAATCTAAATAAATTCACTTCATTTCTTAGTATTTTATGAAATATTTTGAAAGATTAACTGGATATCGAGATGAAGCTTTTAAAAACTAAATTTGAAGGAAGAGTCCCCAAATGAAAATTATTGGTAGCCATTTCTGAAATTTTTGACCGGCTTGGATTTCTTTGACTTTCAACTATAACAGCAAAAAAAGTTGCTTACAGTGATCTGGAGCAATGATTACTACAATAAGATACTTAAGTTGCTGGAAACTGCCACAAGTCACTGTCAACTCTTTAGATCGGAAAGCCAAGTTCACTTTTTTTGAGATACCATCAAAGATGCAGTTGCGACTGTAGTTTTTATGAGAAGGGGGGTTAAACACGGTGGTTTACATTTTTTTCATTCTGGCCAAATCAAGATCGGTTACGTTCAAAGAAAATAACACCATTACGCGTCTGAAATTGATTGCAGCGCTTATTGGAGTAAAACTGTCCAATATTGTGAAAGATGTGTTTAACTCAAACAATATCACATTGTATTTTTAGTCCGATTCAAATACCGTTGCATGAATTAGAAAAAAATGCTGATTGGGGCGCCTTTGTAAAAAAAGTCGGGTACTTACAAACGATTTTACTTGTAAGTAAACAACAAAACTGGCGTCGTATTTCTGAAAATGGCAACCCAGTTGACTTATCCCCACGTGGATGCACTTCAACTCAATTAGTCAAGTTGCATTGGCGGGAAGGTCCCGACTGGTTTAAGAAACCGCAACATTATTGACCTGTCTCAGAAGTAGATGCGGATACAAATAAAGATACCATAGAACTTTAAACGTCAATAGATAAACCAAAATTTTCTACCTACCAAAAAAATGCAGCAATCTTAGGATGGTTGATACGTTTTTAGGACTAAGCTACAAAAAAAGTTGTCAACATCATCAAAGTATTTGATCATTATGAAACTTCTAATGGCAAAAGCCGCACTTTTTGACAGGTCCAAGTAGATTAATTTCCTAGAAATACTACTCGGATTGGAAGGCTGAGTAAAATTGAGACGAGGTGGTCTTCTTCGAGTTGTTTTGAGATTTTGAGACAGAAACACGGCTTAATTTAAACAAGAAAGATTATTAAAAAATATCACGTTCCTGTGCCAAATGTCGTCGATTTAACTCGCAACATGCAGAAGTTGAAACGGCTTCATTACCAGGGAAAACAATTATATCATCACGTTCATTCAAAATAACTTGTGTGAATCCCAAAGAACCGGTGCCACTTAAAGGACAAAACTAAGGTTTGTATTATCATCTACTGTTGTGATATTTATCGGTGCATTCATCTTGATCTAGTCAGCAGTTTGTCTGTTGAATCATTTTCGAGTGCTTTGAAACGCTTTATCAGTTTATATAGCAGACCTAACTCGTTGCTATCGGACCGTTAAACGAACTTTGTAGGGTCAAAAAATTTGTTTAAGAGGACGAATTGGAAGAAAATTAAAGAAAAGACAACATTTCAAGAATATCATACGAGGGATTTCTGGCTTGTCTGTAACGGTTTCAGTTTACAAATAAACGGAGGCTCTCTAGCTAAAAAAATAAAAGAAAGTATGGATCGGTGTATCGTAGTAGGTTGGTAGAAATAAGTTGTTTAGGTAGAACAGCAGTTTCCCGGCGTCATCATAGAGTGGCGGGGGGCCTGAAGGAGGTCGAAGAAATTAAACCGCTGTCCTAACAAGGCCCCACCTGCTGGGTAAGAGACACAAATAAAACCGACCAACAGAGATCAACAGGTTTTACTTATTCCTAATACGAGATACACTAAATCGAACAAATTGGCACATTAACAGGAGAGTTACAAGGAGAAAGGCTGTCGGATGTCGTCACGTATCCTTAAGCAATAGTCTCGCTTAATAATACAAAAAAAAATCTATACGAATCACGCACCGGATCTACAGATAAGCTTCAGCAACACAATTCGTAGTGTTAACGTTTCAATTGAGCAGTATCCCGGTATACATATACCATTTACACACGACAATTTATCTGGTCGAACATGCAACAACACTGTCGCTTAAAAGTAACTTATCTAACGGAGTAAGTACCTCCCGCAAACCCAAAAAATCTTTTGACTTGGCAACAACCGTTAAAATTGAAGCGCACAAGCCGTATTGAGCCGATTAAAATCTCTCGGTTGTTTAATGTACCACCGAATAAGGTTTTAGTTAAAACTAAAGGTTAACGCCGGTGCTGTTTTATGTCGTATGTACATGAGCTTCACACTCACTACCAATAAATACGATAACTTAAACACTAAATCTTAGCTGTATTATGTGAACGAAGTCCCGAGAGTAGGATTTTCAGTTGGCGACGATATCGACAGTTCCTCAATTGTACACACAGGATTCTTCTTGGGGAAGGTGTTCGAAGAGAACTGGAAGGCGTTAGCCTCCCTCGTTTAAACCCCTATTCATAACCACTCCTTAGATTAGTAGACGTGATAACCACAGATTGCTTCCAGCTGTCTGACGCCGCTACCGTTGTGCGGTACTTCGTTGAAAAGGGAATGTGTCAATCGGCCACTCAAACACCCCAGGAAGTTATTTAGATACGGAACAGAACACAGAGAGTAGGAAACGTAAGATCAAAAAGGATTCCACGTGGCATTTAAAATTTGTACAAAGAAAAGAGAAAAGAACAAGTACTCACGATAGGTTTAGAGGAAAATAACTTAACCAAATGCTATTGGAAATCTTTCAACGCATTTCAACTATTTGCGTAGTTTTAATTAACGATTTACTAAACACTACCAGTTACCAGCAAACTGAAAAGTAGTTCATAGATATCCGGCTTCGTTTTCCGAAATATAAATCGATATTTAATCTCAACCAATCAAAAATTCGCAAAATGCGCGCCAAATATGATTTTCGTCGTAACGTATTAATCGCTACATACGTTTCCTAGATTTATATTCCGTGTAACATATTGCTCACGACCCACGTTTTATTCGGTGTATAAAATAAAACCGTAACATGTCCGTTTGGAGTAAATGCCATGATGAACGATCGCCCGTTAACTGAAGTACCATTCCATTTGATTCCATTACCTCTAGCGATGTTTTTGCGCGAAACGGTATTTAGAACTATCCCGAAAACATCTGGAGTACTTTGGTTGCATAAAAAATGTTCAAGTCGAGCTTTAAGATCATTTCAGGAAAGAGTACCAATTGGTTATACGTGGAAATGGAGTTAAGACGAAGACTCCACTCGTCATAGAAGACGATGTCTTAACTGGAATAGATAACAAGAAAATGTTCAGTTCAGATTCTGGTTGTGGTAAAATATGTAGACTAGCAAGATTCACATCAATTCAACTTTAGAAGTCTCTTCAAAAGATACAAAACCTATTTATGGAAGTGGTCATGCCAATTTGAAAAATGTGAAAGAAAATTATAAGCCAAATACGAATGAGAAAATAGTAAAAACAAGCGTTTAACGCAGAACTCCACATTGCTCTGATACGGGAAAATCAAATTGCGTTTTAGAGAAAAATAGTTCAAACAAAACCTATAGACAATAGAATTTCTTTCTCAACTTTTTGTAAAACTGATATTGGTGGAGATATTGTTACAATAATTAGTGTCCGTGATTATTATATCTCAGTAATTACTTATCGGATCAAAAAATAATTTAAACATACGTTGTGTATAATTAAATTATAAATAACTTTTGTTTCAAACGAAAATGTGTAAAATAAATATTTTTAAAAAATTCGAAAATCTATGTAAGTTAAAAGCCCTGTTGGCTATATAAATTATGCCCAAAATCTAATCAGATCTTCGGGTTATAAAAAAAATTTGTTTACATACAGAGGGACAGCCGGCCGGCCGGCCCGTCGGTCTGATATAAATTTTATTTGCTTTATTATAACATACTAACTCTAATTATTCGAAAAAAAAAAAGGGATGGTAAAGTTTTCGGTTTTAACCGTCGTCGCATAACTCCCCATCTTATTTCATAAGATGTGGGAGTAAAGCAGTGGTAGAATAGTTAAAAAACAAGGACGTTACGGTATTTGACTTCATTTGTTAAATTAATAAATTTTCTTACATTAGAATATAAAAAAAGGTGGGACTAATAATATAGTTAATATACAGAGTGGAACAAAAGTCTGGAAACGCTCAATTATCTCATAAATGGGTAGTACGAATTGTACAACGTGTACAACATTTTGGATAAGTATATTTTGGGATACGAAGATTCCAGATTTGATATCTGCAATGTTGCCAGATTTAATTACTTGAATTATATTTTGCACGGACAGTTTTATTTAATTTAAGACCTTCCTGACTTTCTCATATATTAAGAGTTACATTATGGTTGAACTCGTATTGAAGGGGACATTCAATAATGATACAATATACGGGGTGATCTATTTAAAAACCTAAGTTAGTAATAATATCAGAAAAACGGTAAATCTGGCAACATTGCAGATGTCAAATCTGGAATCTTCGTATCCCAAAATATACTTATCCAAAATGTTGTGAGATAATTAAGCGTTTCCACACTTTTGTTCCACTCTGTATACTAAGTGACATAGAAAGAAGAACACCCAGTAATAATGAATTTATTTGAACAATTTTTGGTGTACTAGTGTATACGAATTAGATTAGTAAACGATCACAATTTGATAAAAATTAAACTGTTAACTTCTTCAAAAAACTTAATAATGTGTTTCTCCACCACGATGTCTTGTGCACTCATTAACACGTCTGGGCATACTTCTAATGAGGTGATCAATTTCTTCTTGAGGTATCTCATCCCATGCTATCTTGAACTGATGCTGTAAAGCCGCCAGAGTTTGTGCAGGGTGAGGTAAATTGAGTAATCTTCTTCCCATAATATCCCAGACGTGCTCGATGGGCGAAAGATCGGGAGATCTTAGTGGCCAAGGCAACAAAGCAATTTGATTGGCCTCAAAATGAGCCAAAGAAACCATAGCAACATGAGGTCGTGCGTTGTCTTGTTGGAATGTGCTGTTGGGGATGGTCTGAACATAAGGTACAGTATGGGGGTCTACGACCTCCTGGGTGTAGCGCGCAGCGGTCATGTTACCTCTAATGAAGACCAAAGGTGACCTACTTCCAATAGCAATAGCTCCCATACCATAACTCCAACTGTGTGGTGCACATGTCTATTCACAGAAAATTTGGGATCTTGTCTTTCACCGCGCCGTCTTCTCACCCTAGCACGACCGTCATGCATACCCAATCAGAATCTGGATTCATCACTAAAGACAATTGAATTCCATTCTTGGTCCCAATTTGCCCGTTCCTACACTACGCTAGACGATTTGGGTATGCAAAGGTCGTGCAAGGGTCTGGGATACTATGGGAAGAAGATTACTCAATTTACCTCACCCTGCACAAACTCTAGCGTCTTTGCAGCATCAGTTACGGATAGCATGGGATGAGATAGCTCAAGAAGAAATCGATCACCTCATTAAAAGTATGCCCAGACGTGTTAATGAGTGCACAAGGCATTGTAGTTGAGCAACACATTATTAAGTTTTTTGAAGAAGTTTAGATCGTTTACTAATCTAATTCGTATACACTAGTATACCAAAAATTGTTCAAATAAATTCATTATTACTGGGTGTTCTTCTTTCTATGTCACTTAGTATATCTATAATCGGTTTAAAAAAACGACGGGTGGTTATGATTTTCTGGCAGAAATCACTCTATGTACAATTTGACAATTATGGATAACATAATCTGAAGATTTCTTATCCACCAACGTAAAGCGGGGTAGTGAGTTTGACAAAACTATTGTCAGTTTATTGAATAAGAGACCGGTTAGAACTTAATTTCTGAAAGCACAGAGGTAAATAAAACACAAACTTTGTACTAAAAGGAACAGAATTACAGATGTTGTAATTATTTATATTTATGAAAAAAAAATTTGGTGTAACTACTGCCATCACCTTGTGTTACAGTAGCACGTCAGAAGAGTATTCACCAATTTTTTCAAAAATTATCAAATAATCGACTTTTTGTGAACTAAATACTACACTATTAGAATAAGAAAAATTAAAAAGAAAATAAATTCGTTAAGGATTCATAACTCAAACAGAGCGAAAATTTAAACAAAAGGTGTCGTGTAATAAACTGTGACAATGCACATGTCGAAAAGGTAAGTGCAACATTCCGTGCACTTCAAGCCAACTAACCGAATACAAGCAAACACGCATTCGAATAATTACCTGTTTGATAATTACAAGTCTGGAAATGATTAGAGGTTGCCGGCATAGTTAAAATGAACATATATTTAATATTAAACCTAAATACCCCCTTCAGAACGAATAAAATTGCTTAACAATCAGACAACTTGACATGGTTATTCTGATAAGTGTAATTGAGTTCTTAGTTTCGTGCAAATTTTTCTCTTTTTTGATGTTCCCTCGAGATGTTATACTAATTTTACAGGAGGCTAATTATAAAGTAATTGTTGATGTTTTCATTACGTTACCAACACATCGTCAGAAATTACAACGTATTTGACGTGTTGGATAAATAAAATTGTGTTTTGGGATGTAATTTTGCAAAATCAAATCCTCTGCATTTAATTTAAAGAAACATGTTATTGCATGAATATATAACGTGTTTTAATGCACTATTTATTGAAGCCTTATATTAGTATTTTTTAACTATGTACTACCTCAATTTACGAAATGATGTTGGATAAGTATTTTGATTTCAAATAAATTGATTTGAATATTTTTTCTTAAAATGTGGTTTTCCTTCAAAGCTCTTAATGTACATACAATTGTATTTTGTTGAAAATTTTGGAGCACGTCTATCAAAAAATTGTTCTGAAAAGTATTAGTAAATCAAAATAAAAGGTTTCAAACATTTATATAACAGTATGTATCACCTATCAATATTTATTAAAAACTTAATGGATGCCACATTAAAAAGTATTGCATAAAATCTTCGAAACCCTTAACATTTTGAAAAATTCATCTAAAAGCAAAATTCCACCTGTAATTGTTGTCCACCTGTCCTGCCTAATCATTACGTTAGACAACCTACCGGCAATAATCCTACAATCAAAAAACTTGACGAGTACTATCAATTCTTAAATTACCTGCCAGACATGTGTACCAATGCACTTGGGAATACCAGGCAACAAGGAAGCTGACCAACAACTAAAATTGGAGCGCAGTTAAACATTTTATAGGACCATCTCCCTTGTATGGTTTTAACCAAAGGGAATTCCGGAAGATTATCACTAAAAAAAAAGATCAACAGAATCTGGAATACAATAGCAGGTTTCAAACACTCAAAAAAAAACTCCTTGCTCCGAATAAAAAAAAAGAGGAAGAAGGTAATAGTGTTGAGAAGAAGTAAACTAAGAGTCCTATTAGGACTTCCGGAAAATTATCACTAAAAAAAGAGATCAACAGAATCTGGAATACAATACCAAGTTTCAAACACTCAAAAAAAAACTCCTTGTCCCAAATAAAAAATAAAAGAAGAAGATAATAGTGTTGAGAAGAAGTAAACTTAGAGTCCTGTGTACATTATCAGGAGATATCCGATGCAGGTATCCCCTGACGAATATGACTGGCCGATGATGACACAGGTACTGTAGAAAAATTGATAAAAGACATCGTTATGAAGTGCCTTGTTTTATGCTCAAACAGATTGAAATCCTCAGCGCGAAAGTTTTTATAACTACCAACCAGGGGATCGTTTTCATCAGAATGTAGGTCTCTCCTGAGTTAAACAAAATGGAAGTATAAAAAATTGCAATGATAGAAGCATTGAGCACGCAACCCAATCTTAATCGTTTTACGTTTAGGATTACCTAAAAAATCAAGTAATCGAATTCCAAGTTCATCAAATACTAAGGTGGCGCGAATTAAAAGTTGCCTTTATAGAACCAACATAAAAACCTTAAAGGTCAGAGATTTGTAGTAATTTCTGCAACAATGCTTACCACAAAAAAAGACAAGAAATAAACAAGCAACTTTGTAACATCTTTCTGGTTTGATTACAAAATCTATGAATGTCACGAAACACTACGCTCAAGAGTAACTCTGTGCTCCTGACTGACTGTGGATGTATTCAAATCAAAAGATGAAATTGCACAAGGCTACGCTTGTCAACGGTTTCATCACAGCAGTGTGAACTATTGCCACAAACTTAGTTGAGTCAAATGTGCCAATTAACATTACTCAGCAAATTGCAATAAACCACAAAACGCTCCACTTACTTTTCCTACAAAACTTACCAATTAAATCAAAAATATCAAAAAGCGAATGTCACCAACCACTTGTAGTACGACGACATTAAAGGGAAAAAATGTTAGCAGGCTATCTGGGCAATTTTAAACCGGCAAAAAAGGAAAATATCCAGTTCGATAAGCAAATATTATTGGAGATCTCCAACCAAAGACGACCAGGAGGAAATGAGATAACGGCTATAAAAAAATATTTTGAACCGCACATAATGTAGTTTTTGATAAAGACCCTAAAATTCATCATCAAAAAATAAATATTTTAACAGACAATTAGAAAGTAATAATGTTTTTCGAAACAGTTCCACCTTCTTGAAACCGTGGCTTTACATTTCGTAAGGAAATGAATCGGGATCCCCTCCGTCACGCAGCAAAATCTGTATGTCAATTAGTGGTCACATCAATCTTAGCAAGATGTCTACCAAGTATGCAGTGCCCCGTCAGAAAGTCTGTAAGGGTAGATGGTTCCTGCTGACAAGTAAGTAATCCCTTTGCTCTTTGCCAGTAAAGTCACCTAGTAGGGTTTTCGATTGCCTCAGCCGTGATAGGCTTACTCAGTGTTCTACATTTTTCATCCGTTTTTCAGCCCATAGTTCTTTACGCATTGTGTGCTTGCCAATACCACAAAAGAACTCTGGCTGATTCACAAAAACAGAGCACAAAACCTTAATGGATGTAGGGTACCATGTATTTGTCGATTAAGGGTATTGGTTAAAGTTTTAAAAAATTTTGTTTATTAGAATCTCTGCAAGTCGATAACTTTGAGATAACTTGTAATTGTTGCAAAAATGCAAATGAGACGTAATGGATTTAAGTATCTCTTGACATGGCAAAAGAGACAAGTTTGTTGTGTGAGTGTTTGCTGTTTTCCTAGAACATGTGACAAACCCATTTCTTCTTCAATTTTGTTCAATATTTCAGATTTTACCCGGAGCTTTGTGTGAAAGATTGTCAATATTCATAGATAAATATATCAAAACTGGGTCAGTTGTAAAATAATGTTTATTTTCTTGCCATTCAGGCTATGTGTTTGTATGTCTATTGTTCGTTTTATAGACCACACAAGTTTTAGTGCTCCCTGACATAACACATGTTACTGTACATATACAATAAGTACCTTCATATTTTGAGCAGCAACCTAAAAGTTAAAAAACTTACATAACAATGTCAAAGACCGGGAGTATTCTTCATTTACGTTCTCCATTTCTGAAAACTGTATTGTTATTGAAATGCAACAATAATTCACCAAATTGTAATTGTTCACGCTCTTTCAGTATTTACTATAAAACGATATTAAACTACAGAACGACATGTATGATGTGGTATCACCATCTCACCACCTTTTCACGAATTTATTTGAGTGCGGCTTTGTGGTATGAGGATGGAACCTCACGGTAAATTGTCAAACATAATGCCATCTACCGGCCAAATTTAATATCACGAAATTCTATTAATAAAATATTAATCCAATATAACTGATGAGTAGTACCTTTTGTAATAAATGTTATTTTTGATTAAAAATGTGGTGGTATCCAAGTAGTAAAAGATGCAATAATTATTTTTTTATGTATGGTCGGAAAAACGGTGGTCTATGTAGACCTTGTGAATATGAAAAACTATAAGAGGAGTCACTAATCAAAATAAGAGTTTTTATGATTACCAATTTCTCAAGAAATAGATAATACATTTCCGGAAATCGATCATGAGAGCACTGTTAAAAACTTCGGTGAGTTTAGCGAATATGAGTATTTTTACTTGAGGCAATTGAGAGCAAAATTAAACTAAAATAAGGTTTGTAAGAAAAAAGTTTTGCAATACACAGCACCTAGAAAATTTAATAAAGAATGTGACCCTGTGGATATATTTCTTTGTTTTTTCCTTGTTTTTTCAATAGTCAGTTTTCCAAACAAATTTATGCGCTACACAAGCGAGCGCAAAATTGGAAACACCATTTATTCCTTCAAACTTAAGAGAAATGAACATATTCTTTTTATAAAACATTTTTATAAAACATCAAAAATATTCCTGACGGGTCAATAATTTTTATAAAACATCAAAAAATATTCCTGACGGGTCAATAATCCTATTCAATGGCAGATCTTCACTAAGACAATACATGCCGAACAAACCAATAAATCGTAGTTACAAAGTCTGTGTACGAGTTTTGGAAACTCATACGTTGGCCAATTCCAGGTTTGTAATGGGAAAGTAGGAAACTTTACTGAAAAGTGCTTGGGTTTTAGGGTTGTTTCAGATTTAACAAGAACCTTAGTAAATGGTCACCATTGCGTGTATTTGGACCACTTTTTTAGGCCTCAAACATCAAGACCATGTAGAATATGCAGTTCTAGAGCTGAGCAACCCAAAACCAGATGAACATCTTTCACTTGTAAAGTATGACTTTGTCTAAATGATAAGAAAAACTGTTTCATACTATACCATGATTTATAGTAATGCCTTAGTCTAACTTTAATAAAATGTAGTTTGTATGAAATTGTTAAATTTATTACTTTGCTGCCATGACGACAACACTTTCAAACCTTTTTTCTTTTAGGACAAGAAATTTTTTGGGTTTATTTTATTTCAAGTACCTATTTTGATTATATGCTATTAAATGTAAACTCTGCTCGAAAAGAGTTACGGAAAATATGGTTATAAGTGGCGATAGTTCAAATTGTAAATCTTCATAATAAAAAAAGACAATCTATCTTTATAATTGCTCCCAAAATTCTAAATTCCTAGCTTGATGAAAGTTCTTAAAACTTATAACACATTATCTGGAGAAAGTTGAATAATTAAATTGAAAATAAAAGTTAATTTTTAAAGGTGTCCCAAATATTACAATATTCTTCCCTCTTGCATTAAATAAAATATTTAATTAAAAAAATGTAATCTTTAATGACTGTGGAGCGACATTACCTCTCTAGTCATTTACACTACTATTGTACTTTTTTCAAACTTTTGTTATTCGTATGTTTTACAGACACAGCACCCCGTCACTCCTAACACTGTTACTGACACCTTGACGTTAATGCAGTTTTGAACGTTAAACATTTTTCTTTTTTTTTCGGGTTTTGATTACAATAAAAAAAATTCATTTTAGAAACTATAGAGCTCTATTTTAAGTTATTTAAAGTAATTTTTGTATTATGGCTAAAGAAATGGTTATATAAGTGAATCATAATTGTCTTGTAGTCAATGTATTGGAAAAAATGGAGCCGCAGTTCAAACATCTTCAACATTTTAATTCATTAATTGTTTTTCCTATAGTCTTATAAAAAGATAATTGCTTTAAAAACCTGAAAATATTTTTTCGGTCTTCCGTTCATAATCACTGATTTTGCATCACTCAAAAATGGCCAGAAACAACTCTTTTCTTGGCCTCGAAATATCATATTACACTCATGACACTGACATCAGTACAATCCTCATGCGGGAATACGTAAATAATACGTTGCAGTACTTTTTACATCTTATTGTAGAGGACATTATAGGCCTTTTAAACGCAAACATTGAAAAAAAATACGTATTTTAATATATGCCAAAATGTCATCTTGTTGACACTTGCCATACCAACCGAAAATGTAATATTTGAAAATTTAAGTTTCAACAAATTTGACCATTTGTCGGCCCAACAAATCCTGTGTATCACGTGGCTAGAAACTGTTTTTGCGAGTGCTCGGACGGACTTGCTTCGGAAAAGATCAGTTTCTGGCCTAGTCATACAAATACGTATTATCTTAACCATAATTTGAAGATCCGGGAACTAATGATAAAAATTAGGACTGTTACCACAACCCATTCCCTACGTCTGTGAAGTCGGCACCTCGTCATGTGAATTTTTTGGAAAAAATGACGGCATTCGTTTTCCCATCGTTTGCCCATGTTTGCCTATGGAAACTTGTTTGCCAACCCTCAACAATTTTTTATGTAAAAAAACATTTTGTAATCAAAAAACCAAAAATGAAAAAATCAATTTTTTTGCACAAAATTTTCTTTTGCCCACCCTTAAATTATTTTTTATGGTAAATCAACGTTTTTTGGTAAAAGAGCCAAAAACCAAAAAAAACTGTTTTCACACTATGTCGATTGCCTATGTTTGTCGAAAAAAAATTTTCTTACAACATTAACCAATGAAATTGTCCATTTCAAAAAATTAACCAATCACAAACTTTTATAGTGATAAAAATGGCTCTTCATTAAGTTCGATAACAAATTGATAAACATTACCTGAGTAACTCTTCTGTCAACCTAAAAATTAATGCTAATAAGATTAAAATTTAACCCAAATTAATGTTTCATCTAAAAATATACAAAATCTATATAATTTAAAAAAAAAATGTTCGTCAAAAAAATTACCCGGTAAATAATCAACCTTTTGTGTATTAATAACAAATACATTTTTTTCAATTAGTAAAACTGTCAATTATTAAAAACGCGTTACCGAAAGGTTGACGGTTTTTTTTATCAAATTGCTAAAAAAACGGATTTGAATTTAAACAACACTTTAAATATCAATGGAGAGCACGATAATTGATTAAAAAATTCTAAGTGAAAAAACCACTAGTGCAATTGTCGGTGTAAAAGTTGCAACTGACTTTTCTCGATGTCAAAGTGACAAATGCACTGCGGCATATGCGATTTTTTATACATGAATCAAATTGTCACATACAAAATATTTGGAGGTTGGGTAAACGAAACACATTCCTGGACAAACATAAGCAATCAATGAGCAAACGATATAGAGTGAAAATTTTTGGGTTTTTCACTAAATAATGTTGTTTTCACATAAAAAATTTTTGAAGGGAGGGCAAACTAAGATTTGTTATAGACAAATATGGTCAATAGATGGGAAAACAATATTGTCTAAAAAAATTAATTTATTTTATTTTTGGGTTTTTCCCAAAAAATGTTTTTTTACATTAAATGTTTTTGGAATGTAGACCAACTAAAATTTGTCATGGACAAACATGGCAATCGGTGAGCAAACAATATTGTGTAAAAAAATTATTTTATTTTTCGCTTAACCAAAAAATAATTTTTGTTTTCCCTGCGTAAACATGAGCAAACGAATCCCGCATTTGTTTCCAAAAAAATTCACATGTGGAGGTGCCAACTTCCCAAACCTTCATTTCCTTTTTAAACTATTGCAATAAAATAAGTACGAAATCAAAATCAACTTATGGACACAGAATAATAAATATATTCACTGTTTATTATTATTCTGTTATGGATACCAATTGACTTCAAGCGAGACACAGGAAAAAAAGTCTACTTCTCAGTGTAACCTGGAACGACATGTACCTAATCAAAAACGCGAAAAAAAACCCGTTGATGGGAACTCCAACAATTGTAATCTCAAAGCAGCCGTCAAGTACAATTCCTTTCACGTATTTCGATTAGATCCGCAGTTAAAACTAGAAGAATAACAATCGTACCTCACTACTAATGGTTTTGATTCAAAGTGAAAGTTCCACTTGAAAAAGTTAATATCTCAAAATCCCAATCTATGGCTATGGTATAAATACTTTTTTCGTCATCTAGAAAAGAAAACGCAACCAACATAACCAGCAACAACTTTAGTATATTTCGACTTAATATAAAATCTATTTGAAACAAAAGCGTACTGTTTGAGGCTTTTCTTCAAAATAATAAATATTCCTTTGATGTGATTTGTTTAACCGAACACTGGCCAAAACTGAATGAAATGTACTTTTGATTAGAAATTAGGGTTTATTTTATTGTCGTAAAGAGACTTACGGCGGGTCTTTGATTCTAACAAAAGAACAATCAACATTCAAATGCTTTAGTCCTTTAAATAAGTTATCTATTGAAAGTGTATGCGAAATCTCAGCATGCCAAAATTCTGAGAAATTTTGTAACTCTGCCGACGCTATCATCACGGGTTATTTTAACCTTAACTTTGGTTCTAACACTCAAATGACTTAGAACTCAAAGATCTTTATAGTTCATGCGGTTTTAATACCACTATTTGCGTAAATACCAGAAACCAAGCTTGTTTAGACAATATACTAATTAATACTTACCTATTTCAGAACTGTATTTTTTCCAGGGACGTTACTGAAACTATGCTATCAGACCATCTTGCACAATCCCTGTCCATAATATTTCCACAAATAACTGCGAACAACGCAGCTGCACTCATATTAGTTCGTCCACTCAAGGAATCGTGCTTGTACAATCTTTACTTGGCTCTCTCTCATATTGATTAGTCTTTTTTGAAACGCAAACAACGTCGAAATATCCTTCGTAATCTTCGTTGATACGATTGTCAAATTATTAAATATCTATGTTTCTCTTAAACAAGTGAAAATGAATAATTCCAAACCGATGAAATGGTTCAATGTTTATTAAAAATATGCGACATGAATTAAAAATGCTAATCAATTTTCAGAAGATGTTTCCAAATTTGAATCTTAAGGAATCCGTCCGTAACTTAAAGATTCGCTATCATAATGAAATCAACAAAGCTAAATTGAACGCGAACGCCTTTATAAATAATAGTACCAATAAAGTTAAATCGATGTGGTCCCTTATAAACAGAAAACGAAAAAAACATTTTAAGCATACTATGTTTACTCCCGACGAATTCAATTCTTATTTTGCTTAAATTGCTTCAGAAACAATATCAGACCTAGATAGTACCGATATAGATCCTTTAAAAATTCTGCCAGATATAATCTATACGGATCCCTTTCTGTTAAATGATTTCTCATTCATTGAAACCAGAAACTTTATTAAAAGTCTGAAAAACAGTAACACTGCAGATTATTTTGGCATTTCCAATAATATCATTAAGAGACTAACTGAGGTCTTGGTATACCCCTTAACCAAACTCATAAATAAGTGTTTTAAAGAAAACATTTTTCCATCTTGTCTCAAAACTATAAAAATAATACCTTTACAAAAACATAAAAACGATTATGGCATAAACAATTACATACCAATCTCAATAATACCTTTTGGAAAAATTATTGAGATCGGCATTAAAACAAGGCTAAATATTACCTACGCAAGAACAGTTTTCTTTCGCCATCTCAATTTGACATCGAATTCATTCATTTTATTTATGAAAGTATTAACACTAATGTGGGACTTGTCAAAGACTTTTGACACAGTCTCTCACTCTGTTCTTTTAAAAAAATTAAAACATTATGGTTTTACCAAAAACACTATTTCCTTTTTCAATTCTTATTTTTCTGATAGAAAACAATGCGTTGAAATCTCCGAACGAACTTCACATCTTCTTGAAATAGATATGGGTGTATTTGAAGGCTCAGTGCTTGGTCCTTTACTATTTTTAATTTACGTAAATGATTTAGACAAAAACATTTGCAATTCAAAGTTGGCATTATTTGGTGACGATACTACGGCCTTAAACTCCGATTCAGATTTACAAAACCTGTACGTCAAAATTGAAAACTCTAAACTAAGCCTTAAAAAATGGTTTGACGCAAGCAAACTCTACCTTAATGATACCAAAACCAGAAACTTAACGTTAACAACTAGACTTCTACCATTAACAACCCAAGATAACCAAATCACTCTATTGAGTATTTTTTGGATACTAGACTCAAGTGGTGGAATCATGTTAATCACCTTGCCTTCAAATTAATTTCGGTGATCTTCCTAATATGTTCGATACATAAACTAGTTCCCCAAGATATTCTTCTGAAAGCCTATTTTGGTCTTTTTAACTCTTTACTTACATATGGTTTAATTATCTGGAGTCATAGTGCCGCTGCTAAAAGAATGTTTTCGTTACAAAGAGCTGTTATCCAACCCATATTCTGTGCGAGTCATACAGAAAATTGCATTCCACTTTTCAAAACGTTAAAAATTCTCACTTTATCACTATGGTCGCATTCTATTTCCGTCCACACATTCTGATATACATCGTCTACCATGCGTATCACCTGCTCTGGTAGACCTTTTTGTGCAGGCCCTAAGAAATTGTGCGGGATTGTGTTGAAGGCCTTTGATATACGTATCTGCACTACGACCAGGCTCTGACTTTTGGTTTTTGAGTGCCACCCAGCTTGTATAGGATGTGGACGTTATTGAAGCCCTCAGTTTCTATCATAAACCCTTTTTGTCTGATATAAATCGCACGTAATTTCAATAAATGCGGCATAATCCTAGGAAATGACCAGTGTCTAGTTCTCAACTAACTTTCTGTCTTAACCTAGTAGAAGCACTATGATATTCATTCTCGACATCGAGGGTTGCTTACTTAATAACATTATTAAGTTGAACAGGAAGGAAAGGACTTTTTGGGGTAGCTACTACAGTAATGATCTACCATCACTTTGTCGGGACCAATGCCTGTAGACCTTTTATGCATTTTAATCCAATCTCTGATTTCTGGCACCGTAATGAGTGTGAGGACCTGAGCTACTACCTTTAGAACCTTATTTCCTTCTAAGGTTCAACCGTCTTAGTACCCCATAAAGTAGAATTCAGCCCATAGAATCCCGCCGATCCGTCACCCACGCCAAGCTAGTCTACGATATGAAAAAAGTATTTTGCCACTATGCCTGCACTTTTTTTAAATACCTCCTGGGATGATGCATATAACACCTTGCTTCACTCCCTCTTTTGGACAACGCTTTACCTCTGTATCTATTTACCTTACGGGCAAAGTAGGCGACAGCTACTTTGTAAATTGTGTCCAACTCTAGCTGGGATATTATGTTGTTTGCTAGTACTAGCCGTCTGTAGGCTAAGTTTAGCAGTTTTATTTTTGCAATCGACACTCTAGAGAAGACTTTCTATAGAGGCTAGTCCTCGTGAACTGTTTGGAGCATCCCTACACACCAACCCGCTCCTGTAACGGGGCTTCCTCATTAGTCTCTGGATGGGGAAGTTAATTCTCCAAGTAATGGGATTGCTTGAAATGATCCTCGGATATGAGAGATAAGCCCGTCTCTCCTCCATCGTACCTTAGACCTCATGCTCAACTATTTGTGCTTGTTGCAGGTAAGCTACATGAAAGACCTTACAGTTGCTTAATATATTTGTTCTAAAGGACCTTATGCATCTTCCTGCCTACATTTTTATCGCTTACTCACTGTAGCACCAGTTCAAGTTCGATCTCCTCCGTGCTGAACAAAGACCCTCATTGTATCTGCTTTTCTTTCTTTACAGTGTCCGCAGTTCTCCTCTTATTTTGGCTTCTTTAGGGTAAACCTGCCAATGATTGGATTTTATCGACTTAACATTCATGAACACTTGCTAGCAAGAGGTGCATCTGACTCCCTTGTTTGACTCTTCCTGCAAAGTATATTGCAGAGTGCCTACAATACATCAAAAATAATACACATCATTTTACTATCAATCAGGAGGTTTACAATCACAACACACGTCAAAAAACACACATTCGAATCCCTTATTTTCCTATCTACAGAACCTGTACTGGCATTAGTTATTATGGTATAAAAGTGTACAATTTACTACCAACGGCAATTTCGGACCTACCTCCGAAACCATTTAAAAAAAAGAATCCGAGAAATCTTGATAAATATGTGTCCTTTTTCTATTGACGAAATTTTGTCTTACAATTATGTAAGTGTACATGTGATTTATTGTTAACTTTTATGCAATTTTTTGTAAAAAGTTTCCCTTTCATGACTTGTGCAAAATGTAATCATTATTAGCATGCATGTCAATAAATATAAAGAACTACTGAGAAACCAATACTTCCAAAATTTGAACGACCTTTTAACAATATTTATTTATTAAACCACGAAATCACAAAAAAAGATGTAAGGTTTTATAAATAGGATTATAATTTCGAACCGTCGTGTGTATATTGGCTAAATAAAAATTTTATACGAGCATATGTATGATCGTATACGAATTTGAATAAAATATTTACTTTTATTTCGTAATATAAACAAGCTTAGGATTAAAAAGCTGTTGAAATTGCAAGTACTCAGAAAATGTCAATAAAATTAATAATAAAAATTCATTTCGTTTTGGATTTATTAGCATAAAAGTTCTCGTTTCTCAAACATCAAATTTAAAAAAGTTATAAAATGCATGTTTACTTAATACCAAGAGTAAAATTTCTCATAATGGTAGATTATTTACAGCAGCCTGTGTTAAAAATGCAATTAACTGTGCTTGATTCAACAGAAATTTTGCTGGAGTATATATAATCCACTTCATCTTTCGCAACAGCCGAAACAGAATGGTGGCGTATAAAAAATATGGGGTGCAATAAAAAGCATCAAATTCAGTTTTATTATGAAACAGTGAATAAAACGCGTTTTTGATGAATAATGTTATCGCGGACGTCGACTTTCGGTTCCCAGTCACGTTCGGCGGTCCTGGATAATCGACAGTCGCGCCAGAAGAATAATCCGTTCTAAAAACACTCGAGAAGCAGAAGTTCTTTCGCTCTTTTTCAACGCCGACGAAACGGTTAAAAGCGAGAGGCATGTTACACCATTGTGTAAGTTTCAATTTAAGATAACCTATACATTGTACGCGAGTTTGTATAGGAGATTCTCGTTCGGGGAATTTAGACTGTTATTGTCAGAATTTCAACTCTCTTGTTCCTTTTTACGAAACCTTTTTCTGTTTCGGATGATAAAAACCGGAGAAGCGGGTGTTTGTCGTTGTTCTTTTTCAACTACTTTGATATCCAACTTGTTTTACTTCTTTCTAGATTTTCTAAACTACGTTTCGCGCAAATGACCGTAACTCGATGTTTCCAATAAGAAAATGCGGTTTCTTCAATACCAAACGTATTCGATTCTAAATTTGCAATAATTTTTTTAAGCCTTTTATATTCACATTTCATTCACTCAAAACTATACCTACAGGTTATTTATAAAATGTCCATTCATCAATCAATTGATTATTTAGTACTCTTGCTTTGAAAATTCATTGAAAATGGTTGATAGTGAACTATTTGTCTTCAAAAATTGTACAGTTTGACCCCAATCTGTAAAGAAAAAGTTAATTGAAACCTTTGCATATAGTACCAACTTTCTACATAGAAAAAAAAGAATATAAACTCAGTGGTTAACCACCAATCAGTTGAATCAATAATCAATCGCGTGTGCAAGACATATTCGTCCTTGTTAATGAGTAGAAAATCTTCTGGTATGTATTAAAGTGCAAGGATTTCTACATACTATAGAGAAATTGCAATTACAACCATACAGGGTGTCCCACCGGAAACGCCATCGATAGATTATAGGAAAACTGTACATGGGAAAAATTTGAAAATTTGGTAGTAAACTAACATCGACTAGGGCAGTTCCGCTATAATACTTTCAAGATGGTGGCACTTCCGGTTATATCGGAAGTAGGTGTCAACTTGCTTATTTTAAATGGAAGGCTCTATATATTATTCCATTTTTGGATTTTGCACAACATTCTAGACATATTTTGTGTATAATGTCCTATACCTAAGTCTAACTGTTATGAACTTATTTTAAATTTTATGGTCAAAAATGACGTTTTCAGGCCTAAACAAAATTATAAAATTTTCCTATACAATGCCTTTATTATTTAATTGGAATGGGTTTCTTTGTAGCAGGGGACCTATTTTAGTGGGCTATGTCAATATTTTGATAATAAATTAATACAGAGTGATCAAAAAAAGGATTAAATTAAATTCTAAAACACGTCAAAAGTCATTTTTTTAAATGCAAGCACCCTGTTTTTATAATTTTATCTTATTTAGCATCAAAATAAGGTTGACTTTGTACAAGGTTGTCTATTCAAAAAATTCATAGTTTTCGAAATATTGGCAATTTAACTTTTTTTGTTGCACAAATGCTGTTGTATTTCTTTTAATATGAATGGTTATTGCTAGTTGGCCATGATGGCGTTAGAAAACAATCATCAGTCAAGAATATGTCAAACTGTTAAAAATTTTCAATACTCATGCCGGGACGCTTAAATTATACAAACGAAGATTACATAAATTTATTTCTTATTTATGGACAATGTGATAAAGTTATATCAAGAACATGTGTTACATTTGCAGCAAGATACCCGCAAAGACAGAAACCATCACCAAAAGCCCTTAAACGAATAATAGAAAACTTCAAACACTTTGGACCCGTTAATTCAAATGAACAGATAAATAACCTTATTATTTGATTAACAAGAAAGAAGAATTAATTAGAGGCCAAAGTTAAAAAAAATTATTTTATTAAATGTTGAAATTGACGTCCTTGAACTTCTAGACATTTTTCGCATCTGAGTAGCAAATTTTTATGGGTCGCCATCCTTATTGCTTCACGTGTTAAATTTTGAAACTCAGTCCTAACTCGCTGCATGCAGTCTACTTTGGTGGTTAACGGGGTGTTATAAACTCCAATTTTAATGGTACCCAAATAAAAAAATCGAGCACTGAGATATCTGGGGACCGTGGTGGCCAAAGGAAGGGTCCATTGTTTGCCATCCATTGATCATAAAAGGCGTCTTGTAAAAAATTGTTGATTAATTGGCTACTATGTGGAGGTGCGCCGTCATGTTGATAGAATAGATGTCTACGATCAGCCAAAGGTAAATTATCTAAATAATTGTGCAGGATGTTCAGATAGCCTTCACCTATTTAATAAGTTAAGAAATAAAATATTTTCAATGATTTCAAAAAAAGGTTAACTTACCTTTTAAATTTTCTTGATAAAAATGTAATGCCACGATGCCATCGTTTCTTACTGCATCATAAACATTAAATTGCCAAGATTCTTGAAGATTTCGCTCTCTAATAACGTGGACATTTGATTCACTCCAATAATGGGAATTTCGCCGATTAAAAATGCCGTTTTTTGTAAATTTGGCTTCGTCTGTCCAAATGATGTTATCAAGAAAAAATTCGTTTTCTTGCGACCAGGTTAAAATAAATTTGCTGAAATCCAATCTCCTTAAAACAGTCTCTTTTAGATGGTGAACCATGGAAAATGAATACAGATGAAATTTATGTTTGCGTAATATTCTTTGAACTGACGATTTGCTTAATCCAGACTCTAATGCAGCTTGTTGGATGTGCAGCAAAATATCCCAAAACAGCAATTTCAACATTTTCATTATTAACGACAGGTTTATTTCTCTGTACATTTGGTTTAACGGATCCAAAGTTTTTGAAGTTTTCTATTATTCGTTTAAGGGCTTTTGGCGATGATTTCTGTTTTTGCGGGTATCTTGCTGCAAATGTAACACATGTTCTTGATATAACTTTATCACATTGTCCATAAATAATAAATAAATTTAAGTAATCTTCGTTTGTATAATTTAAGCGTCCCGGCATGATTATTGAAAATTTTTAACAGTTTGACATATCCTTGACAGATGATTGTTTTCTAACGCCATCATGGCCAACTAGCAATAACCATTCATATTTAAAAAAAATACAATAGCATTTATGCAACAAAAAAAAAAGTTAAATTGCCAATATTTCAAAAACCATGAATTTTTTTAATAGACAACCTTGTACCAAGTCAACTTTATTTTTGATACTAAATAAGATAAAATTATAAAAACAGGGTGCTTGCATTTAAAAAAAAGACTTTTGACGTATTTTTTGAATTTAATTTTAATCCTTTTCCCTGTATCAATTTATTATCAAAATATCGACATAGCCTACTAAAATAGGTCCCCTGCTACAAGGAAACCCATTCCAATAAAATAATAAAGGCATTAGTATAGGAAAATTTTATAATTTTGTTTAGGCCTGAAAACGTCATTTTTGACATAAAATTTAAAATAAGTTCAAAACAGTTAGACTAAGATATATGACATTATACACAAAATGTGTCTAGAATTTTGTGGAAAATCCAAAAATAGAATAATATATAGGGTGTTCCATTTAAAATAAGCAAGTTGACACCTACTTCCGGTATAACCGGAAGGGCCATCATCTTGAAAATATTTTAGCGGAATTGGCACCGTCAATGTTAGTTTACTACCAAATTTTCAAATTTTTCCCATGTACAGTTTCCTATAATCTATCGATGGCGTTCCCGGTGGGACACCCTGTATAGTGATTCATTTTAAGTTAAACAATAGTAGATCCGAATGAAACATACTATTTTTTCTCCAGCCAACAAAAACATGACAGAAATAAGTTTAGAAATTCTAGAAAATAGTACAAATCACCCACTTCAGATGTGAAACTCACATATTAAAAATAAAATTCAAATTGTAGCGCCACATGCGGCAGTGGTAGTAACTACATACCTACTTTATTTATGGAGTTTGTTAAAATCTATTTTCTCACCTGAACTACATTACTATTTTAAAAAAAATAATTATTTTTTTTTAAAATTTTATAATTGAAGATATACATAATCTTACAGTTATTATAATATCTTCAAGACCTGGAGGCAGTTCACTTTCATGTAGGTGCGGTGGGGTTTTTAAACAAAGACATTTTCCGAATATGTAAAACCGATTTAAGTTTCCTGCGCATGGTGGGGCAACCGACAGAAGATCCTGAAAGTATAATGCTACCTAAATTTCAACATTTTTTTTTAAATACAAACACCATATTTGCAACAACACTTATATAATCTTTTCTATAACATTTATTTGTATTTTAATATATTTTCATCAATTGACATTTTCGTACACATAATTTTCATAAATATGGACAAAACACTGTTAACTAATTGTCAAATTTTAAAAACTACAGACTGATCGGTAACAAAGAATTCTAAGTTACCGACTAAAAGTATTACTGCAGCATTCCCAACGGCTGTGGGAAGAAGCTTACATACGAGGATATAATAAAAAATTCTTAGCCTACTATAAAACCAAACAAAATTTCAATGTCAAAATATTTTATTACTCAACATATTCTCCTCTTAATTGGATACATTTATTACAGCAAACCTGCAACGTCTCTAGACCTTTCAAAAAAATGTTTCTTCTTGCTCTGCAAACCAGACCTCCACAGCTTCTATTACCTCCTTGTTGGAAGAAAATGTACGACCTTTTAAACTTTTTTTCTGTTGAGGAAAGAGGTGATAGTCGGACGGAGCCAAATCGGGTGAATAAGGGGGTGTTCTAGTAATTCAAACCCTAAATCACAAATTTTTGCATGGCAACATGAGATTTGTGTGCATTGGCGTTGTCCTGCAAAAACAAAACACCTTTGGATAGCTTTCCGCGTCTTTTTCTCTTTAATATTTTCCCGTAGAGTGGTCAGTAATGTCGAATAGTAATCTCCAGTTATTGTTCTACCCTTATCCAAAAATCAATCATGATTACTCCATGGCAATCCCAAAAACTGAAACAAGAACTTTTCCAGCAGATTTTTGGACACCAAACTTCTTAGTTCTTGGAGAACCAGAGTGTCGCCATTCCATCGATTGTTGCTTTGTTTCTGGAATCGTAGAAATGTACCCAAGTCTCATCCATAGTAACAATTCGGTTTAAGAAGTCTACATCGTTTTCAAATCGAGCACAGATCGAACGCGATGCTTCTACCCTTGCACGCTTTTGGTCAACATTCAAACATTTGGGGATCCATTTTGCAGCAATTTTTCTCATGTCCAAATTGACGTGAACCATATGATGAACGCGTTCGTATGAAATATTCAGTGCTTCAGATATCCGTTTTAGCCCAATTCGACGGTCTGATAAAATCATGTCATGAACTGCATCAATATTTTCGGGGACTGACACAGAAACTGGCCTTCCCGATCGGTCATCATCTTCAATGGAAAATGTACCTCTTTTGAAGCTTGCATTCCAATTTTTGACGGTTGAATACGAAGGACATTAATCACCAAGGGTATTAAGCATATCTTCGTAAATCTGCTTACCTCTTAACCCTTTTAAATACATGTATGTACTTGATGATGGCTCGATACTCCAATTTTTCGATTTGCACAATTTTGGTGGACATCTTTTTTCATTTAATGCGTGACTCTGGTTTACTTTTTTGACATCAAACTTTACACTGACACTTCTAATAAGTTATTGTTTGTTGCTATGGTAACGCAATATTTTGTTTATGCAAGGAACTGGTCTAGGCTAACTAGATATCAATACATCCTCGTATCTAAAGTACGTGATTTGTGGAAAATAGCCGCCGGTCTAATTGTGAGAATGTATCGCAATACCTGGTACCCACGTAGTCATGGTTATGTTTATCAACATAATTGTTTTGTGAAAAAAATTGACAACAGTTCAACGAGTGAGTGCATCTGCGTGATAATGAGTTTCGAAGAAGATTTACCTAAGATGTAGCAGAAATGGCGCAAGAAGTTGTCTTCAACTTACTTCCACCGAAATCTCGAGAAAAACTATGAATGCGCTTACAGTTTTACGAAGTAGTGCGATGAAAAGAAAATAAAAACATATTCTAAAAATGTTTTATTGGCATATTTTTGCTAACGTCGACTTTTTATTCGATACCAAGACCGAGTGTTCAGGAGACAAGTAGTGGGTATTCACAAAATTAGGGACGTTCTACAAGAAAGTTTTTTTTTAAGTTGGAAAACGCAAATGAATATATTGGGCATTGTCTCAGCCGAACATCTGCTACACTTCTTGTTGATTATATGGGAAACATAACCTCTTTGAAGCGGCATGGGGAATGGACGTCTGACACTGTAGCAGAAGGATACACAGAAGAATCCATCAGACACAAGAAAAATGTAGCAAGGAAAATTTTGAGACTGGATAAACAGGGTACTAGTGTAGCAGAATGATACATCAGGCATAAGAAACATGTACCAAGGAAACTTTGAGGCTGAATGAGCCGAGTACTTAAGAAGCTTTAGAAGAACTACGCAATGATATTGATACAGATGCAGACGGTGTTGCACTTTCAAAATTACTTTGAAATTGTTGTAGGTATTCATAAAGATTTTAGTAATATGTATGTTCCTAGTTTAATAAAAATCTGATAGGTATAATTATTTTCATACCCATAGCTCGGATTTAGGATCATAGACTTAAAAATGATCTTTGTTACCCTGACTACGTACCCTTTTGGTACAGTTTAAAAAACGTCAAGTTTACATTCCAATGATGGGATTAAAACTGACAGATTTGGTGACGACTGGAAATTTTGTATTTACTGAGGATGAAATCGATTATATGTTCACTCAAAGTAAAGTAAAGTTTCAAAAAAACTAATGATAGGTTCCACACTAAATAACAAACTGAGAAGATAAACACTCAATAAAAACAAGATGTCGCATAATATTACCAGAACTTCTAGTGCACGTGTTCGTTCGAAACCAATACGCGTACATATTGCTTTCGTTAATAATTTCACAGTTACACCTAAAAGATACAATAACGTTGGAACCCAAATAAAAGAGTAATCAACTTAAAATCTTTCCTGACGGTCCAGAACCATAACACTACTTTCTAACTAGCACGTCAGAGCAACAAATCGTGTGGTCACATGTGAGCGTAGTGACATTTAACTTCTAAGTATTTATTTATTTATTTATTGAAAGTATAGTAGGTGTCTGATGAGGAAGTTGCACAATCATTCCATATGTATCCATATACCACAAGAAATGTTTAGCCTAATTTATAACAAAATAGTCTGTAGTGTTCATATGGAAAATACTTTAATGCTAAAATAAAAGCGTATAATAAACACAAACTAAAAACAGAAAATAAACAAAAAAATTCAACATGCGAAAATAACAATAAGTTCGGATATCCAGAAAGTAACAACTGACAAGATTACTGTGTCCTTGGGTCGATTTTTATTCCTCAGTTAAGTCTGTCATATTGAATTCAGTAAAACCCTGTCGCGTTTCTTATTTGGATCTGCTCCAGCTCCATCTACAGTCAACTGGGTGGATTGAGTAACCCAGATGTGTTGTTGTCAAGCCCAAGCCCGGATATAGGAGGAGGACCATCTGAAACCTACTTGAAGATAGAACATTAACATATGTCCATAGAGCCGGACAAACCTTGGAACACGGACAACAGAACCAATGACAGTCCATATGAGAAAATGGAATGTGAAATGGAAAAATAATAGAGTATTTGAGGAATGAAACATTATGACTTGGACGGCAAGAGACCAAGAAGTAATAAGCGAACTAAAACCAAACAAAATCGATATGTATGCACTTAGCGAGACGAAACAAAGGAAAGGAAAAACAAAAATTGGCGACTACATTCTCATATATAACAGGGTTATAAGAGAAAAAATGTGGATACTGTTGAGTGGGTACACACAAAAAATAAACTGGAACTGAAACATAAGCCATTCAGGGGCGGGCCAAGGGCGTCTCTGTCCGACATAGGTCTAGCATTATTAAATTCATGCATTAAAATTTGCCCGTCATTTGACGGGCTTTTAATAACTAGTATTACATTTTATACGACTGTTGCATAAATTCAACCAGAAACCTAAACAACTAATCAAAAACACAATGCATTGTAACAACCAAAGAATCAATAAGGTGCAAGCTTGAAATAGATGGAAAAAGCATAGAGCACATTATGAAGTTTAAAGTTACTTAGAATCAGAAATAACAAGTAAAGGCAACACACAAGAAGAATACAATGAAATTCGGATAGCAGAATTTATTAGAAATATAATATAGAAAAATAAAACTTGTACGACAAAAAAGAAAACAATGGAGCAAAAGCAAAACTTAACAGACCAGTGGGGATAAAACACAGGAAGGATCATCGAAACAGTGACAGGAATGTTGGTCGTCAAAATCAGAAGAGGTTTAACTTTAAATGGAGAAAAAACAATTGCCTACTTATATGGGAAACCATATACAAAAGAAAAAAAGAGGAGGGCCTAAGGAATCATAGTTGAAGCAACTTCCTTATCAGAAACCCTGCAGTTATGACACTGTATCCACGGCTGATACCAATACTAATTCTGCTTCTGCAATATAATTAGAAATCAATCTCTGGCAGGAGTTGTAAGCTCGGATGCTCAAATTTACTTCGACAAAGAACCAATTATCCTTGAATAAAAATTATAATTACATCCAGCTTGCATATTCACTTATTCTATAAGAAAACGTTCATGCAAATCGTTAATATACATCTAAGAATTAATTAACGAATTCAAAAAAATTTTAACGTAAAATTGGCTTCAATCGTGAATGACTGTGTAGATGAAAACAGCATTCCGATCTTGGGTGTTCATTTTTGAATGCTCAGCTCGGTTCAAAATGCCTCAAATATGTTGTTTCAAAATTTGTGGGATATATTTAGATGTTACTAGAATGTGTAATTCTCTTTTTGCAGGAAAAATCAATAATTAAAATTCGTCTCAATTTTTTTTAGGAACTTCTGTATTTGCATGATGAAGGTGTATAAAGTCCAGTATTTTTCGCTATCCAAAATGTGAAGAGATTGTGAATTCCGTAACCAATAGGATCTGTCACGAATGTCAAGAGATTTATCCTTTTTTTTATATGTCGTTTTTATTTTTCTTCTGAGATTAGATGCCAACAAAATGTTAACCAAGAGCCTTTATGTTTCTCAATCAAAATCTAACGAATTGAAACTATAAAATCAAAACAAAATATCTGGTATCTCGATGAATTTACTCTTAGAAGAAACGCAAATATTGTTCTAAAAGGCATTATTTAATTGCCTTAAAATGTAAGATTAAAAAAAATATTGCAAACCATTCTTCTTATCTGGACAAATTCATAAAGCCGCCTTGAATACATGATTACATTCTCCAGAAATTGAAACTGTACATTCTTGACTAAAAAATTTTCGGCCCTCAAACGTATCATCTTGTTTTGTCCCTGCTCAATTTGGGATCTAGGTAGAAATTTTATATGGCTAACCCGGGATTTCTACTTAATACACTCTGTGGTGTAATTTTTTAATACAACACAAATACTAGTTTAGCACAATAGCCATGACATTTAAAACATTCCACATATGGTTTAAGTAAAAGTTGTAGAAAGTGGAATGTACAATACGTTCTGTTTCATAAACTTTTTGTGTACCTGATCGACAAACAGACAGACAGACGTAAAATAATGGATGTATGTCCAGAAATAGACTAAGGAATAACCATCATAATATCTTTTAAAAATCTGGAAGAAGTGGACCTAACAAGCTAAATTTGACGAATTACTATGGCACTCTAAGGGTTAAAAACATTCAACAATTAAATTAATAATTAAGTTACTTATTAATTAATTAACAATTGACTTCATCATCATTTGATAAGTAAAAAATCCTTGACCACCAAATCAATCTATAAAATCCTTGATAAAGCCCGTATATGGAGGACAAAACGTCCTACTGGACCAAATTAAATTATAGTTATTTATGTACTAAGGACAAAAAAGTGTACATTTCCGGCCAAGTCTGAATTTGTTGGAAGATGGTTTAGCCGATATCAGACTAACAACAGCTACTAGCATAAACTGACAGATTTCGTATCAATTAAGGGGGTCATCCCGTGTGACGGCCGTTTTTTTTAAGGTTTTTTCGGAATTTTTTATAGTCAAATGAAAAAACACAGAGCTTCCAAATTTTTATTATATATTTATTAAGCCTGTAACTTTGAATTTTTTTAAGGAATAATATATTATTGATCGCGAGATTTGTCGCTCAAATAGCACCCACGGAGAAAAAAATTAGACAGACGGCGTCAATAACTCCGGTAGACTGGCTAACCTGAAATCAAAAAAACAAATGAATGTTATTCTGTAGGTAGATGGCTATCGCCAAAACTACGATGTTTTACAAATCTTGAAAATTAAATTTTTTAAATGCTTTTAAACTTTAAGACACAAAATTTCACTATTTCTTGCAAATATATTTTTATGAAAAAAAAACGGTTCATTATTTTTCAAAAATCCTAGTTCGGGCGATAGCCACAGGTATGCTGAATCTGCCATTAAAACTTTAAAGCAATAGATGAAACCTTTTTTGAGAAATTGTGGGCGCCAGTTTAAAAAATGTAGTTCCGAGAAAAACACGTTTGAAAATTCGGGTGTAAGTTACAGCATGAAATTTTTGCTTACCTGTTATTCCTGGTCCATAGAGTACCCCTTCCTCTTCTTCTTAAAAACTTCTCAAGGCTGTTTGGTCCTACCTTGCTGAAACTCTGGTCATAAACATTTACTGCTTGGCCAATCGGACACCCCATGGCATCCATTACCTTGATTACTTCTTGGAAACTTTAATTGAATATAATATCGGCCAAAAATTTGCAATTTTCACTATTTGAACGCCCGTATGCAGATGTTTTGGAGCAAACGTCCAAATTAAAAAATTTAATGACTCATTATTATTTTGTGTCTCCGCTCCTAAACATCGTGTCAAAAGATCGTTGTTCGATAAATTCTCATAAATAGGCCTCACCACTGCTTGTACTTGCTGTAATAATGGGGCCTTTTCATGACGGAATTGGTTAAGCATGCCTTTAGCTTGAGTTTGACGCCACTTACACCAGCTGCCTTCATCTGCTGGACAGTTCTGGTGTTGAGGATTTTTATCTGTGTAGCATTTGTGGTAGAAGATCGACCAAACTTCTTTCTTCATTTTTTCTAATGAATCGGGTATGGCGACAAATGGTTAAGCCAAAGAATTTTGTCATCTCACCAATTATTTTCTCCGTTAGTTTGCCCTGGCCTTTACCACCAATGCCTTTGTAACTTTTTTTAGCATTTCGGAGTCGTGTTCCCATCCGTTTTTCGACGTGCCCTACGCATCCTTTTTTTTTAACAGGTTTTTTTTCATATGGTTCAGCTTTTTGCTGTTTCTTGATCGAGCGCAAAAACATTGCGACAATGGCATTAATTTCCATTTTAGCGGCACTTCCTGAATGATTTATGGTACACTCATCTTTATAGTCTGCATACCATACCTTGTATTTCACTGGTTCAGTTTTTTTTAATTTTTTCCACTGATTACAAGCACCACAAAAACTTCTCATAACCATCGTATCTAGCACTTTTCCGGAATATTTTCCAATTAATGTTGATACTCCAGATAGAGACAAAAAGCTGCGTTTTTTCCATGGTGCCTTTTTTATCATATTACGAGGCTGGTTCAATAAATACACGTTCGAACGGTGGTACATGTAAGCGGTTTATTTACACTAAACAAAATTGCCATTACTACAAAGACATACATCCCACTGCTTCACAAGACGCTGTATACCGGTGTGGTACCAGTCCATTGGCTGTTCGCGGAACCATTTCAAAACTGCCTGCTTGACTTGAGCGTCCGACTGGAATCGCTGTCCCTTAAGTGCCTTCTTCAATGGTCCGAAGATATGGAAGTCACAGGGTGAAAGATCCGAGCTGTAAGGGGGTGCTCTAAAATCTCCCACCTCATCCGCTCCATCTGTGATTTGATGATGTTAGCTGTATGCGGCCTTGGCAAATCCGCTGTCGATTGTCGCCCATCTGTGAACTTCCGACACCATTCCACGACTGTGGTTTTTGAAGGACACTCTCCACCATAAACATTTTGCATTCTCCCATAAATCTGAACTGGAGTGTTGCCCTCAGCATGCAGAAACTGTATGACTGCTCGGTAATCGGTTTTGGACGCTCCAACTATAAGACCTGCCATAATGAAACGCGCACAAAAACTGTCTCCTGTACGAATATCACGAGGGATGTGTCACAATAGACAGCTATATAGCAGCCGCTGGCCTACGCAAATTTGTAAGATTATAGCTCCACTCACAATCGTTTCACAGCGCTCGAACGTGTATTTATTGAACTAGCCTCGTATATGCTATTATATTATATCGCCGGGGTTTTTCAAAGGTCGATCCATATCGATTGACGCCAACTTCCTCTAGGAATTGATTAACAACTTTGGCTTTTGTGTGGTCGTCAATTATCCCCCATCAACATGTGGTACAAAGGAAAATTCATTGTTTTGAATAACATCTTCAATGTACAGATAAGTGATCGTATTACCCCTACAATTAACACAGTGTCCGTACGCCCATTTGCAGAAATCTTATTCTACACCACGATCAAACCACCATAAAAAAATAGACTCAAGCAAAAACAAAACTAGCTGTGAATGGTCTTCGCTCCACTGTTCTGCATCCCAATTAATACGCGCACTTGCAAAGCAAGCCTGTTGATTAAATGCAGCGTGACATCATGAGATCAGTCTCCTAAAAGTGATTCTTGAGTTTAACATCAGTCACGGTCCTGTTGTGTAGTACATGGTAAGGAAACGTTTATCTCCTGCATTTTTGGTGACTTGTTCATGACTGTTGACTCTAAGATCCGGTGCCAAAAATACATATTCTGCGAAACCTCAACTGTGTAACTCCAAAAGTTTACAATACGTTGAGATCTGTTATCCTAAATCAAAACTACTGCATTCACTCCATTAATTCCCATAATTTGGCATATAATAGATAAAATGTAGAAAATAACTTATCTAACGTAAGAATTGTGGCTTCCACGGCCGGAGTCATTATTGGAACAAAAACGCCTTCCGGTATCGGACCGTGTCAAAAAGATAACCGTAGTTGCCAACATTTCGCCACCTATCGTAAGGGGCTTCATAAGGGCGAGTACATCAAACGAACAAAAGAAAGTTCAAGGAACTGATAATCAGTTGTCTACCTATTCTAAGTTTTTTGTAAGTAATGTTTTTTTTTGACCAATATAACTATTCTCACATTTTTTACAATTTATTTTATACATTAATTTTGATTGATTTTTTATTTTTGTATAAGGGTCCGAATTGATTGTAGGAAACTTAAAGGGTGGAAAGTACATCAAAAATAAAGGCCGAAGTCTCATATAAATTATGCTCGAAAAGTGCCCTCTAGCGGAGCTAGCGACCCCTAAAGGTGCTCCCCAAAAATCAGTTTTTTATTTTTAATTCCTAAACGAGAAAAGTTATTCAAATGAAATTTGGTAGGTATGTTCAGCATTTTGGAAATTTTTCTAATTTTTGAAAAAAATCTGAACAGATACGGGGGCCGTTAAAAAAGTTTAAATTTTGTTAAGCTGTAACTTAATATTCTGATGCAGTTCATATCATAGCCCATCACTTTTCCTTAGAAAAGGTTCTTTTAACGTTTCTTTTTATTTTGCGTAGTTTTTGAGATATCGTCATTTTTATAAACTAATAGATGATGAAAAAAATTGTGTTAGAAACCAAATTTTATTTTTTAACTTTAAAATTACAAAGATTACAATGAAAAAAAAAATGAATCAAATTAATTTTAAATTGAATTATCACGACGCTTGTTCAAAGTGCATGCCATTGGCATCAATGCATCTCCCCGCTAGGGGTCACTTTTAGTCCATAGTTTATATGACACTTCGGCCTTTATTTTTTATGTACTTTCCACCCTTTAAGTTTCCTAGAATCAATTTGAACCACCCTGTATAATTCGAAATGTTTTCTTGTTCTAAATTATTTTTAAATAATGTTAAAAAATTATTAGGATGTAAATAAATTTGTTCTTTAATATTTTCAACAGTATGTTGATATTTAAGTTTATTTAATGTACCTAATTTTAATGTGTTTTTGATTGAAATGTTTCCTTTTAGTTAACTAATTTACAAAACCAAAAATTTGTTACAAAATAACAAAATTACAAATAAATGTTTTAAAACAGACGAAATCAAAAAACCAATAATTATGTAACCATTAAATTATGATAAATAAATGAATGATTTACTTAATGATAAAGATCAACACAGACTCTTCATTAATAATTTTGAAAAAATAATAAATACATTTTAAAAAATTTACTAAATAACAATATTTTTGATCAAAACACCTACAAAAAACCAATCTCTAATAATGTAATAATAATTGTAGTTTCATATGTGTCCAACATATGCACGTTCTAAGCATATGTCAAATATACTCAAAAACATCATAACCAAAAATAAAAATAGAATTAAGCTATTGTGGTCTTTTAAAAAAGATATAAATTCAATTAAAGTATCGCGTAAATATAAATAATATATGAATATTAGAAATAGTTTCTTTCTACACTAATATACCAATTAAACTTGCAATAGAAACTATATAATATTAGTGGAAAAAAATCAAAAACCGCCCTAACATTCCTAAACAAATTTTTTGAATAATAATAGAATTTGTATTAAATCCAAGTCACTTTAAACATGATTTAAATGCAAAACTTACATTACAAAAATTAGATCAACTCAATCTCAAAAAAACATAAACTAACAGTAATCACAACTTATAAGTTTCATAATCAAAATTTAAAAAAAAATTAATGCCTTCAAAATTTCATTAAAAACAAATTAAAGTAAGGTTAAATAAACAATCAATAATCAACACATAATACCCAAGATTTCCAACCTAATTATTTCGGAACTAAATTCAACAATAGGTACTTCAGAACAAAAAAAATTGTAATAAAAACATACCTACCAAATAAATTAGAAAATTAATTAATTTAATAAGCTTAAATAAAAATAAAATTAAAAGATGAAAAAAATAGAAAACTAATTTGAATTAATTTATAAAATAAATTGTAAAAATTGTGACGATCGTTATATTGGACAAAAAAACAGTTATAATCATTCAGTAAACCGTTTACACAATTTAAAATTTAATTCACCAGAAATATCTCAATAAACGATTAAAAATAATAAATTAAAAAATAGAATTAGAAAAACATACCAAAATTACCTTACGAAAACGAAATGTATATAAAGAAGTATTATTAGGTATTATAATTCATGAAGAATCAATTCAAATTGCGAGAGATAAATTTGACCAGTTTGCGACGTCACCATAATTTTTGAGAATCATTTGTTGTTTCACCAAAAAAAAATGATTACATTTGTAAAGATCACTGGAACATTAAAAGTAAAATGGTTTAATTTAATTTTCTGTTAATTTCCAAGGAGACCATTGCGACAACAGACAACCCAGTAGAATTTATAAACATAACAATTTAAAAATGAACCGTTTCGAGTAAGTTTAGACAAAGAAATAACGAAACCGAAACAAAACTATAATTATTTAAATAAGAATAGAAAAGTTTTGCAAGAAAGTAGTAAATAACAATACTGTATTGAAAGACATAAGGTAAAAAACGTTCTTTTAGAAGAAAAAGAGAATGTTAAATAAAGTTCATATTCTTATAGAATTCGGTAATTACTCATTAGACAAATTAAACAAAAGTGCTTAATTAAGTTATATTTTATACTTTTCGCCCAAAATCTGATCAAAGTTTCTAGAAAATTAAATTTAGTACAATTTGATCCACTTGATGTGAAAATTATGATTATGATTTTTTACAGGTCGCTTGCTGCAAAACGAATTTTCAAAATTAATTTTAAAATAAATATTATTTTTTCGCACTTGTTCGAAATCTTTAAGCGATGACAGATTATTTAAAAGTGTCCCGTGATTGAGTGAGAAGCGGAACAAGAACCATCAAGAGATGCCTCCTTCAAGTCGTTCAGGTTAGATCAAAGCCAACCGCCATATTTATGAAAACCGCCAAGTCCGGACTAAACAGACCTATACAAATACACCTGGAGGAACCTAAATCAAGCATTGACAGGCCGTTATAGCGAGCTCACGTGCAATATTAGTCCTTAACGCATCTTACACTCTATATACATTAAAGAGAACTAAATATAGAGTGTTGGCAAACAGACAGCTTAGCTGGCGGTAAATGGGCAAACAATACAGGAGAACCCCGTATATTGATAATCTGTTGTCTACATCCCCTTATACTGTTAGGTTAGGTACTACAATATTTATACATGGATCGTGAGGTTTTAGACATTGTCAGTCGGTCAACAATTGTATTTTTGATTCAAAAAGCACCCGATGCGCATTTATCATACGTGTTCTTCTGTGTTACCCCGTTTTATTAAGCATTGTCATGCAAGTTTATGTTTGCAAAGTGTGTTTGATTACTGCGCCTAATAGTAGGGGACGCAAGGCTTCATTGTAAAATGCGTCACATGCGCTCGCAACTTATCGTCGTAAAAAAGAACAAAATGGATTTATGTAAACCTTAAAGATTGCTATAATATTAAAGACGGCGAAACTGCCCATCGGTGAATTGAAATATCGGCAATATCTCAAAACAAATGTCTCAAGTGTCTCGCCTATCCTACATATTTCACATATGAAACAATATTAAAAATATCCCCTGTTCAATTTTACAATTTTACACTTTTGAGTGTAGCCCTAATAAAAAGTATAAATTTTGAGCGTAGCTCTTGCTGTGTCACACGTGACGCTGACGCTTGGACGTCAAACCGTTGTTGGAAGGGTTTCATAATTGCGATACTATTGACATTCGAATCGTTTTAAACTTCTATTTAGCATACATATTGCCAATTCATGTTCACACTTTTTAATATGACGCTTTTAACAGATGCGGCTCTGTTCCGTTGATGAGTAAATAGGCGTTAAGAAAATTAGCGTCGCACTAATTTTTTTTTCTATTTACGCAAAAATAAGTACTGTACCGCAAACTGCTAGAGGCGAGTTAAATAACACAAACTAAAAACCAGACAAAACCTAAACGGCGTTGTATACACAAACCCGATCATTATTCGTGGTCGTCCAAAAATTTAGCGATATGTTGCATTGTTATCCTGCGGCAGTAAAGGGTTCGAATGTAACGGGATGTGCAAGGGCTGCTGACCACTATGTCTGGGTATGCAGTATTTAAACACAATCTGTTCTGATAAAATTCGCCACAATGGGAAGTTATCATGTAATTTATTTAATACTATCGATATTGTTATCGTTTTGGTTAGTATATATTTCAGATCCAACAAAAAATTCGAACAAAAATTGACTCCATTTGGTTCGACTTTGTTTATGTAGCAAAATTTAATTTATTTTTCAATTCAATTATGTCACTATTTTATAGAAAACGCACGTTCACATTTTTTTAGTGACTATACTGCTTGTAAAATTTATTAATTCAGTAACATTAATTCAAAACGAAAACACGTTTAAAAACAACTTTACATCTACATTTATTCAGAAACTGTAACCGACCTCCTCAACTCCTACAAAACCCCGTATTCATGACTAACATAAAAACATATTGCCACTGAGACTGAATATATACCAATTGGTGAGGAAGAGTTACATGACAGTAAAGTGCTTCATCTATATTTCACTTCTACTTCACGTTAGTGATAACTATATTCTTCCTTCTCCTTTTTTACCTTCTAACATACCTTGCGTCTTGATGTACCTTAAGTCCGTGTTTATTTTCTTTATATATTGGGGATCTAGAAGAGGAATTGGAGAGAAACCAAGTGGGAGGAATAGTAGTATGCGTATGCGGACGACATGGTTGTGATATCAAAATGTGAAGAAGAGATGAAAGGGGTAATAAAAACTCTAAGGTAATAGTTAAAAGAAAAAAAGTTAGAGCCCAACGTGAACAAAACAAAAACATAGAATTTAAAAGGAAGAAAGGGAGAAAGAAGAAAGTACCATGGCTTTGTGAAGAGGTAGAAATAGAGATCGTGGACAAATACAAGTATTTAGGATACTTCCTAAAATACGATAATAAGGATAGTGAACAAATAAGGAAATTGGAAAGAAAAGGAAATATGATAATCGGACAAGTGTGGGGAATAGGGGAAAGAATATTCCGGAAAGATTTAAAAAAACGGTGGTTATTCGAGAGGATAGTCAAAGCAGTGATGATGTACGTAGCAGAGGTGTGGAGATGGAAGGAATGGGTGGAATTAGAAGGTATACAAAAGAAGTGCTGGAAATGGATATTGGAATTAGAAAGGGAAACACCAGGATATATAGTACAAGAAAAGCAAAAATATAAAAGATAAGAACCAAAACGGGAAGAAGAGCGGTGAGGTATGAGGAAAAGATGGAGAGGAGAAGAGATATTGAAATATTAATCGAATGTTGGAAAAAGATAGAATTTCAAAAATAAAATATGGTGAAAGAGAAAGAAGATTATTTTATGAAAGGGGAGGTTATGCGAGAAAGGAGATAAAAAGATTGAGGAGAGAAGAAAAAAGTATGCGAAGACATGAAGATACGCAAAGTCAAGAGAGATGATCTAGAATATAAGAAGGAAATATAATGAAAAGTATTGTGAGTATATTACAGAAGGAATACGACGTTATATAACAAGAAAGGAAGAGTTGAAAGAAAGAAATAGAAGGATATTGTTAGGGGATAATGGGGAAGGGATCGAATGGATAAGGGAAGTAATCGAATGGATGAGGGAAGTAATGGAGAGAAACAAAAAAAAATAACTAAGTTTGAAGTATAAATTGAAAGCCAATAAAATATTGTAATTTTTTTGTTATTGTAATTATTGATTAATGTTTATGTGTAACCGAATGTAAAGAACAAAATCAACATGTAATCTACTCTAACATACCTTGAGTTGTAGTAATCTTCTTTATTGTGTGTTTGTAGTTTTGACATTCTCCGCATCACCTAAGTCTCAACATTTTCGCCATCTCAGGTTTCAAATTCGAAACAATAAAGGCACACTACACTGATAGAGGATAAACGGAAAAAAATATTTCTAGATAGATGGCAGTGTGAATGTTCACAAGGAAGTTGAAAAGCTTTTTTGGAAATTTAGAACATGTGAACTCGTGAAAAATGATACTTGACAAAAGTTTTTTGTAATCTTCATCCAAGTAGTGGTAACCATTGTGGATCTGCTCCATCAACTCTACGTAACTAAAAAAAGGTATACTTGAAGTGTTGTTATGACGAATCCTCGACAACAATATGAGTTTGTAGTGGGGCTAAAATGTGTAGCAAGTGTAGCCAATTTGTTTAATAAGCTACTACGGATCTAAGGATCACAATTCACCTCTTCTGGAATTAAAAGCTAATTTCTATTAAGCTAGTAATTTAGTTGAAGCGAGTAATTTAGCAAAATCGATTTCAATCTTGTACTCATCGCAGTTGACTAAATTATCCATTAGCAACTAGTTGAGGTTAATAAGTTCTCGCCAAAATGTTTCGTTGGAGAGAAAGAACTCTAAGGATTTGTGACGCAAATCTGAAACCTGAGGGCCTAACGACCAATAAATCTCCGCTTATCAAACCATAAACAAAGTAATCAGTCAAAATTAATTTGTAAAATACTATCAACAAAATAGGACACTTAATCGAAAATGACAAAAACATGTTAGTATAAATTTTGTAATACATACTTACTCATCTACGCAGCAGAAAAGAAAATTTTTTTACCTCTTATATAATATGCTCTTTCCTCTTCTTGCTCATGCTGCTTTGTTCTTCGCAATTCTACCTCCTTCCAACGTTCATATAAAATTTCATTACCTTTTCTATCTTCTATCTTTTCCTCAAATCTTATTGCTCTCCTCCCTGTTTATATTCTTATTTTTCCTATTTTCATTTCCTCCTCTATTAAATATCCTGGTGTTTCCTTTCCTCTTCAACCCTAGCGTCCATCTCCAAAATCTTTCTTGTATCCTTCAGTATTCCTTCTATCCCCAAATCTCCGCTAAGTACATCATCACACTTTTTGCTATTTTCTCAAATAAGCACTTTCTTCTTTACCGAATATTTTTTCTCCTATACCCCATGTTTGTCCCATTATATTACTTCCTTTTTTCTTTAATTCTTTTATATGACCACTGCCTTTATTATCATATCTCATCATGTATCCTAAGTATCATCTCCCCTTTTTTCCTCCTTATTCTTCCTTATTTTTGTTTTTTCTACATTTATCTCTAATTTTTGTTTTCTAAATTCCTTCTCAACGGCTTTGTTGCTTTCTTCATCTCTTCTTCTTTACTTGTAAAAATTACTCGTACTATGTCATCTGCACATGCAAGCGTTATTATATTTCTTCTTCCTATTTTTATCTCTCCAACCTAATATTTACTCATTTCTTCTCCTAGATCTCTTAGATATATTGAAAAAAATCATCGGTCTCAACGGGCAACCCTGTTTCAACCCTTTTTTCGACCAAATCTTCTTCCCTAACTTGCTTTTTACCATTACTCTACTTTTTGTTTTTTTATAATTCTCTTTTACTGATTTTATTATGTTTTCTCTTATTTTCATATTTTTGTCATTAGTTTGGTCAACAACCAACGCAAAAATGGGTAGTCGGCAATTTAGACATTAAGTATGTAACTTAAGATTGACTATTGCGATACTCCGCAAGTGAGTATAAGAAATGTTTCATTATTAATTGTTAGTGATCTGTTGGAGAGGTATTTCTTGATAAGTTCTATGAGATAAAGTGCATTGCATTAATAACTTGTTTCCATAATGTTTTCTTAAAGGTGTTTCTCATATATCTAGCGTTATCAGTATTACAAAATTAGGTTTAGAACCACTCGTGTTTTTTTTTATTATTTCTAATATTTTATTAATAGTTTTCTTTAGAAGTAAGGTTGATAAGAATTCTATTATTTATTATCTTTTCATATTATAGTTAGATAGTTTTTGAAGTAGGTTATCAAAAAACGGTAAAAGAATTTTTGTTATACAGGTAGTGATAGATTTTATTATTTTGGTCATGGAACTTTTTTTGAATTAATTATCGACGCTGCCTCAACTAACTCTTCAGTTATAAGGTGGGGTACATTGATGTTCCATATGTGGAAAGGATTAAAAAAAAACAATTACTGGTGACTATTGTTAGTGACAACTGTCTGCCTAAATGGTTGGCAGATTAATAGGAAGGTCAGACGTTTCTTGCAATTTTTTAGATGAGTAACCCAAGTTTCTTTTAGTTCGATCTTTGTATTGTTGTAACCTTTGATTTATGCTCCTAGAGTGTTCGTTAATTTCTGAATTTTTCGAAAAAAATTATATAATCATTACTGCTTTGATTTTTTCTTGTTACTTTTGCTGGTGTTATCATTGCTGTGGAACTGCGACGGAAGATATGGAAGTAATATCAATGATTATCTCTATATTTGAAAATTTGGTTGGGGGTACTATAGCAGAAATTTATATTTATCTTGTTTTAAAGAAACAACAATTTAGGAAAGTCCTGTTTAAGAAAAACGCTCCAATTTGGGGTATTTCCCAATTTCTTTGAGTTGGACGGTGATCAAGTAAAAATTTTGGTGTGAAAAATTTAAGGGAATTAGTTTATTTACACGACAGGTGTTTTTTCCTAAAGGATACATAGCTATAAGGTAAACTTGAGTTATAGTTATAAGACGTGTGAAAGTGATAATGGTAAGATGTATATCTTGAACAGTGATTGCTTAGACCTAGAGATCGGTGATAATCTTAGCGCCATAGTGCGCTCGATTAACCTCTAGGTTTAGGTTTAGATAAAGAAAAACAATAGTCAGAAAAAAAGAAATACAAATAGAAATCTCTCAAGATGAATTTAGAAGGGCGGTGTTTAGTAAAGAACTGGAATCCTTAAACAAATTGTTAGAAGAAATTAGAAAGAACATTAAAAGAAATAGAGGAATACTTAAATAGGAATGCAGAATTTAGGTAGTAAAATCTAACAGAAAAGGAAGAAAATAGATCAGAAACAAAAGAAGGATAGTACACCTTTACCAAAAATGGAAGATAATAGCATGCAAATAGTTTCTCCTTAAAGATGTAAGGAATTGTTGTGAAATGCCAATTTTTGTAAACTCTGACACAGAAGAATAATAAGGAAAGTTAGTAACAAAACAACTAAATCAGAAAAACCCTAAGGAAACGAAACCTTCTCCTATCACAAATACCTGTAAAGCAAAATTGTGAAAGAATTAAAGAAGCCTTGCACCAATCAAGGATCAAACACCATAAAAGCTCGACTAACAAAAAATACGATATCCTGTTTCTCCCAAGAAACAACGAAGACTTCAAAAGGACAATCAAAATTATAGACTCCTTGGAAATCAATTGATGCACATATATTTTGTAGGGAGAAAAACAACTGAAGATTTATCAGAAAAATTTATTGTGCAAATTCTAATAGAAAAAAAAAGATTAAAGAAATAATACTACATAGTTTTGGTAAACACAAAAAACGAGGAAGGCAAGAAACTCTTTCATATTAGGGAGGTGATGGGGCGAAACTAAAATGAAAAGGAACCTAAATGCCAATTATAAAAACTCTCTTTGTGCAGAGAGTCTCCTGCCTACGAATCTTCTAAACCAAGGGGAACAGTGTTATACTGCAAATGCGTAAATTATGGAGGAGCACATTCTTCAAGCATAAAAAAATTTAATAAAAATCAGGAAGTTATTATCAGAAGGATAAGAAAGTTATCTCATATTCCAAATAGTGAAAGACCCCCAAGAAGCATACTAACCACAATGGGTAGTAATGGTAGTCCTCCTAGATATAAAAAAAAAACATATGCCAGAGCCATGAGGCATGGACTAATGCACAAAATTGTTGAAAACGGCACTTTCTTGATTCCCTATCAAGACACCTATAAACCTAAAATACTACAGGAAGAACTTCCATAAGGGTCATCAATCTCACCTACTTTATTCAACATATTTTTGACTGATATTCCAAAACTCAAAAAAAAATAAATTTTTAGAAGTGTTCTAATTCATCAAACAACTTAAAAACTGTATAAAAAATACTATAAGTAAGAAAAATTAAAATCATCGAATGAAAAACGAAGGTAATAATTTTTGGGAAAAAAACCATGGCCAACTTTTTAGTGTTCGAAAATAAAAAGAATAAACTTAAGGACCTGATTACAATGGGTACATTTTAGATAAACTTCGAGATACAGGTGAACAAAAGAACCATATTGACCACAAGAACCTTTACTGGATGTGTTTTTATTTAATAAAGAATATAAATGAAGCCTTAAAAACGGAAGAATATATACTAATCAATCATAAAACCCACAACGTTCTAGAAATGTTAAGAAAAAGTTGCGAAACAACAAAAAAGTAGGGAGTAGAAAAAAACAAACTATTAAGAAGTAGAATAGGAGCACCTATCGTGCATTACAGCGGATAAACTCCAAATAGAAAGCACAATTAATATCGGAGAAAAGAGAAAAAATATACGTATCAAAAGAAATAAGAGAATTAAAAATAAATTTTCATAAATCAAGCCAAAGCGACAAAACAAAAAAACAATGAATCATAGATCTGACCAGTTCCGGTCTGACTGAAAGATCATAAAAAACGACCAATTTCATAATTTTCAAACCAATAAAGAATAGGACAGAGAAAAAACAGTAAAATGGTAGCCAATTTTAATCTTGAAAAGAGTCCCATTAAAACAAAATAGGTTGATTGTTATTGGACAATTAAAATAAATTAAATGTTCTAAATTTTTTCTAAGATTTATGTTTTAAGTTTAGAGTTTGAATCTATTATTGTACTTTAAAGCAAGAACAATAATTAGAGGCTATAATGCATTTTAGACCTTAAATTTTCTAATGCATATTTCTTTTAATTAACTTCGCCATTTTGGAATTTTATATGAAAGGAGTGTAAAAGTAAAAATTTCACTTTTCGTGTTTTTAATTTTAAAATAAATAACATATTCAATTATTAAATTTCAATTTATACCAACGAGTTTTTAAATTAAAATGAAAATCTAGTAAGGCTAATTAATATACAATAGTAAACATTAAATTAAGATAATCGATCCATAATTTGTATAAAAAAAAACTTTATTGACAGTGAATATTTTGTTTTCAATAAATCACGGCTAACTAAAATTTTTAATATAAATAAATAAAATAAAATTATCAATGAGTATTATAATTTTAGAGAACAGAGAAAAATGCTGCTTAATTATGATTTAAAAGAACAAAAATATAATAAAAATTAAAACACCTATTTTATTTTAACATTACGAAGAAATTAGGAAAAAAATTTCTAAAAACTAAAGGAAAAAAATCATTGTTTGGCCAGTGTAACATTTATTGCAATTTGTACAGTTTTTTATATTAGTACTATAGTTCTGATTGTTCAAATTGATTAATTTTATCGCCTAAAAATACAAAAGTTTTTAGTAGTATTGTTTAAATTCTTGTTCTATTTTTATACAGTATGGTGTCCCCCCGCCCCTCTAAACTTCGTTTTTTAATACAAAATTAAAAAATGTTCGGATCTATAAATTTTTTCTTTAATTGATGCATTTATTAATTTTAAAAAATTGCTACCCTATTCTATGGATCAAAATAATTAAATAAATCTTGTAATATATCGATTAATGTGTATTGTTACAACGTAAATTGTGAACCTAATTGAGTTATGCTTTTCAAACCCTTTCCAACAAAGGCTGACAACTCCCTTGCTATTTTAAAAAATTGTGGGAATAGCTGTTAAGGTGGGAGTAAAAATGGTAGTAACTACTTTTTAAGTTAAAAAATTCCTTAAAAATAAAAATGGACGATTCAGAGCATTTTTCTTGTAAGTAAAGTCAAATCCAAAAAAGAGGGGTTGTTAATGAATTTAATTTTTATTACGTATTTTTTTTATTTATTTATTTGCTGTTTATTTCTAATTCGTATTTATTGAAAACAATCGTGTTTTAAATTTATTTTTTATTAGATTTATAATATTTAGATTTTGTAACATGTATCTGAATTATAATTTAAAAATAGTTCAGTTTGATTTTCTTTTATAAAATTTACTTTCTATTGCATTGTTATTATTTATTTTTAGAGCTAGATCTAAAAATGTATTATTCTATATATTTTTATTTTCAATTTTTATTGTCAATAACCGTCATTAAAGATCGATGTTTGAATGCAAAATAACTTTAATTCTATAATATCTAAAAATAGTTTTTCCAGTCTAAAGCGATATCGGTTGGTATGTTGTTCGATAAAGATAAAACATTTAAAGAGACATTTTTATGTTTTTTAATCAGTTTAATTTATCTATTGGTTGTTTGTTCAAAGAACCAAAAACGTTTTATGTTGTTTTTCATATTTGGAAGTGTTGCTTCAAGAAATTTGAGATATATTTTTTTTTTACAAAAGTTATACTGGGTTAATTTTTTTATAATTATTAGTACCGATTTTTTAATATTTATTTTAAATAGTTATTATTTTTTAATAATTTGTGTGGAGCCTTTATTTATTTTTTTTTTTGTATTGTTAGGTACTATCATTCATAATGTATTTGGCATAATTACAGAGCCGACAATCTAAAATTATTAAGTTATTAACTTTTGATTTTGATTAGAAATTTAAAACATGATCCTGGTTTTCAAATTGCTCACTCCAAGTGAATTGTTGCCTATTAAACATAATTTGGTTTTTGATATTTATTGTATCAAAATGTTCAATACATTCCACGACAAAATTTTTATTAATTTGAGTTAAAAAAAGTGCTTTTGGTTTGTTGGTTTCTAACATATTTTTAATTTCTAGAATGTTTTATTTTAATTTAAATTTTATTTTATTATTTCTGATAATGTTGATGATATAATAACCACGTTATACGCAATGTTGTTGTTAATTTCTATTTTTTTTTTATTACTAAATTAAAAGCATCCTTAATTATTATAGTTTGCATTATTTTAACTATTCGTAATAAATTAATTTCCCACTCACCCTAATTTTTTTTAATTTCTTGAAGTCCTTCATTGGGACAAGTTTCAATGGGGTTCTTTAAGATAACTTTGTCACTGAAAATTAATTTAAATTTTTGTTTCCTACCTTATATTAAGATTAAAAAATTTTGTTGTATTTTATATTTATTTAGTTTTGTATATTATTAACAGTTTTATTTTGTAATTGGTAGGTATTGATTTATTTTATTTTATATATATATATATATATATATATATATATATATATATATATATATAGATAAAGATTTTATTTAATTTATATTTGTTAAACTTTCGTAAGTGAATTATTTCCAAGATTTGTTTAATTTTTTTTCAGTTTCTAAAATTTTTCGAGATTATTGTGAAATACATAACTATCCGTTAAATTAGTATTAACTTTATGAGCGTTTAATTTTTTGATTTTGATGAAATTTTTGCTTTCTCTTAAATTGATTTGTTTGACCAATGTAAGGTTTATTGCAATTTTTACAATTTATTTTATGTTTTTATTGTTCCAGTTTTTTCTACTAATTAGTAATTATTAACGAAATACAGTATTTTGTAAATAATATTTTTTAATTCGTGTTTATGTTTTATTCAGTTATTCGTTTATTTTTTATTTAACACGAAATTGAAAAAAGCCGGAACTCGTTAATTTTTATTTTAAATAGGCGTTTTTTGACCCCAAAAATTAATTTTATACCTTTTATAATTACTTATTGATAGACTTTTTTTCACGACATACTTAAAAACTGCAGAAAGATGATAATGACGGCACCTAATTAGCGGAAACGTATACTACTTAGTTTAAACTAGAGTACTTGCATAATGTTAAGCATTATATTTATAATAAAAAACACAGTTAGTAGCTTATGGTGTCACAGTATAATTAGAAAACTATTACATGTAGTAAAAATACAAATTACACGAATTTTAATTTAAACAGCTGACGAGGACAATAACGAGTTAAGATTGCAGAGATACTTTTTATAAATTCAACAGCATAAAAAAAAAGAAAGTTAATTTAAACGAAGAAAAAACAATAGCTTTGAAAAGACCAAAAACAAAAAAAAACTCCTTTTATTTGAACTTCATTCGCAATCCAATCTTATCTACAAGTCGTGGAAATAATGAAACAGCTTATACAGCAATAAAACAAGACAAGCACAATATTTCCTATTGTTGCCAACAGATCGCTCCATCGTGCTCAGGATTCTATAATATCCAGGCGTGGTTTCAGGAGGAGCAAGGACTCACGCCCCTGAAGCAAGGACCTCCATGTTAGATCATTCTTCACCGAGCTCGGACATGTTAAGTCTTTAGAACATTGTCGCAGTTTTAGATCTATATGTGCATGTTGGTTTTACTCCATTTGGTGGAATTAAGTTTTTCTTGTTTCTGTTTTATAAGTTGTTTTTTTTTCTACCCACATTGAAATGTATGTATATGTTTGAAACAATTTTACAACCGACGTCTGCCGTCGGAAACTCGACGGTCATTTCTAAAAACAATGAGAGAGAATGCGTTGACGAAAAAGAAAAACAGAATAAAAATATATACACGGAGTCGCTAATGAAACAAAATCCTGTAATTTATTTAAATAAATCTGCTCTTGAATTCAAGAAAAACAACATTACAGATCCAAGGGTCGCAGAACATCGAATGCTCGTATTTGGGAGTGACAACCGAGGCATTAAACTAAACGTATACGTTGTTGCGCTTGGGAATTGGCATCGTTGTGCCGCGTCGTCGAGCGTCGAGGGGCGCGATAATGGGGCTGCTCCCTTGGGATTCTGCATTAGGGATCTCTCATATAATCTAAAAAAGAAATAGCGTTGATGCTCTCTTCGTTAATGCATTAGGAACATATAATCTTTGAATTTGTATGTAGTATTCTCAAATATTATTTTCAAAAAAAAACTTAATTTATTAACATTATTGTAAAGGGTTACGCATTGTAAATGTCAATTTGTACATTATTACATACTTTTGTTACTTTTAGCTTTCCATTGTTTGGACACAATTGGACAACGTTTTCGGGTGTAAAATGAAACATAACAACGTTATTTTCTGTGCATTATTTACGTTTTACAACATTTCACGTGTTTTACCTAACTAGAAGGATAACGATTGTATGGAGTTGAAAAAAAAACACAAATTTTAAACGATCAAAAAAAAAAATGCGAGCATCTAGAGCAAAATTTAAAAGAATTTATTTATTTATTTTCTTTTTGCTTTAGATTTAAGACAATCTTTGATTCTCTTTACCTTTGTTGTTCGATAAATAATTTAAAAACATTTTTGTACAGTCACAACATTTATGTTTAATTTTATGTAACATTGGAAACACAACTCATCCGTATGGAACCAAAAATAAAAATACGAAACACAATAAATCAATTTATTCAAAAAAATAAGTAACGCCTATAAAGCCAAATTTTAAAAATATTCTTATATTTATATAAAGCTTATACAAATATTTTCATCTTTAGAAAGAATTTTAGGTGATTTTCAATTAAGGTTTAACTTTAACAATAATTTGTAAAGTAATTATTCTTTGTACAAATAATTAAAAAGCGCGTAATTTGTACACAGCTCATAGATAAATAAAGCCAGAAATATTGTACAGGTGCCAGGTGAGAAAATATTTCCACAAAACCTCATGTTTAAGGCTCAAGGGAAGAATATTTTCAATTTTTAACACTGTATCCTAAATTAAGGTTAAGACGGCACATTTAAAACACATTGTTCTTAAGTTATTAAAATAAAATTCTGTGTACCTATATAAATTGGATTTAAATTCGATATTTAGGAAAAACACTATTTTTCTTATGTCTACAAAAAAGGAGAAAGTGCAAAAAATTGGTGAAAATGTTGAAAACCAGTTAAACCTTTTATTAAAAGTTGTGGAAATGATAATCATGTGAATGTGGCATAGAAAAATCATTATACCTACTGCATTCACTTTCAAAGCGAACCGGACACCAACAAATGCATGCAAAGTTCACGTGAACAGGGTGGCCAGAGCCGTACTTAAGTGTCGCTGCAAATAAATATCGTGAAAGATCAAATACCAAATAAGAATTTTATTCAACACATCCAAGAAGTAACACTACAGGGTGATTTGTTTGTTTATTTTAGGTTTGCCTTCGAATTTAATGAAATATATTGGGTTATGAAAAAATATTAAATTTTTATTACTATCCTGTTGCAAACCACAGAATAATAGGACTACCCCCTCCGCTTCTCAATAAATATTTCGGGATTGAAAAGGTAATTGGAACTCGGTCATTACCCACAAAAACGAATACCGATGATGTTGTATTAAACATATTAACCCCTATCACTGGACTACCAAATCCGGGTTAATTGGAAAATAAAACTGATTACCATTGCCCAATTTTCATGGTATGGAGCAAACTTACTTCTGCAGCGTTTTTGAAATGAAACAGTAAATTCTCGATTTTGTGCAAAGACTGTATCATCAAAAATTTGTTCTGCTTGGATTTTATTCGATTTCTCCCCGATCCTGTGGGTCTTGTGTACCTCGCAGTCTATAGATTTATTTTAATGATGTTATTAATATATACTAAGTGACATAGAAAGAAGAACACCCAGTAATAATGAATATTTTGTAAATTTTTTTGGAAATATATTCGTTTATATTAAGATAAAAAACGATCAGTTTTCAGCCATATTGCCCTAGCGGTTGTTTTGTTAACCTCATTCAAAAACACTTACGATTAAGTAGCCCTAAAACAATGAATTAAGCATTTGTAAGTACAGTTGTCATTTAAGCGATTTAAATTGCATTTCAAAGAGCTTCTTTAATTCAATCACAATGTCTCCAGTGCGAAGACGCCATAATTTTCGGCAATTAAGCGAGTTTGATAGGGGTAGAATTGTGGGATTGCGTGAGGCTGGTTTGTCTATGAGAGATATAGCCACTAGAACGCAACGGAGTTTAAACACTGTGGCAGTCTGTGTTCGGGCATGGAACCAAGAGGGCCGTACACGAAGAGCGAGAGGTACACGACGTCGTCGAAGAACCACAGAACGCGAAGATCGCCGTCTTAGACTATTGGCTTTACGGGACCGCTTCTCTTCTACACGGGCGATTGCGGACCAGTGGTTTGAAGAACATGGAAGACCGATTGGTCTTTATAGACGGATAAGAACCTTTGGGCTCTTTTCATACCGTCCCCTTTTGTGCTACCACTGACTCCAGAGCATCGACGTTATCGTCTAGCGTGGTGTAGAGAACGGGCAAATTGGGACCAAGAATGGAATTCAATTGTCTTTAGTGATAAATCCAGATTCTGTTTGGGTATGCATGACGGTCGTGCAAGGGTGAGAAGACGGCGCGGTGAAAGACAAGATCCCCAATTTTCTGTGAATAGGCATGTGCACCACACAGTTGGAGTTATGGTATGGGGAGCTATTGCTATTGGATGTAGGTCACTTTTGGTCTTCATTAGAGAAAACATGACCGCTGCGCGCTACATCCAGGAGGTCGTAGACCCCCATATTGTACCTTATGTTCAGACCATCCCCAACAGCACATTCCAACAAGACAACGCACGACCTCATGTTGCTAGGGTTTCTTTGGTTCATTTTGAGGCCAATCAAATTGCTTTGTTGCTTTGGCCACCAAGATCTCCCGATCTTTCGCCCATCGAGCACGTCTGGGATATTATGGGAAGAAGATTACTCAATTTACTTCACCCTGCACAAACTCTAGCGGCTTTGCAGCATCAGTTAGAGATAGCATGGGATGAGATACCCCAAGAAGAAATTGATCACCTCATTAGAAGTATGCCCAGACGTGTTAATGAGTGCACAAGACATCGTGGTGGAGCAACACATTATTAAGTTTTTTTAAGAAGTTAACAGTTTAATTTTTTATCAAATTGTGATCATTTACTAATCTAATTCGTATACACTAGTATATCAAAAATTGTTCAGATAAATTCATTATTACTGGGTGTTCTTCTTTTTATGTCACTTAGTATATTTGGAGGTAAAAATAGTAATCTTTCCAATAGCAATGGTCCCCAGGTAACAGATTTATACTTTTTTTGGTAGCAATTGTTGACAGTTTCAATAATAACTTTTAGGTAGGTAATGAATAATTTAGTATATAAGTCTATTCCAAACAAACAAGCAATCGAATAAGTATAATGGAAGAAATTGTACAAGTTCAAAAGCTAAGGAAGTGAAAACAAAGCTTGGCAAAAAGTTTTCAAAGAAGAAAAGATACAGAAAATGAATAACATGAATAAAAATATAAAAATTAAACAATCAACGTTAATACTTATTGAAAAAATATCAAACGTGAATAAATAATAAAATAGAAGATAAATAAAATTGTATAAGAAAATAAATAAAAAATACGATTGTATAAATCAAGAATAAAGTACAAATACCATATCCAGTACGCACATGAATATTTGAACAGAAACAAGGTACAAAAAACAAGAAAATGTAAAATAAAAAAGAAATAGGTTAATGGAATTGACAAAAAGAAGATATGAAAATGGAATTATATAAAAAATACAAACATTTAGAAATACTTAGGAAAAGTTATGAATAGTAATAAAAAACTTAAAGCGCTTTGTCCAGTTTGTGTCGCATTTTTCTTAGTTTTTTAAAATTTAACAAAAATGGGAACAGCCTATTATATAATACTTGGTTTTGCCCGAGTCACGCTAAGCTTCGACGAGGTGAGGGTTAATATCGTGAAGTTTTCGATTTCTAACACATTTTTTATTTCTACGTGTTACTATATTTAGAATAGTGTACAGTTTCGTGATGCAAGGTTTGATTGTATTGATCAGTTGGTAGTAATTAAAACGAGCGTTTCGCGCAGAACCCTACATTATTCTGATACTAGCAAACGTGAAAAGAGTATCGGAAGTATTATACATTTCAATAACGGCCAACAATTGTTAAACCTATCTAAGTGGTAAGCCATTATACGACGCTACGTACTACTCTACTACCATTCCTACGTAAGGACCAAACGAGGTATCGCGCGCGTGCACTTTCCTTTTAAGTCAGTTGAAAATTATCTACATAAAGCAAAAATTAAAATTGCGTTTAAGAAAAACAATAATTAAAACAAAATTTATAGACAATGAAATTATCAACAACTTTTTCCTCATAACTTTTTTTGTATAATTGATATTGGCGGCGATGTTGTTACAACAATTAGTGTCACGTAGTTGTTGTATCTCAGTAATTACGTACTTAGGTATAATTTAAATACAAACAACTTTGTGTAAAAAGAATACTTTTCTAAACATTTAAAAAAATTTAAATTTGTGTAGGTTGATATCCCTTTTTGCTATATAGATTATGCCCGGAATTTAATCAAATCTGCAGTGTTATAAAAAAAAAACCCATGTGTACAGTTTCATAAAAATTGGACGGGAAGCCGGCCGGACATCGGTTTAGAAACCGTCGCATAACTACCCATCTTATTTATAAGATGTGCAGTAAATATTACCAAAGTAGTTCAGTTGTGGGTACTGACTCGAGAATCGGTTCACCGTAATCGGCATTCTGTGGCGGTTATATACTATGGAAAAGTTTGAAAAGTAATGATAGAGCATTGAAGTGCAGCAGCTAATGTTCTCCATGAGCCCAAGTTTTCGATTTGATGACAATCGCAACAACTGGAGCTATCTCAGATGTCAACTTGGAGAATTGCGTAAGGTTGCATCCTTAACTGTCGTATTGACTAAGAACTAAATCTGTTGAAAATTGGCTAACTGGGCCCTTAAACCATTTTTGGTTCGAGGGCTTTGATAATAAGCAAAATTGTGCCAGGATAACCCAAAAGTATTACATGAAATTCCGTTGCATGGTGATCGCTATTATAGAACGATGTTGCTGTAATTTCTATGGTCAAGACTTAAGAGGATCAATATTGAAGAGATGTGGTTCTAACAAGATGTCACTCTAGCAAAAGTTTCGCGATTGGATTTGTGATTGTGATTTAACACCTTGGATAATCTTCTTTGGGACTATGTAAAAGCGTAAGTCTCTGTAAAGAAGCCACAGTCTTTTTTTCTTAGACAAAAATATTCGTCAAGTTATTGACAAAATACAGTGAGAATGTAGCACAAAGTGATCCAAAATTATACGATTGGGTACGTCAGCGTCAACGCGCCCGTGGTGAACGTTTGAACAATATCTTAATCCAAACATAACTGTATTGTTCAAGCTTCAAAATAAGGCAAAAATAAGGTTGACGTGTTGAACCTTTGTTATTTTATTTAAAATTAAAGTTTTTAGTAAAAGACCCATTCATTTACTATCTCTTAACATTCAAAGTTTCTGGTTAAATCTTGCGGCATATTACATGTCAGCTTCTCCTTGGGGCGAAATATTAAACGTGTCAAAAAATACACGCTTTTGGGGAATAGTGATATTTGTATTATACTAATCAGAAGATAGCCAGAAAATGCCATACGGTAAATGTCCAACATACGGTAAGAAAGTTGCACGTTTTCACAAATATCGCGGACATTTGCCGTTGCAGTATCGGTTTGGGATTTTGGTTTTGTTTTGGCTATCTCCTGATTAATATAACATAAATATCATTATTCCCCAAAACAAAGGTATTTTTTTGACACGTTCAACCCCAATGAGAACATGACACCTGAACATCGACATACTTGCATTTTGGTAAAAGAAATATTACTGGCTAACTTTCCCCAGAGCCTTGACGTGGGGCAAATCATACGACAATTTTCTTGTTGGCTCCCGGTCTATAATAATTTAAAAAAATAAAAGTCTTGCAAAATGTATACGGTTTTGTTACAAATTATTTTTGTAGTACTTTTGAATAAGCAAGGAAGCTCATCGTACGACAGTTAGACGCGTATTATAGGCGCGAATGTTACGACGTAGTTATTTTTGGCGCAAGCTTGTGTCTGCACGGAAATATTTAGGTCCTAGTATTTTTGCACTGAGACTGTTAGGTTTCGCGATATATACATAAATAAATTGACTCAAATTACAACAACCACAACTTTTACATTGCAAATAAATACTTTCGACTAACATTCATACACTACTTCCACACTTGTATTAATAACATCGTTAACTCCCTTATGTTAATAGTTCCATGCTATAAAAATGACAAAAGTCAAAAGACAAAAAGACAAAAAAGTGAAACGCAATTTACTTTAAGTGTAAAATTATTAAAAATACAATGGATTAGACGATTATGAATTTATTACCACGGCGTCTAACAGTTTCAGGGCCGAAAGTATTGGCGCCAAAATATTTCCTCGCCGAAAGACTTTATTCTCACTTCAGAAGCTTCATCATTTGCTTTAAATCTTCTCCTCGCTCTCTGAGGTTTTCATTTTATATTTTTTCTTTAGGATAGATTCTAACAACATCCATTTCTTTTCCTTTACTTATGTCAGTTATGTTTGTGTCAGTTTCATTCACCGGCACCTATAGTTTGTATTCAAAGATTGCATGACAATTAAATTCAGTTCTTTTGCTTACACAACGGCCTATAATATGAACAAAATACATAATAGTTATTTATGTATCAAGGAAATAAACCGCCATGTTAATCCCGAGAGGTTTATTCCAGAGACGCATACACGTCGCGCCGAAGTTAATATTATATAGAGGAAAACATAATTTCAAACAATAAGGTCCGAAAACAGTAATACCCACTATACCCAAATCGAGTTGCTTGACAGTTATTATGGAAACGAGTTTGTTTATTGCAAAAAAAATTCAATTTACGCAGTTGAAGCTTTTAAGAACAAATGTTAGCTGACATGGGTGAAAATAACTATAACAAGAACAATTTGGCCATACCTTTGGCCATTACTGAAAGATCAAAACACGTTACTGTCCATTTCCTTTTGGAGAAATTGAAAAATGCTTATCAAAAGGCTTGCCAACAATTTCTCAAGTGGTCTGAAGTATTAAAAATATTGCTTCTGAAGTTGTCTTCTGGGTTATTTTTTATACTTACAAAGCTGTGTCGCTCTGGATATACTATTCAAAACTTAAATAAAACGTACTTATTCATCACAATATAAACATCAGAAAATTTTCAAAACTAACAGCTTTTCTGAAACGAAATTTGGAAGGTTATAGAGCAAAAAATCAAAAATTCTCAGCAGACATCAAGTTAGGAGGTTTATCAAAGAAGGTTCAGATGAAATTTACTTAATGATTAAGGTAAACATTTGTATAGGGAATTGAAAGTAATTATTATTTGCCCTTTTTAATAGGTGGGTATAATGATGGGCATTGCTGGAGCGATGAGATTCCAAAAATTTTTGAATTTGTCAGTAGATGATATTTGAAATGAAGCAACAGCTATAATTGTTCATATAAAGTATACGAAAACCAAAATTGATCGGTGGATCCTAGGACAAATCTTTGGGGAACTTTTGGTGCTGTATAGGAAGTAAGCATCTCTTAGATCACTACATAGCAACCATAAAAGTTTTTTTTCTTTTTTATAAGAATGGAAAATGCTCAACTCAACCAATAGGAAAAAATAATTTAGGCAAAATACTTTTAATTGTCGGAACCTACTAGAAGCTTTCTGATGCAAACTTATATACGTGAGGAGAACTTCAGCAACTTTGTTGGCAGACAGTGGTGTTGATTTAACGTCTTGGTGGTTGGAAGGATGGAAACGTTGCCCAAGGCTCCTTCAAAGCAAAATACAAATTTTGGAATAAATTTTAAGCGACAATGGGGACAAAAGTACAACCAGCACTGCCAGTAGTATACATAGAAAGGAGGCTTCACCCAGCAAGATTCCACTCACTATCAGCAATGGAAATAATGAATTCGTGGTTACTACTAATTTAAATGTTAACATTAATAAATAAGAACGACATTTAAATAATGTCGGTATTTTTTTTATTTTATTCCTGAGGGAAAAAAGTACCAGATTATTAGTCCTCTAACCGGAAATAAAGTGGAATTGCAATAAAAAAACAAACATATCTAAATTTTGTAAAGGGTAATTATGTGTAAATTTTGTAAATAGTACTTATTTTATACGGAGGTAAAGTAATACTTTCCATGACGCTCCTCTGTTATGCAGCCGAACGAAGTGAGGCTGATAATAGAATGCAAATCATAAAAATTTTTTCCTCCAACTAAGCTATGCTATTTTTCTCTAAATGCAATTTTAAATTTAATATATATTTTTAAATTTGTATACGTTTACAGGTAAAGTAAACGCAGTAAACAATCATATTTGTTTACGATTTCGTTGATGCATTGATTTTTCTTAACGCCGTCGGAAAACTGAACAGTAAAAATCCGAATTTTGACTACTAAGTCGAAAAATTTAGATGTTTGAAGAAAAAATATTTTATGCATTTATTTTTGAATTAATTGTGAATTGTTTTATCTATACGGTTTAATGTACCGTTCTAATTAATTCGTTGAACTGAAGATACGAAAATACTCAACCCATGCAAAATTAGTTGTAATTTTAATTACTTTTAAGAAACGCCGCGAATGATAAAACTTTATAATAGAAATAATGAACCTTCATTATCTTTGTTTGCGTTCCAAATAGTTAAACAAATTAAAAATGATGTATATTTGAAAGTTAATAATGCAGTTTCTTGCAACTGATTAAATTTCAAATTAGTTAATAACATAATAAACAAAAAAATAATACAAACAGTAAATCCAACGAGTAGAAAAAAGCTTTAATTTCTTGCAACGAAATTTCAACTTATGCAAAAAATGAGCCCCACTTAAAATTTGTTGTGTTAATATAAGAGAAAACACTACATGGGGAACATTTAAAAAAATTATGGAAAAGGGGTACACCTCGTTTTCAAGATAATTTTATGGCGTGGTAATAAATTTAAGAAATAATTTGAGATTTCGAACGTACTACGAAGATCTGCATTTCTACGTCCTCTAATGTACTTACGACGGCGGAGCACCGTCGTGTTGAAATATGAAAAAATTGTTATTTACACATTTATTGTTATTTATATTCCCACTTGATTACGAAGAACATGCCAACCACATTTTTAAAATTGTAAATAGAGCATAATTGCAACGTATGATACTTGTAGATACAAAATCAAATCAATCGAAAGATATCGGATTAACTTCTCAGTAATTAAATATTTTTTTTAATGTAGGTTTACGAATGCTAAAGCGTAAGTAACATCCTCGGTAATGCTTCGGGTAGAATTACATCTAATATTGACTTGCAAAATCGCTGTCGGTTGGGATGCAGCACGTCCCTGGGCGTGCTGGTGCCAGACGAGACCAGACTTACTGTGATTGATTGGCTGGTTTGATACCTAGGCCTTAATTGCATTCCAAATGTGTTTACATATACTTTATATCCCACATCACCAGCTTTGTTGATACTGAAGGGATGAATTCCCGACAGTGTTTGCTCTAAGGGTGAATGAGACGGTTAGACACTTTTAATTATGAGATGTAAGTGAAATGTACACAGTTTCCCTGTTTTTATGGCTAATTAATGTACTCTGATTGGGATTTGTCGTCATATTTATGCATCAGATAAAAAGAGACGAAATTACTTGATTACTTTTTAGTATAATAAACTAATTCTGAAATACTCGGTTCTTTGAAAATTGCTTTGTGTAATTTATGCCAAAAAGTACATAACAAACATCGCATTGAGTCTACCCACTCGCTACTTACAAAATGGTACACAATATACAGAAGTTGTTTTGAGAGACATTAACAACTACAGTAGAATATGAGTACAACAGGATAACCTTAATAAAAATCTTAACCGTTGTTGTTTCTCATGAACGTACAAAATTACGGTTAAGAATTTCTACTTGTTAACACTATTCTTGCATACATGCCTTTTCGAAACTGTTCCTTTTTTTACCTTCAACTCTAACACAATCAAAAGGTTAGCGCTTTGAATTCAATAAGTATAGCACTATGTACATACCGCAACATTTTTATTATATCTACCAACCACAGTGTATTTTATTGACTACTACATGCATTCTTGAACTTATTTTCTAGGTCTTTGTATTGAAACTTTTTTTTTATCTGAAACTGTTTATGGTAGAATCAATTTTGTCAATATATTTTTTATTGTTAAGTATTTTTAAATTTTTTGTGAAATTGTTTTCAGTTCTTTCAGCTTATCGATTTTGCGAGTAGGTACGCGTACTTACTTCATTCCAATGGGTTTATTGACATTTGACGCAGGTTTACTTTCATTTAGTAGGTAGACAAAGAAAACTTTTAGAAAGATTTGGATTCCGATTGAAGATATATGTTTTCTGGAAGCTTATAGGGAGAGTGAGAGAGAATTTGAGATTTCAAAATTGGGTATTTGCCTTTAAGAAATGTGAGAAATTATACATTACCAATAAAAGTGGCAGAACGGAAAATATATCATTTAGATCAGAATATTAAATGGTAAAGGAGCTAAAAATTCAACAGTAAAAATTTTAACGCGAGTGGGATAAGAAATTCTTAGCAAACCATCATGAAAAGTATCACCAGTGGTCGAATGTATAGGTTCGGGAAAAGATCATAGTAAAGAAAAAAACTAGGAAAGATTTTTGCATTTAAAGAAATGTACCAAACAGAAAAAAGAACGAAGAAAGAAAAAAAACCGGTATTAGAAAGAGAAAAATAAAATGCATTTAATTGCTTTAGTAAAAGTTACACTCACGTAGTGGAGTAAAAGGATTGTAGATGCTGGACCAAATGTATTTAACTCAGATTCGGCAAACACAGGATATGGGGTGTATAGTACTGAGAAATTAAGACAAAATAAGGAGTAGATATAGGTTTAATAAGGCCGTTGCTGAATGATAAGAGTTAAATAATAGGGAACGCAAATAGTTAATGGTAATTTAACATAGGAAATTTGAAGAGTGAGGGGGAAGGAGAAGCAAAGTGTAAAGACAGTAAAGAAAATAAATATAATTGGTTTCGTGAAAAGATAAGCATAATCATATGGCGCTTGAGGAGAGTTGTCCAGATGTATAAGAGTTAAAGATGAGTCAATGTGTACCACTTGTGATAGATATGTATACAAAACGCTGGCGTGCAATCGAGTGTTCATTCATGTTTGAAAGTAAAGATAGTGTTAAAAATTCAAAATTCAAATTCAAAATTAGTAGAATAATAACTTAGTATTAGGTAGCAGAAGAACTTCTTTCCGATCCCGGTGAAAAACAGACCCTGCCCCTGCCCGCGCGAGCTCTTGGTTGGCTCTCATCACCTACAACCAAAAGGGCCCATACCCTAAACCAGATTTACCCCATTTCCACAATTCATCCATTCCACATCTAAATTCAACTCGTCAACACGTCTGGCCAGCGTGACGTTTTATGGCAAAAAACCCACCAATTTTAATCTCTAAATGAAATACCGAGTTTTAAAAATAATGTACGTTAGGTGGGTAGACCGTCCAGTTCACAATCCCACACTACTACAGTAGTCTGCCCTACGGATTCTGGGGAGGGTGAAAATTCGACAAGAAGAACAAATACACAGAACAAAAACCACAGTACAACTAAAAATAAAATAATCATTGCGACCTACAATGTAAATACCCTAAGAATAGAGGAAAAACTACTAGAACTTGATCCTACTGGAGGGATCACAATATTTATACGATAAGTTTTCGACATCTAGTGTCGACTCGTGAAAGCTTTACATACCTGTCGGTAAAGTTGCTTACATTTACGTACGTGAACGCTTTCACGAGTCGACACTAGATGTCGAAAAACTAATCGTTTAAATATTGTGATCCCTCCAGTAGGGCATATAGTCGACAGCACGCGTTTGTACAATAGTGAACTTACACTTGAGTTCTCTGATTCTGAAGAGTTCCAAAAGGACGAAACAGCTGTCGGGTTTATTGAAGAATCGTCTATGTAACTGCTTTACATACCTGTCGGCAAAGTTGCTTACATTTACGTACGTGAACGCTTTCACGACTCGACACTAGATGTCGAAAAACTTATCGTATCGTTTATATATATATATATATATATATATATATATATATATATACCTAGGTCAAAAAATAAGTATCAAAGAGCTACAAAAAATATACTTAATATCACATTAAAAGATAAAAATCCATTGACTAGATCAGAGGCTAAACAAAAATGAAAGATATAGCAGAGATACTGGCAAAAAACAAAAGGAGATGGGCAGGTCACATAGCTCGTATGGATACAGGAAGGTAGACAATAAGGAGTGGAGGTCTAGAGAAGGCAGGAGAAGTGTCAAACGCCCTTTAATGCGATGGTACGATAACATCCGAAAGATCACAGAAAGAAGATGGATTAGTAAGGCACATCACAGAGATGAATAGACAGAATTGAGGGAGGCATATGTTCACATGCTTAAAAAATTAAGAGTAATTATAACAATGGGTAGAAAAAGAAATTGGTGCTGTATGGCAGGAGAATGAAGATGGTTATTGGAAGAAACTTCAAAAACTAAATTTCTAAGAAGATAGAAGTGTCAAAAAGGATCTAGGAAAGTCAAGTTATAAAGAAAATATGCAGGTGGTGGGAAGATGTGACACCACTAATAGAAGTAAGAAATCTAAGGAAGAAAAACAAATATAGTAATAAACTTTTCCCATACTACTCAACTAAATTTAATTTTCAAATCCAAAATTCGATAAATTAAAATCTGTCCCAATTTATCATAAATGTTTTTTTTTTTGGTTTCTAAATTTTTTAATTCTTCTAACACTATATTCTTTGAGTATTTTTTTGCCCTTAATTAATTTGTGTTTTAACTTTTATTTAAATTTATTAAAATTTATATTGATTTTGTCTGCAAGAAAATGTCATATTTCCAGCAATTATTTTATTTTAATTTTGTGCTTTGTAATCTTTCCGTCAAAATTTGATAAAAATTTTTCTTGCATCTTAATTTTTTGTTTTCTCATTTTTTTTATTCGTTGGTCGTTGAACTTTAATTCAAAAATTAATATAGACCAATGTTATAAAAAAACTCGGCGGACAGGCAAAGCTAAAACCTACGTAATATAAATAGTACAGGGTTTCTATAAATGATTGTCTCACCAGGTGAGTGAAAAATGTAAAGTCGTTGATTAAACTGTAGTGAATTAATTTATGCTAATGTCATTATCTGTCAGTTAATTCCTCGTTTCTTGATGAGACAATCATTTATAGAAACCATGTATAAATATACTGTTGTTGAGAGTGATATTGAAGTTTAAATAGAAAATTGATCAAATTTGGGAGTTGTTACAAAACTGGGAATCGTAAAAAAGAAACATAGTTTGGGGTTTGATAAAAGTTGTTGGGTGCTGTGTCAACGTGCAGAAGTTATAATAAACTTTTGAAGGTGGGAGTTTTAAAGATTGGGAGATGAGGTCTTTTTAATTTACTCTCACAATTTATTTTGGTTTCAATTGGTCATTTTGGTCAACAACCCCTCATTATACGTTTTTTTTTAATTTATCAAAATTTTCCTTAATTTTTCCTGATTTTTTTGTAGTACATGTATCCGACACAATCAAGTTTCAGCTTTATCAGGCTACGTTTTGTGCATCTAATGTGTGCATTTTATTATAGATATTTATTTACTATTTATTTATAATTAAGTGTTAAATTATTTTGTGATTGTTTAAAAATCTATGTCAAGTTGTCAAATTAATTTAAGTGGTGAACTATTTCTTTGTTTCGAGTAAGTAGTCGAGTCAAAGACTTATAATTAGACAAATGTAATTGAGAATATGATGTATATGTATTCTTTTAAATGTATTCCTTTTTTTAATAAACACAGGTTTGATGATGTACACACATTAGATGCACGAAACGTAGCCTGATAAAACGATATAGCGGTTGGTGTACCCCTCCTCAAAAAAAACCAATAATTTAAATAAAAGTTACATTTACCTATTATCTCTATGTCTATATGTCTAAATTGTTAATGTTTTTGACCATTACTTTCATTGCAAAACTGGTAGGACCTATAACCATTTTTCATTGAAGTAATTTCTAGAACCATTCATATTTTCTTTTTTTTTAGTTTTTCTTGCATTTTATATTCTCTTTTGTTCTTCTTTTCCAATTTCTCTCTTTACTCTTGATATGTTCTCTTCTCTTATTTTGGTTTTGCATCCTTTTTGTACGTTTTTCTTAATAGTTCTCTTTTTCTATCTTTTATCCTTCTTACGCATACATTACATGTCTTGGTTCCCCACCTTCCTTCCGTTCAATTGTTGAAAATTTGTACTCTATAAATTTTGAGTTTTAACAGTTTATTTTATATTATCATATTTTATGTTTTATTTTTACTGCCAAAATTGTCCTGCTGAAGTTGTATACAAAAGCAATGTCATCAGCGTAACTGCTAAATTTGGTTCAAATGCTTTATGGATTTATTTGGTTTTTTTCTTCACTATTCTTTTATCATGTTTTTCTGTTTCTAAGTCTAGTTTTTTCATTGATCAAGATAATTTACTGCAATGGATTCTTATCGCGTTTCTGTATTCTATAAAAAACTTTAAAAATCCCAATGCAGGTTTAACTTCAAACCCGCTTTTATCTAAAACGTCTGATTTGAGCGACAAATACTGACATATAATAGGACACAAAAGTTATGGTTAATTAAATTCAGAAACAACACTTTATGTTAAGTTAATATTTCAGTTTCTAGTCATCAATATACCAAGTATTCCAAATTTCGTCCAATTACCATGTTACTTAACAAAAATAAAACCAAAAAACGTTTTTTGGACGCCCTGTATCTCAACCAAACCGTTGAGGACCTATGTTCATATGAACTTTTTATCTTAAAATTAGTTAAAGATTCGCCCTTTATAGTTTATACAAGTATTTAATTAATTCCCTTTATAATAATTGAAGCAAATCTCTATGAAAAAAACTTTCAGCATGTTCTCAAAAATCCCAAAAAATAAGTTTTCTTCGAAACCAGAAGCACATGATTATGATAACCGACAAGATTCTATTCCCATACAAAACATCAACTATGTTACGAGGTTCAGCAAATGGACATTATAGTCGATATAAAATTCTCTAACCCACATTGGATTGGATGAGATAAAAAAAACATCCTAAGATTAGTGGTTAGGTTTCAAGTCGATATTAAACCAACTGTTTACAACATTTTAGGTCCAATTTGATATTCTAAAAAGGAAAAGGAACACAATAGAGTGGCTAGACAGATTTTCTACTTGTTCCTGTAAAACTGAAGTATTGAAATCAAAATTTCTGGGCGAGTACCAAATCCAAAAGACCTGACCACCATTTAGTGGTACACACACACACACACACAGACCCCTGTTTTTTTATGGTTACTTACTTTCTATTGGAGAGTCGTAGGTAATTTGTTCAATTTCAATTCTGTATTCCATCGATACTATAAAATCACAATTTGAATCAAAAAAACTTGTTGTTCCATGTTTTTTTAATTCAGCAATTTTGAAAGTAAAAAATCACCTCGTTAATCAAATGATTTCTAATTCTTTGCGTACATGAACAGCAGACCAGTGCTAAACCTTTGTCAAGTAATTAAAAAAAAACTATGAAATAAATTAAACTTTCGTAGTTAAATTTTTCACCTCAAAAATTTTTAGAATCATATACCCAAGGTTTCTTACTTAATGTATCGTTAATTTGATTTTTTTCTACATTCTACATACAGTTCTTTTATACCTTATCATAGAAGATGTGCATGTTAATTTTGTCACAATAATTTTTTTGTGAAAAAAAAACGCTATTTTGGAACACGAACAAAAACATTGAAACTGTTGTGTGTCATATGGAAAGAAGAATATTAAAACTATCACTTCTGCACTATTCGAAATAAGTCAATGTGCAAAGCAATTTGCCTCGTTTTGATCAAATGTTTTGAATAAAAGCGATGCAACGCAATAATAGATTGCGTCGGTTACTACGTAGCTCAAACTATTAGAAGAATTAATGTGGGACTGAAGAGTCCTAGTAAAATATGAGTCAATATCTTCACTGACAGAACATGTGAGAAACATCCTAACTAAAATTAACTTTGATCAAACAAATGTTGACTATGAGATCAAAAGGATTATCACGAAATCGATAAATTCACAAATAGTTTTAACATCAGGAACCACACTCAAAGAGTACAAAATTCGTCTACTATCAAAATAAGAAGACCTGCTATTCTACAAACAGAACCGACAACGGAAGATACCAACAAGCACCAGAATAAGAAAATTAGACAAAACTACAAGCTATCAACCATGTACAGGGTGAGTCAGTTTAGTGTTCCCTAGGAGGTTTTGGCCACTTCCCGACATTTTAAGGGAAAAGTAACTAAAGGGTGTCAAGCTCGAATTTTGACAACATTTGAATGCCAAAAACCGCATCCCGCTATCTCTTCAAATAAAAAAGATATAGGGCGTCCGTCACGTTTGGTCCAAAACAAAAAAAAACTCATAACTTTTTTATTTATAAAAGTTTTAAAATCTGTAATGCGCATTATACAGGCACTTTTTAAATACAAAGTCAGTGGCGGAGTCAGAAATTACTTAAAATAATTTTTATTGCTTATTTATCAAATTTATTTTTTTTTATATGGGAACCATATATAATTTGTTTGTCATTTGATTTCGTATTTTTGTAGATTAACAATTGTAGTATATGTCATGGTTTTGTTTGAAGAAAGTTAGTAAAACAATTTTTTTAAAAAAACTTTTTTGGGTGCAGGAAGGTATTATACCTATATTTTTATTTTCTTTCTAATCTAATTGTAATACTTCCATGATATATATTTTTGTTCTTATGAAGCCAACGCTAACGCTAATACATAGATTTCCACAGATAGATATTTAAGACACAAGTGTGTTATTATATATATTATACTACACTATAATAGTGACATATAACACAACACATGATTACGATATCCAGCAAATATTTACTCGAATTTCAAATTTATGCGTGAGATTTAATATCAGTAGAGCGCCATGACTTTAAAAACACATAAAAATATTTTTCTAGTAAGCGTAAGAAACCAAAATAACGTTTGAAAAGTAATTTGACAGTTCCCTTTAATAAACGTATGTGCAAGGTGTTTTTTTTGCATTAAATTTGTCATTTGAAACTTAATATTACGATGAAATACAAAAATTAGAAAAAATGTGACATGTGCTATTTTCAAGGTAATAAAAATGCTAGAGTAGCCAGTGAATTATATTTTGCTAATTTTCCTGAAAGACGGCAGCCATCGTTGAAGATGTTTAGGAAAGTGAATTCGTATTTAATAAATTATAGTTCTTCCAATTAATCTAGACCAAAGAAGTACCGTAAAGAAAATAGAGATATCAAAGAATTAAATATAATCGGATCAGCTCCAAAATTTTACTAGAAAAATTGCCAGGAATCTTGGCGTTTTGCATCGAAAAGTCGTGGTAACTATGATAAAACATGGCTACAAGCCTTATAGGGTCAGGAGGATACACCATTTGCAAGATGGTAATCCTGCTAGGAGACTTGAAGTTTGTGAATGGCTTCTCCATCAGGCACAGCAAACTTAAGATTTCATAAAAATATAATTTGGAGCGATGAAGCACGTATAGACAGCTCAGAAATTCATAATTGGTACAATGATTACTCCTGGGCAGAGGCTAATCTACACGTAACTGTAGAACAGCGTCGACAGGACCATTTTGAATTTAATGTGTGGATTGGAGTTTTCAGGGGTAGACTAATTGACTTTCATATCTCTTACAGATCTCTGACATTTGGACATTTTGCGCCTACATATAAAACATTTGAGGGAAAATATACCACTGAATGAAATAATAAATGGTGTTTACTTTCAGCACGATGGGGCTCATCAGCATACGGCTAAGTTACACTATATTTAGATAATTTATTCGGCCAAAACTAGATTGGAAATAAAAGACATGTCTTTTGGAAACCAAGATCTCCGGATCTGACTATATTAGCCTTTTATATTTGGGGCACCATTAAAAACAAAGTTTATGACAACTTATTTCAAAACCGCATTCAACCATAGAATGCTGTCAGAGAAACCTACCGAAGCCTAAATGCTGTGAAAATTTTGAATGCTACATGGGCTACTTTAATGCTATGTAGACTGTACATTCAAGCACAAGGATATCAGTTTGAGCATCTGCTGTAAAATTATTTTTTTGTTAAATTTTTGTTGTTACTTCAATTTAAATGTTTATTGTTAAAATCTAGATTAAAACTGCGTTACTAAAGTATTGAGTTTTAACATTAAAAAAAGCAACGTTTGCTCGATTTTGAAATGGCACATTATGTATAAAAGAAAATCTAGGTATTAGCTTTGGCGTTGGCTTCATAGAATAAAAATGTAAATCATGGAAGTATTACAATTGGAATTGGAAAGAAAATAAAAATATATAATATCTTCCTGCACCTAAAAATTTTTTTTACAAAAAAATTACATATGGCTCCAATAAAAAAATATTTTAATTGGATAAATAAGCATTAAAAATTATTTTAAGAAAATTTCTGACTAGGCCACTGGTTTTGTATTTAAGAAGTGCCTGTATAATGGGCAAGCAGATTTCAAAAATGTTATGAGCAGTTTTTGTTTTGGACCAAACGTGAAAAACGCTCTGTATCTTTCTTGTTTGAAGATACGAGGGTTGCTATTTATATTTCTGGCCTAATAATGAAAAAACAAATATGTAGGATGGAAATTGGTTTTATTGTTTTTCAAAATATTCTCCATGATGATCAATACACTTTTGCATGCGTTTGAACCAATTTTCAAAGCACTTTTTCCAGTCCAATTGAGGTAACTCCAAAACATGCGTTTTGAATGCATCAACTGCTTCTTCGGGGATCGAAAATCGTTGTTCACGTAATTTATTTTGATGTCTAGGAATAAGAAAAAGTTATTGGGTGCCAAATCAGGGCTGTATAGGGGATGACCTATCAGTTTGATCTTTCGCTCCGTCAGAAATGCTTTTGTTTGAGTCGATGTGTGACAGCTCGCATTGTCATGATGAAGAATGTTTCGCCTGTTCTTCTGCTTGTTTCGAATTTCTCCGATGACTTCTGGCAAACAAATTGTCGTGTACCATTCAGAATTGACCGTCCTGCGTTGCCCTAACTCCACTGTTGCCACATGACCGTTAATGCCGAAGAAACAGGCAATCATTTGTTTCGATGTGCTTCTTCCTCGAACAACTTTTGTTGGTTTTGCCTTGTCTTGGAAGATCCATACAGTTGATTGCTGTTTTGTTTCCGGCTCATATGCATAGATCCATGATTCGTCACCTGTGTAGATGTTATATACAGCCTTTGATGTACCTTGAACGTATTTTTCCAACATTTTCTTTCACCAATCGACACGAGCCTTTTTTGAGCGTTTGTCAGATTATGCGGGATCCAACGAACAAATTTTTTTTACGCTCAAATGTTCATGTAATATTTTATTTATGCTAGTCATACTGTCCAAAGACACCTCTATCTCACGGTATGTCACATGACGATCTTGCATTATCAGTTCACGCACACGTAAAATATCGGGAAGTGGCCGGGACCCCCCCAGGGAACACTAAACTGACTCACCCTATACATAACCAGTCATGCGCGCCCAAGCATAGAACGAGAAGTAAATATAAACCTCCAACAATCGCAACAGAACGCAAATCGTGTCTACACGAACTAGAACGGCAGCTCAAATGAAGAAGACCTGAAGATGGCCAGCGCGGCTTTGACCGATGTATCACCGAAGCAAACAAAGGAAAATTGTAAAAATATTTCGTAAAATAAATCGTATACGAAACTAAAGAAAATTTCGGGCTAGGCTGTTTTTTTGCTGTCCATCGTCTGTACCGAACTTCTGTCAGCATTTGAGCCAATTTTCGATATTTTTTTGATATTAGTGGCTGAAACGCGTCGTGCAAAGTGGAGTCCACCGAAAATGTTCTTGTCTGTTGGATAGTATCCCTTCCATTCTTTTGTCACCAATTCCCTAATCTTGATGGAGAATTCCTTTAATCAATAATATCACATCTACGAAATAATAATAACTGTTACATCGATAATAATTGGATCTTTCCACGGCGTCAGTTTGTGTTGTTATCTCATCTGGTATATGTTCTTAACTCGCTTGATTGCAAGGTAAACAACCTTTGTTTTTTATTGAAATTTTTAACTCGTTTTCAAAAACTAAATACAAACCCGTTGATGAACTACAAAATAGTTGTTAAGGGAGTATCTATATACCTCCCATTTTTACCAACAATTTTTTTTTGTCTGATAGTTAATACGAAGTTGTGATAATTGTATGAAAATATCTTCAATGACAGCAATTATACAACAAAATTTGTAAAACTTCTACCACATAAAATTAAGCATAGATAAATAAATTGTGTGAGTTTTCTGCTGAAAGTAAAAAATATGGGATTTTGTATTACATTTAGTAAGCACTTAAAAACTTGAAAGTGCAAACTGTTAAACGAATTAAAAAATGTGTTAATCCTAACAAAAACAAAATTCTTCGCGATGTGAGCTTTGCATTAAATGATTACCGATAAAAACGGTCGGTAAAATCGGTAGAAAAAGAAAACCGAAAGCAAAAATGTAGTTTAAATTAAATTTCCCTGTTGGTATCCCAAGAACTTGAGTGTAGACATTGAAGACTGCAACTAAAGTATTGGATAGTCAGTCTCGCCCTGGACGCTTGTGGACCGCGGTCAGCTGTCAACCATCACTCACACTTGCTCGGCCACTACATGCTTTTGTACTTAGCCCCGCGTTAGTCCTAATTGTGTCGGAAAGCCGCTGTTCTTGCTTTGTTTCAATAAAGCGGCACAAATACTTTTATTTACACTTTTCGACATTTTGTAAGAGTGTTAAAAACCGCTGCGTTCAAACTGTGAAAACAAACAAATTTTATAACTTGGTGAAAGGTTCAAAATCTTGTTAAAAAACGAACATAGCTGATTTTACAATTGATTACAGTTAATTAAAAGAACCGATTAACCGCCCCAAATAAATACGTGATACATTAATCTTTTTTTATATATAGTCGCTTGCTTATATAATAAAAAGAAAATCTATAGCCTATTTTTTGTTTATATTCATAATAATTAACAACAGATATAAAAAGTTGTATTTGTTGTTACTGAAAAACGCGTATAAAACGAGTCACCACTGTTACTAATGTTAAATCCCAAGGGTCAAAGTGGACGAGGGATACATTTGTCCATTCGATGTGGGGGTGGTGACACGTTGTCGCCGGACGCGATGGCTTCTGGCAGTCTCTAGCAGCGCTGAATAATGGATAACGCTGAAGATTGCCGGACACTGTTGGACACGGGTCACACGGCGCATTGAGTATTCAGGAGAGCAAAGCTTAGTAGGTGCTCGAGAATATGTCTGTCTTTTATCCTTGATGTTCTGAGAGAAAATATTTATACACCAAACAATCAAAATTTAAAGAAAGGTTAAATTTCATTGCTTCTCCTTTTCCTTTCCATTCTACGTTGCTAATCAATGTGCCATTTTATTTAACATGCGCACTATTTCACAAATAAAATTAGTACTGACATCGTTACACAAAAATTAATACTCTTACACAAAATAGTAACGTAATCGTAATTAATACTTACTAATTACTGACATACTGAGAGAATTTGGCAAAATTGCATAAGTTGTAGTAATGCAAAGAATTTTATTTATCACAATGTTAATTTAAGTACTTATTCATAAATTATTAAAACATTAAAAATAAATTAACTATTTTTTTTTCCAAGAAAGATTGCTCCAAACTTTCTCGAATTCCCACCAATTTTCCCTTCAAATTTGCATTTAAAAGTTTGTTTCAAAAAAATGATTAATATACTGTCTGGAATAAGTTTTAAACTATGAAAATAAAAAAATAGTTTTAATAAAAGTTGTTTCGTAGTTTACTTCAAATGTTTCGGTACCACTGCCAACTTCGAAAAAAAAGAGTCTCCCAAAAGGGTAACTTTTTTTTTCCAATTGTAATCACTCTTTTTGACTTCATATTTTAAAACAGACTGTTTTTGTGCATACAACGGTGAATTAATTTAGGTATGTTCAATCAAAATTGTTGAAAACAATAGCAAATTTTTATCCGTGATTACAAAAAGTGGCACCAGATAAACCGTTCAAGACATTTAGCTGCAAAAGTAAGCATTCGAAAATCTGTCTTGTGGTTAACGGCAAACATTTTGAACACTACTTTAGATACTTTAGTTAAGTTAATCTTTTAATTTTTTCAATAATTTTGATTGAATAAAGGTTTTGTTGAATTCCAAGCCATTTCTCTCAAAAATATTAATTATAATAATAAAGTTTTATTTGCTATAAATTTACATTTTTTGCAAAGGCTTTACATTTTTACTTATTTACATCTATTGTCATTTACACTGTTTTCTTCTTTTCTATACTTCCAACATCCAATCTACTCCCTCTCGTTTTCCACTTAATATTTGTTTCCTACTCTTGTCCTCCTCTCTTAACTCGTTACATTCTCTTAATAGATGACCTATATTTTCACACCCTTTCCCACATAATCTACACTTCCTTTCTTCGTCTTTCATCCAGTATCTGCTTTCTCTCTCCTCGTTACCACATCTAAATCTGGCTATCATTTTTTTCTCTTTTCCCTTTCTCCCTCTTGTGATATATTCTGGTCTTTCTTCTTCCATTATCTTCTCATAATTCCTATTATACCTTGAATTTCTAATTTTTTCTCTCCTTTCTTGTTTTTCTATGTCCTTGTTTCTTTGTATTATGTCCATCTCAACTCCCCTCCACCTTTGTCTTAGTCTTTCTACTTCACTTGTTGCATATCCATTTCTCATATAATAATTTCTCCTATTCTCTTGCCCATATTTTACTTTTACCTCTCTAATTTTCTTCCACCATTCTTGTAGTATTTTACAGAGTTTTCTTCCTTCCATACGTTGTACAAACTACATTGCTCTTTTCCCCGCTTCTATTCTTACTTTCTCACCCTTTACTTCTTCCATCGTTATATATCCTGGTGTGTCTTTATCTATCCCAAGCACCCATTTCCAGTATCTTTCCTGCACCCTCTCCATTTCCTTTTCTTCCTTCCATCCCCATATTTCCGCACCGTACAACATTACACTTTTTATTAGCTTCTCCCACATTAAATTCCTTTTTCTATATCCACTCCAAACTTTTTTTTACCCATGCTTCATTCCTGACCCAATAGTTTTATCGCTTTCTGCACCCTGTCTTTCACTTGTCTTTGTTCTTTGTTGTTTTTTCTAAACACATATCCTACGTATGTGAATTCCCTCACACTTTCTATTTTATCCTCCCCCCATCTCTACATCAATTTTCTTCCTTTGCCATCCCCTTTCCTGAATTCCATTATTTTTGTTTTTCTCGTATTTAACTTTAAGTCCTTTCTTTCTAAATATCTTTTTAAAACCTTTATCATTTCCCTCATTTCGTTCTCTTCTGTTGCCATCAACACTAAGTCATCCGCGTATGCTAGTGTCACACTTTTGTCCTCCCAACCATCACCCCGCCCGCTTGGTTTTTCATCATCATCTCCTCAAGGTCGCTTGTATATAATGAGAATAAGACAGGACTTAAAGGTCATCCTTGTTTTAGTCCTCTTGTTGTCAAGAATTCCTTGAGAATGTCTTCTTTTTCCCTTAACCTGCATACTGTTTTACTATATATATCCTCAATTCTCCTCACTATACACTCCCTCATCTCTATTTTCCTTAAAAATTCCAACATCCTTTCTTTGTTGATATTGTTGAACGTTTCCCTTAAATTTACATACATTGTGTATAACTATGAAAATAAAAAAATAGTTTTAATAAAAGTTGTTTCGTAGTTTACTTCAAATGTTTCGGTAACACTGCCAACTTCCCAAAACGGTAACCTTCTTTTTCTAATTGTAATCCCTCTTTTTGACCTCATATTTTGAAGCAGGTTGTTTTTGTGCATACAACGGTGAATTAATTTAGGTATGTTACCCAATGATGTTTTTGGCCTGAAATTCAAGAAAATCTTTATTCAATCAAAATTGTTGAAAACAATAATGTTGACAAATTTTTATCTGTGAATAGAAAAAGTGGCACCAGATAAGCGATAAAACCTTTGTCTAATAAAAAAAAGATAGAATTTGTCATCGATAACTAAAGGAAAACAAGAGATATATTCGAACAGGAGGATTGGATTTTTATGAGATTATTGAAAATCAGTGGTCCACAAAAATAAGCCAAACAATCTTCATGATCTTAGAGAAAGGATTGGTGGAATTTGCAGGGTTAAAGACATTTAGCTGCAAAAGTAAGCATTTAATAATCTTTGGGCCACTGTCTCAGAGTTAACGACGAATATTTTGAACACTACTTTAGATACTTTAGTTAAGTTAATCATTTAATTTTTTCAATAATTTTGATTGAATAAAGGTTTTGTTGAATTCACAAAAATATTATTATGTAAAATACCAACAATAATACACCCGCATTTTTCAAAATTTGAGTTTAAAAACAATTAAAACAAGAAGGATGGGCGCTTAAGGAACTACAAAGTTTTTTCCCGATGTTCGCAATCTCGCCATAAATTTTTAAGTAAACCAACCAAACAACTTTTATTAAAACTATTTTTTTTTATTTTGATATTTACTTTAAAAGCTATTTTAGACTTCTAAACCACACTGTATATTAATCCATACTTATTATATTTTTACAACAAACTTTTTACAATATACTATACGAAAAATCCTGCTTTTCTATCGATGTACCATCAGGGTCTCACACACGTGCTTTTTTTCAAATGCAGTACAATAGGGGGCACCCAGTATAGTAAGTATAACTACAGATATATCATTTACTATGCTTATATGATCTTCAGGAATGAAATTACCTACTTGGACTCGTTATTAGCTTTTGCCAAGTTAAAAAGTAATATTTATTGTCAATTACTGATCAATTTCTAACCTAATTTTTTAAATTTTTGAATGTGGTGTCTATGGTCTATACTAGACACCGATTTAACCAGATAAAAAACTGGCGGAGTCGGTTTAGATGTTTAATTGCGTTTATTTACACTTCACGTAGAGTAGGTGCGGTGGAATATTTACATGTAGTCGTTGAGTGCACTCATAGCGTAGGAGATGCACCGCTTGCAGAAATGCTGGCGTTCGTATTACATGTCGTCGGAATTTCTGATCGATTGGACGCTGTCTATCAACGACTGCCGATTTGATGTACACTGTCGAACTGCACTGTGTTTGTAACTTGTGACTGAACTCTGTCTCGAACTCGAACTGATTTGCTGATTGTACCCGCATCGTTTTATGTGTGATAATTCGGTTGAAGCTTTGTAAACAAGGTCGTTTAAATGCTTCATGTGGTGTCAGCATTTGTTTTGCTGTGTTTGTTTTCCGCATTTTGGGAGTAGCTTCATGCGGATGTAAATTTGCAATGTCGATTCGATGGGGTTGTAGACGGTAACCTTATATGGGTTTCTCCTTAGTTGGTTGATCCACGATAAAGTGTTTCGAAGGTTCATGAGCAAGGATATGCGGACAAATTTTGTTTTTGTGGTCGCATTTTCTTGCTAGCGTTATGCTTAATTTAAATCTTTTGGAAAGTGGACTCGCTTGCCGGATCGTGTGATCGTATGTGGCGTTTGGATCAGGCGGCGTCCTGGAGTGGTGATGCATCTGTAGTAGATGTACTTGCAACAGATGGGGTTTCAAGGTTTGTCGTTGCTGATTCCACAAGCGAATTTATGCGTAGCGTGTGCTATGTACGACAGCATGTGTGCGCGAGCTTGTTGCTCCGCGCGTCCTGTACGCGACAGACGAAAGGACGTCAGAACTAAGTGTCCAAGTTCCTGACGTGTGTGAGCGAGCATGCGGTTCCAGCGCAGATGTACGTCGAAGACTTGGGCCTGTGGGTTTGGTGACGTTTGTGCGGATGCAATTGATCTTTGACGGCTATGTCGTCAAGACGTAGGACGCGTCTTGATCGTTTGCTCCTCTGAAGCAGCGATTGTGGCGTTTGTGGTTGTTGCGTTTCATCTTGGCGGATTTTGTTGGGCGACGGCGTCATCGACAAAAAGTTTTCGATTGTTATCCCTCAACCCAAGTTGATGTTGCGTTACATTATCAAATGCTGAAGGAGAATGTCGGTGCCGTCGATGTCTATGGCCGACCCAGCGATTGCACGCATTGTGTGGCGGACGTAGTTATGACAGCCTTAATGTTGCTGGCGTTGTATAGTGGACGGGCGTGTTGTCGGAACAGCAGCGAGCGTAGCGGGCTCAGTGGCGGTCGTTTTCCCGTTCATGCCGTTCACGTCGTAACGTAGGTATAAAAAATATGTGTGGTTATACTTATTGTTGTTGTCTTGTTTCGTAAAATGATTTCCTCCTTGAATGTTTGTCTTTCTCTGACTTTACATCACGTCGGGGTCACCACTGTGGTGTCTAGGGTATGTACTAGTCACCTTTTAACCAGAGGAAGAACTTGCGAAGTCGGTTTAGAAGTTTAATTGCGTTTATTTGCACTCCACTTACAGTAGGTGCAATGGAATATTTGCATGAATAGATGTTGCGTAGCATATAAGATGCAACGCTTGCAGAAATGCTAGCGCTCGTATTACATGTCGTCCAAATTGCTGATAGATTGTACGCTGTCTTGCAATGTCGTTGGTCAACGACTGCCGATTTGGTATACACTGTCGAACTGCACTCAGCTTGTAACTCGTGACTGAACTAAATGAAAAAAATTACTGGTACAAAAAAACAAATTTACAAGAAGATTATAGAAATAACAATCAATATATTTAGAAATGAATCAGATAATATAGGTATATAAGTATAAGTTTTACTTCACAGAAAAATGTATGACTATAGTTCATGACAAAAACAAACAATGGTATTAGAACTCATAGAAATAATCGACATATATGCATGTAAAAGGGAAAGAGAGATGTATAAACCTGTATAGTGTGGTGACGAAACCTTGTGCAATAGTGGATTGGTTCATCTTGTAAAACATTTATTTTAAGGTTAAGAAAAACCACTAAAACCTAAACATGCCAACCCTTACCCACCCTAGTATTTACATGTAATAATATTAATTAAGTGTATAAACATTATAGAAGGTAAATAAGAACATAAAATATAACAGCACAGCCATTGCATGACGACATATAATGAACCGTTCCAAGCGCCAGTCACGACAATGACGAAAAAATAGTAGGTTAAAGAAACAGCAAAACAAAATAATGGAAAAACAGATAATCAAGACAAGAATACCAAATATTGCTTAACTTCAGATGTCCTTCAGATTTGTAAGCCATAATATTGCTTCATTCGTTAAATTATGAATGTTTGTGATGACTATTGTACAAGTATTGGATGCACGTCAAAATATTAGAAAAATAAATTTCATCGTTTAGTGAGTATAAATGAGATTACCATTCTCTTTTTTTTAAATAATCTTGAAGTCTATCATAACAGCCTTTTATATTGTTAGCTCCATCAAGCGAACAAGCAATAATATTCAAAACTTCTATACCAAAGTTGGATAATTCTGATTTTCTAAGTTTGTACAAAACTGAACCTCTGGAATCATGAACTACTGCTAGTCTTAAAAGTCTTTCATGTATATTTCCTCCGCCTGCGTAGCAAACACATATCACCATTAAATTATAAATAATACTTCCCCGGAAGTGTTTCAAGATTTTGTTAAGGCCCTGCGAGGATATCCCACCTGCCAATTTGTTTATAAAATGTTGGGATAATAATGTACCTAGACAACTTAGTGGATAATTTTCGCCCCATCGTGTTGTCTTTTTTCTATTCAGGACTGCCATTCTGTGTTTTTCACTGTATTTAATGATTTTACATGATTTTGCAGGATAATATCATAGTCTGTCACCAATTCCACGAGTTCCAAAAAATTACTATATTTTTCAGTTAAGTGTACTGTGTGAGCTACTTCTGCCATAATATTTCTCCTGTATGGAATCCCTTACTGACAGATAAACAGAGCAATATCAATTAATCTTTTGACAACCATTCTTTACTTCACTTTCTAGTTTTTTCGTTTAGTCATTAGCCAGCATATTCAAAGCTTCAATCTCATTCTGATACCAAAACGCCCCTTTAGTTGTTAGCTTGTGATATTGTGGATCTTCATATGTCTCAACTGCCTTATAAATATCCGTAATTGAAACTTCATACCTATGAATTAATGGGGAATTCCGATCGTTACCTCCAAAGACCGTACATCAGGGACAAAATCCTTTGTTTAACTCCATGGAAACTTACTTCTATGCATTTTTTTGCCATTCGACAACGCTCGATAGTACAGATTTGAACATACAAACAAAGTTTTTTTTCCTTCTCTTTATTTTATTCAAAATGTCTTCCGGTTAACAACCAATTAATCATTACTTTCCGGATTAGAGCAGCAACTGCTTTCTGCTGATCCACAACAATCGAGAGTAGACGACATATCTGAAATGCGTTCTGACGGCGCTTTTTCTCTTTCAGCAAAATCAAGAACAGGTGAGATACCAGTCTACCCACTGTAAGAAATACCGACATCGACAACAGATAAGTAAATTATTCTTATTGCCAACAGAATCCACTGGCGCCAGTAATATATCTACCAAAAACAGTGGTCTACATCGCCCCGATATTTATGAACTTGCAGAAGCACTTACAAAAATTGCGTTGTTTATGTCAATGATTCGGCACCAAGACATCCCCGCGCCAAAACCATCTAGCAGCAAAACATCCCGGAGCCAAAGGTCTTGCCGCCAAAACGTCAGTGCCAATATAACGGCCTCAAAATCGCGGTGCCAAAACGGCTGCGTCTAAACGTACTAGACCTGGATTCACAACAGTAACTACAACTAACGATGTTGCTCTCATCAGCTAATTTCGAAAATGTCGTGCAAATGCAAAGTACCTGTTAATCGTATCGAATACTCCCGCCAATTCTAACGTTGGAAACAATAAAATCTTTCTAAAAGACGTTAGAGAACTTCGATTGAACAAAATCCTGTAAAAATACAGATAAAAGTGTAAAAAAAACAGCAAAAAAGCTTACAAATAATAAGTAGATTCAGCCCGTTTGGGCTCATAGCTTCAGGCCCAGATTCAACGAGGTAATTCTTAATACACAAACTTGACACGACGCCGTAGATTTTTCCCCTTTTTCAACGATAACACGAAAAATATCTAATTTTCGAGGTCGGTGATCATGACCAAAAATATTATTCGCGCGAAAAGGATTTTAAGAGTTGCCGTGTAAACTTTTCCGGGCGTTTGATTGTTGTTGGTTCATATCTCTAAAAGTGCGCTTGGGAAATGATCTAGATATTTGCCTCCATATCTCGAAAAGTATCGATCTGAACAATAGGTGAGATAAGACCAAAATTGTTGCCCTCAAAAAACAGAAAATTTGGGGGGCTGGTGTGACATTTTTATCCGCTTAGCTTTTTGTTTTGTAATTAATTTTTTTTGTTGGTCGTTTTTTGGTAATCAAAATGTCCACGAAAACTTCGACCGACTCTACTACGCTTAGATACTAACAAATGTATAAGAGCAAACCTACCGAAAATGTGCAGAGGTATAGAACATTTTGCTCGACAAATAAAATAAACGTTTAAGAGCTTATAGAAAATGTGCTACTACGACGAGTAAATGAAAGTAAAATAAAGATAGAATGTAGAAAAAAATTAAATACTTAACTTAAAATCTGGGAAGTCTCTTATACACAGTTTAAAAATCTACCTAATTTGTGAAAAAACTATGAAAAGTGAACAGCTAAGTAATTTGTAAAATCTAACTAAAAATTCTTCGTTCTGCAAACCATGCTCGCATTCTATATATGCTGTTTCTGAGGTGTTGTGCAAATAACTACATATTAAAATAGAGTTAAGAACAACTAAAAAACGAGGACAATAATGAATTATAATTTTTGAAAACAAAATAAATTATAATACCACAGAGTTCGTTAAATAAATATCGGGGAACATAAGATTAGGATGGGCAGTTTTTCAATATTAAAAAATCAATTATTACTAAACAAAATCGGAATATTATCAATTACTTTTTGGTAAATGAGCAAATTGCAACTGAAAAAGAAAAATTATATATGTGGATTCATAGAGAAAGACATTTTAGAAAAGAAATAGAAGAAAATCATCTCCTCCTTATTTATCTATCTTTTAGGATCAACTTTTAAAACTTTCGGATATAATTTCACATTGTTTTGATACTCACAAACGTATAAAATCGTGTAGAAAATGTGCAGTGGCAGAAAACATTTTGATCAAGAAACAAAATAAAAATCTAAAATGGTATAGAAAAAAATGTTGAACCAAGATTTATTAAAATCGGACTAGTGGTTTTCTTGATAGGTATTGTGTTTATATATGGTTGGACAGCCGGCAAGAATTTTTTTTTTCTTCATTATAACGTACTAATTTTAAAAAATCGGTTAGGAAACCGTCGCATAATTCCCCATCTTAGTATATTCATAAGATTTGGAGTAAAAATCATAAACAAAAATATTGTGGAGGGGACATTGGCACAAACAACTTGTTACTGCTGTTGATCACTATGATCGCTACATAAATGATTTAGTTGATGTTTAAAACTCTAAACAATAGAAGGAATTTAAGAACAATAACCGAAATTATTTATTTGTTTTAATATTTGCAAAATGCAAGAAGATGATAATGATCACTTACATACCATACAATAAAATATCCCACGTTCTGCGTCGGATAAATTTTTAATATTCTTGGCAACCCAAATAGGCATAAAAGTTCTAATCAAAATTGAGATTGTAGTCTCATGTAACTAGTGCTCGAAAACAATGTAATTATATTACTAATTACATTTTGTAATCTTAGTAGTAAAGCCAAGAATACAAATTACAATTGTTGTCCTAATTAAAATTACTTTCTCTGTGATATTAACAGTAAAGATTATGTATTTCTAAGCTAATCAAAATCTTATATTAACCGCGTCGGTTCATTTTCTCCCCGTTTATTGTTCTAAACTAAACTATACGTTTCTATTTTAATTTTAAATAACCATGACGCTTTTAAAGATTTGTTGCTTTACGGAAGCCATTCTAAATTTATAACAAACTGGATTATCAACACTGCAGTATATAAGAAAATATGGTGCAAACAAGCTAACGTATGTGTGTAATTATGCGATTATAAGAAACATGTGTCTTATAAACACTAAATATAAAATCTTTATTAGAATTTTGTCTGGAACATGCATAAAATAAGTTATATCGTTCGTATTTTACCTGTCGCAATTAATTGCTTTGGCAACAAGTGCACCTTGCACTACATGCACGTCACATTAATTTAAATTTTCCAACGCGGACACAAATTTGAACATCAATTAAATATACTTCAACGGCGAACAAATAAATTTTCAACAATGTACGATTATTGCTACAAATAAACTTGCACAATTTTAAAAGCGCAAATAGAAAACACGAAGCGTCTGGAAAGTAGATCAATAATTTTTGCGACGTTATTCTAAAGAAAATGAAAAATACGACAGCCTGGGTTGTGATAACCACCCTTAACAAAGTGTAGCACATATACAACATTAAGCTTTAGCACAACAGGGTAGGTAACCAGCAAGAACGGTGTTACATGCTACTCATGATATACAACAGAGGATTAAACCTCATGGGGGAGTTTAACACAGCCCTATATTAGTTATTAGTAAGTACGTTATTGCTGATGAATAACTACCTGCATGTATGCACATATATTGCATAAGATACATTTAGTTTTTTTTTAATACACTAGAAAACACTGAAACTCACTCACTGAATTACTTTTTGTAAAAATGTACTAGAATTATGGATAATACACTTCCACATAGAAAATGTAATCAAAGTTTTAAATTGTTTTATAAATAAAATACATATTGTACAAAATGTAATTAGACACCGTGTTAGGATTAAGCTTTATTAAACTTTGAAACCGCGTCTTGTAGACCAAAATAGTAAACAGCTTATACGAGCAAGTCTACGAAAATGCTTCTTCCTTTAAAGCAAATTAAACCAGTATTAGACAAGAATGAATTTGAATATTTTTCTGAATGTTTATTGCTGCATTATAACTTCATCAAATTTTAAAATAAAGTTTACAATATTTTAGGAATTCAATGATAGAAACGTTGCCACTTTAATATTAGTTGATCATGTCTAATAATACAATCAATATGCACAAACTGTTCTCAAAATCTAGAATTAATGGAGCAAACTTTCTCAACGCAAAGTGACCAGTACACACCTGTATTTACCTGCGTTTTTATTTTTTTAATATAACTTTTTAAAAACTAAAAATGCAAAAAAATCGTGCCTAAGATCTTAAGCTACGACTTTTGTTTGAAATTTTTTTAATATCTTCATTTGTTACAAAGGTAAAGAATTTTTAATAGATCTAATTATACAGATTCTTTTTGCACGAATATTATTTTAACGAAACTCTTTAAAAGAAAATAATAGAAGAAAATGATAAAACAATTAACCCTGTAGTTACGCACTCGCCGCTACGCGGCTTGTGCACAACTTTTCACAGTCGTACGTAATATGCTTCTTACAATTCTTTTTACGTAATATACAATTAAAGGCACATATTTCCTGAAAACCAGATTCAATTTTCCCCTTCTACTTTTTGCAATGACGACATCGATACTTTTTTTAAATAGTATTACCAAATTTTTTTGCAGTTTTGGGTAGACGTAAGCATGTGTCAATTTTGGCATTGACATTAAGCGTTCCCGAGATATTAATTTTAACGCAAACAAAAACTAGAGATCAAAGGAAAGGAACACCAACTGCAGCGTCTATTAACCAACAGAAAAACACCAAAAACTCGGTATCGCTGATGATGACAGCTTAGCTGTTGAAACACGTGTCCGAGTAAAGTTTTTGGTGCAGTTTTTGGTGTTTTTCTGTTGGTTAAAAACTAGAGATTTTTTTGAAACAAGAAATATTTTTTTTTAAATCACTTTATCAGTTAGTAACGATCATTTGTTTTACTTTTATCTTGAAGAAAATGGTTCGTTATTTGTAAACAATCATTGTTACCAACTGACAAAATGACTTGTTTATCACTTGTTTAAAAATACTTGTACAATATCTCTCTAGTTTTTGTTTGGTTTTTAAAAATTAGTATCTTGGGAACTGTCAACGTCCATGTCAAAAGTGACATATGTCTGAACTTAGAATTCTTAAATCTACCCAAATGACCTGTGGAGGGTTTTTGCTGTAAACGATCTGGAATTATTTACCAGACTAAACGTTCGCACTGTATGTCAAATACACCATATACTAAGAAATCGTCATTTTCCATATGTCCAACTATTTCTGACACCGTTACTTTACATAATGGAAACAATACGATGTATTTTGAAAACCAATCACCTATCACGAGTAAATAGGTAAAACCTTCGTTTGATCTCGGTAATGGTCCTATTAAATCAGCAGCAATAAATTCAAAAGGATAAGTAGCCTTTCGTTGCGAACCCATTTTACTAATTTGTGGTAAACCTTTTGAGAAGCTCAAACATGACACTTACGAACATGATTCAGAACATCATAAATAAACAATACACGTTTTGAATACGACCAATAGTTTTATTAAAACCGAAATCTCCGCTAGTTGGAGAACAATGTAAATTTTTGATTACTACACGTCTTTTGTTTTTAGGTACCAATTCCTAATGCTTTTTAATTGTTTTTATGGGCGCTACTCGATTGTATTAGTATTAAAAAAAATCGCAAACCGAGATTTTTTGAAACCGGGAAAAATTATTAAAAATTTTACAAGTTTCAGAAAACCATTTTTAAGAATTTTTGTCTTATTTTGAGTCATACAATCTTCAGTTTTTGTTTGTTGGTGTAGGTACTATAAGGCCTTTGTAAAATTTTATTTTGTTTCAAATGCTATCACAAAATTTCAATAAAATATATACAACCTGTGTCCAAAAACTAGTCGGAATTGTTTTATAAATCAAAAAATCTTTATTGATTCTTCTAATTCAATTCGTCCCCTTCAAAATAGTCCCCTCCTAATATAATACACTTGTGCCACCGCTTTTTCCAGTCCTTGAAGCATGCCACAAAGTCTTCTTCCGGTATAGCCTTCAGAGCGCGCACCGATTCACGTTGAATGTCTTCAATCGACTCAAAACGGTTTCCTCGGAGTGGTCTTTTGAGTTTTCAAAATAGCCAAAAGTCACACGGAGCCAAATCAGGTGAATAAGGTGGTTGCGGAACGATATTGGTTGCATTTTTAGCGAAAAAGTCACGACGAATCAGTGCAGTGTGAGATGGCGCATTATCGTGGTGTAAAAACCAAGAGTTTCCATAAATCCCGCATCTTTTTACGAATAGCTTCACGCAAATGACGCATAACACTCAAATAGTATTCCTTGTTGACAGTTTTATCCAGTGGGAAGAAATTCGTAATGCACCACACCACGATAATCGAAGAAAACTGTCAACATCACCTTCATTTTCAAGCGACTTTGACGCGGTCTTTTTGGTCTTGCCTCACCTTTGGCACGATATTCACTTGATTGGTCGGTTGTTTGGGGTAATAAGCGTAGATCCAAGTCTAATCTCTCGTAATAATGCGTTTATAAACCGCTTAATAGTCAGAGAGCATTGTTTCACACACATCAACATGACGCTGTTTTTCAAAAAAATTCAGCATTTTTGGTACCAATCGAGACTTGACACGTTTGAGGCCCAAAACATCTTTCAAAATGGTATTAATTAATTCTTTTGATACGCCAATTTCATGAGCAATGTTTCTTATAGTTAAATGACGGTTTCCAAGCAATAATTCTTTTACCTTTTGGATGTGAGCATCGTCAGTTGAGGTCGATGGTAGACCAGGGCGCTCTCAGTCTTCAACGCGTTCTCTACCTTCTTTGAACAAGTTATACCAATCATATGTTGTTGATTTTGGTAGAACTCGGTCTCCGTAAACCTTCTGCAACACTTAGGAAACAAAATTTGATCGTACTTGTTTGTTGAATAATTTCAGACATTGTGAAAATAGCCAAATTCAGTTTTCGTATCACACAAAAACAAGCGTCACTCAAACACTAATGAATATTTTGACATATAATGTGGCATGGAAGTCAGTAACAGTTGTACCAACTTAAAAAAAATATTTACACGCGTCATTTACATCGAAAAATTTCGACTAGTTTTGGGACACAGTAGTAGTCCTAACACCTATTTAATCCATTTTTTTAAAAATATTATACGACTTTATTTTGTAAAAAAATTTCTCTACCAATTCGATCTAAAGTAGACCACGAAAGTTCTGTAATATTGAAGATATCTGATGACTGCAGAGGTCATAGAAAATGTATCCCTGTGTTTAGAAAACTACTCTTCGATGATGCGAGATTTGAGAACATCGGATTTGTAGTCAGGAACACTGCAAGATCATGTATGTAATAAACATTATCTAGGTTTTATGACTTTAATTCAAATAACTTCTTCAATTTACAAATGCACTTTATTACGCATGGATTAATTGGAAACTAGCAAAAGCAACCAAACATGGGTCTTTCATTTCGTCGAAGACGAAAAAAACAGACATACTTGCTGCTTATCTCCTCGAATGTTAGGCTGCTATAGCATTAATATCCGGTTTCTGGTCGATAAAATATTCTTCGAATAAGCCTATTCTAGGTACATCAGTGCGGTCGTAGCTCTACAGTTAAGTGCGTTAGCTTTGAAGCAGGCACCTCGGGTTCAATTCCCGGTGAAAACATCGAATTTTTCGGCCGTACTCTCTCGCAAGGCAATGGCAAACCAGCGAGAGTATTCTTCCCTAGTAAACCTCTCACTAAGCCGTTCGGAATCGGCGTTAAACTGTAGGTCCCATGTATATGTGTCTACTGTCACGCACAACACATATACATGCGAGGGGTGCGCAACATCCGGTAAGGGATATGCGATTTCAAGAAGAAGGTACATCTAACTCTCTTGGATTTAATAATAATAATAATATTTATTGACTGAAATTATGTTACATAACATGCTCTCAGACAATTGGAGTCCAGGTCAGCACTGCTGGTTTTCACTGTTCTCCTTCTACTGTGTACACAATAAATTATCTTTAACAGCAAGTTTGAAACAATAAAGGCTACTAAAATTAAATAAACTGTGATAGCTATTATAAACTATAGCAGCTTGATACTCAAACGACGCCTTAAACTTTTCGGTTTTGTGCATCGGTATTCTGACAACCCTTTACGTCTATTCTCTTCACGTGGTATAAAATTTATGAGGTCGTTCAAATATCTTGGCGTTTTGTTAGTTATAATTTTGTATAACAAAGTTAAAAATATGAATGTATATCTATGATTAATTTTTATAATTTTGAAATTATTATAGAAGCGAGTTACATGAGAAAATTTAGGCATATAATATGAAAATTTTAAACATCTGTTCTGAACTATTTGTAATCTGTTTTTAAGTCTGTTAGTTAGGTAGTTATAAAATATGACTAGTCCGTAATCTATGATGCTAAGTACCAATGACTTGGTGATGTTAAACTTTATATCCGATGGAAATAAATTTCTAAATTGACTTAATAATTTTAATTTGGCATAACATAATCCGGATTTAACAGAAATGTGTTCTTCAAATGTCAGGTTTTCATCTAACGTGACTCCTAAAATCTTAATTTTCTTATTAAATTTAACAATATTTTTATTAATAAATATTTTAGATTCATATTCACCTAGACATTTACTTCGATTAATTTCAGTTCCAACACATAGACCTATAGTTTTTTGGCTATTTAATGTCAAACCATTATTACATGATAATTTAAATAGGGTGTCAAGATTTACATTTAATTCATAAATAGCATCGGTAATATTATATGGAAAAGTTGATAGATATAACTGAGTGTCATCAGCATACTGACTCATCTTACAGTTTTCAGTGAGGCAGTTAACAAAATCAGCAGTAAATATAATAAAAATTAAAGGTCCTAAGATGCTGCCCTGTGGTACACCATGATGATTTACTAAAACATCAGAATATACCGTGGTATTGTTTAATTTTAATTTAACACATTGTTTTCTATCAGATAAGTAGGAAGCGAACCACTGAACTGCATCCGAGGAAAAACCATAATAATGTAACTTAGCCAATAATAATTTTCGATTCAACACATCAAATGCATTGGAATAATCTAGTGCTATAAATAAGGTAACCTGACCATTATCCCAAGCTTCAGTTATATCATTTGTTATCTTTAGAAGAGCCGTGTTGGTGCTATGATTACTTCTAAATCCAGACTGACAAGAAGGAAGTATATTATTTTCTTCAACAAACTCATACGTTTGGCGATGAATCCACTTTTCCAATACCTTACTTAAGACCGGCAGGATAGAAATGGGCCTTAAATGTTTGTGCTCACTGGCATTATTAATTTTTGCAACAGGAGTGATAAACGCAGTTTTCCATATCGACGGGTATGTATTAGTGTCCAGGGAAACATTTATAATATGTGCAATTATGTCAGGACATACTTTGCTCATTAGATTTAACATTAAAATACTAATATATTTCTGAAGGTCTGGTTAGTATGTATTACATTGTACGTTATTCACTTTAAATATTTCTTTTAGGATGAAATTTCTAAGTTTTAGAAGTAACAACCAGTCCATAAAAATACCATAAACTCATCAAGAAATAAGGGATAAGGAAAACCGGTTTTCATAAAATTACACAATTTCCTCTGCATTGATGGAACTCTCCAGAAGGTGATCAAACAAAATAATCTAGAAATGGAATATGTTATTACCTCCTGTTGACGTCATCACATCAACTGTTACTTCTAAAATACAAAGAAACAGCTTTATGTCAAACTTGTAAAATAGATTTTGAATAAAATGTTACTTGATTAATCTTTGATATGCTAACCTTGTTGAGTAAAAGATGAATCAAAAACATTTTCTAAAGGATCAAATTTACTATTTTGTTATCCCAGTCATTACATAATGGAGTAAATGTACTTCCAACTGTTTTATATATGTTGGAGTGAATGGATTGTATTTAAATAATTTGTTAACACCGGTTCCGTAATTTTTTATATTCACACAATAAAAAATACATTGAATAAAACAATTTTTATAGAAAAGGATGTTCTACTGTCCGTACAATTAGAAGCTCAGACTCGTTCTCTCCTACATACAACAACGTTCACCCATTCACCTCCGCTACATGAACATGCAACTTATGCATGATAGGCGCGGGGAATAATATAGTTCTGTCTGCAATAAAAGTTTGATGATTACATGATACCAATTTGGTTTTAAAATAACTTTATCATCGTTTAAATTTTTTCTTGCTTTCTTCATTCCATTATACAAGGCATGAAATTGCATCGCACTTCGTTCTTCCGTATTATAAACATCAGAATTAATTTTTTTTTTGTAATTTCTTGCAATGGCACATTTTTTAATTTTACATTGATGGAATTTGTTTTTTACCCTTTTTTGCTCAGACACACTTTTGAATAGAATCGTTTTAGTATGCAACAAACAAACACTAACAATGTGTGATTCTGTTTATAGGACTGTACATACGTAATATGGATACGGATAAATTAAGGAGTGGATGAGAGAAGAGGAAGTTACAGCCCTAGCATTTACCTACTCATAAACGTATACTTATACTGTCGTAAGAAACGTGACTAAACTACTCTTTCGGGGATTAAACATGAGTTGCCCGAATGACAAATGATCGTAGTAGAAGATTTTATTATTTGGCCACAACCTTGATGACCCAATTGTGATACCTACATATTTGTTAGGCGCTTAAAACTGTCCAAGATAAAATCCAGAAATTTTGTTAAAAAACGTGATTTGGTGGGCCACAAACATTAAGCTTTCTTCTGAAGCTAGGTACTATGAGAACTTACAAATAAAAACCACATAAAAGTAGTGGGCAAAAGACAATTATTGCATTACAATAAAAAACAAATGGCGGTTTTGTATATTTCCTAGTACAATATGGTTTTGTAGATTTTTTTATTTTGTTGGTTGCAATTTTTGACAAATTTAGAAATTACACTATCAAGATTTTCTATTTCATTTATTCCAACAATATTTGTTTTTGTCTATTATATTGGATCTGTCAGTTACCGCACGTTCTTCTGGTTCTTCTCCACTTTTGTGTGTACTATGACAATTGTAAATTGGAGTTGACTTGAACTATGACTTTGTTTAATAACGATTTGATGTAGAAGTGATGGCTGATGAAAATCAAATTAAAAAGTAACCCCATCAACACATCTGAAAGAGACATTACACCATCAGCAATCGAGGAAACTAGATTGATTCATATTTTGTAAATAAAAACTACAAAAAAAAGTAAAAAATATACCACTTTGGAATTTCCAGCATAAATATGATTAGACAGATGATGTACCGTTGCACAAGATCAATACTCTTGAGGATCAGGATTGATTGAACTTAATTTATTCTGTTCAACTAAAATGCCATTGATCTGCCAGCGGTACAAATTTCATTGAACTGTATTTTTATATTATAAAAGTCAACCTCTGGAGATATTTCTTGTAGTGAAGAATCGGTTCCTTGGAGCTCTTCGCCATAAATCTGGCCCAAATGTAGAAGCATGGATTCTTCTAAGGTTCTTCTACAGGTACTGCTTTCTTTCTCAAAAGTATTCCTAGAGGTTTTTAGTTGATTCTTGATAATGATGACGTTTAAAGAGTAAAAAAATTAAGGTTTGTTTCTCATTGTACGGTATTTCTATCAACAGTTGGGAAGGTAGGCAGTAATGTACTTTACGAAGTTGATGAATATTAGTTTTATTATTTGTGTAAACCCGGTGGGACGTATCCTTACAATTTCTCCTTCTTGCTTTTTAAAAAGTTTCATTTAGATGGTTTTTCCAAATGGGTCTTTTATCTAAACATTCTAAACCAATTCTTAGATATTTGACCTATTCTGGTTGCTGCATTTTTATCCAGTTAACGTACATTTTCATTGTCAATTGTAGCACCGTCGCTTTCTGAGAGTTATCAATGATCCTCCGTTTCTATCCAGGTTTAAGACTTCTGCATACGTTTTTCTATAGTCAACTGGTGCGTGCATTTCTAACGACACTGATATCATATGCATATCCCAGTTTAAGTAACTCTTCTCGTTTAATATAAGTAGTAGTTAATTAACTACTAAGGGCTCCAAAGGACGAGAAAAGGTTTTTCTCCTCTACCGCCCAAATGTTGCTCACTTCCCACCGTTTTAGGATTGGAGTATCTGACCTAATCACTCAGATGATGTTTGCGGGGTTGGTGAACCGAATTGACATTTTTGGGACTCGCAAACCTTTTTTCTATTCACACTAATGTTTTCTGTATCTTAGTGAACATGGCCAGGTAAATTCCTTTTTGCTTTTTTGGGACACCCTGTAGGTTAGGTAGGGTGTCCCATTTAGAATAACGTAGTAATTATATAAAATATTGTATTGTCATAAAACTCTAAATTAACAGCACCCTGTAAATAAACTTTGAATTGGAATCATTTGCATTGTTGGCCCCCTTAATTGGAAATTAATAGACAAAAATGAGTTAGCTAATTTTTTGACTACTAAGTGTAATGAATGTTTTAATTTAAACTATACTAATATCACAATCAAAGTCATTTAAATTGATAACTATAAAGAATGGGTATAGGGAAGCCTTAACAAAGTGACATTATTTTGTTCAGTGTACTTCAAAAATAAAATAAAATACAGGGTGTTCCATTCAAGAAAACATAACTTTGATTATAGCACGCTTTGCTCCGTCCCATTGAACGTGGTCGACCCTGTATGTAATCTCGGTTTTGCGAATTATTTTTTAATACTAATACGATCGAGTAGCGCCCATAAAAACAATTTAAAAGTTGGAGTGTCAAACAACCCTGAACCCCGAAAGAGCTGCCATAGTGAAATTTATTGCCAAGAAGAACAAAGGTCATCAAAAAAAGTTTTTTCAAGTTTTTTAGGATTGTTTAAAAAGTATAAAAGATATTATTCGCACACGTAAAAGTCAAATAAAATACAATTAACCACTCAAATTTCAGTCCAGTCTCATAGAATACTTTAAATCAATTATTCAAAGTCAAAATTATTTTCAAAAAATATTATTTTTGTTACATTCATCATTTAATTAAAAATATTAGATCGCTTATTTCTCAGAAAATATTAAGTTGAGATTTTCCACTAAGTTTCAGTAAGCTTCAGACAACCAGTGGCCTAAAAAAATAGAATAAAAACGTACACTTGTATTTTTAAATATCACTTTTCTTTTTTTAATTTTGCATAAGAATGTTACTTACCTTTTTTTTAGCTGTTTGTGTTAAAGTAAACGATGCAGTTAACTATTTACTAAAGAAGTGAAGAAGGAATAATAAAATAGGTGTTATTTTTATACATTGTGTTCAAAATGCCCGACTTCCTTCAGCACAGAAAAAATATTGATTCCGGAATTGTTGTTTTTGTTTTAGTATTTTGTAGTTTTCGCAACTCAAAATTGAGTGTTTGTTAAATAAACTCAGACCACTTTGGTTTGATTTATCGTGCCTACCTAATTTCAGCAAAAACTTTTATATGTTTTTGAACTATTTTTCACTCAATTATTTTCGAAAATATAAATAACTCAGATTTGAATATCTTAAATACAAGAAAAAACAAATAAATAAAATCTAACTTTTAAATTACAGTGATTTGGAAGGTAATTCCAAACTCTTTCTCACATACGCGAAAATATCCAAAAACGTAATAAAAATAATCCATGCGAAATTAAATTACGTGAATAATTTACATTAGTTTTACACAAACCGCCTACATATAACTACACGACACAGAGATGAAACTGCTAAATCCCATAACTGTTACAGTATCAGAATGTGTGGGCAACAGGACCTTTTGGCGATGGCGGTAGATAGGCGAATAGCCGCTTCGGTATACCGCAAACCGCACTGGGCCGTGAACTATAGGATCTTGTTTGCAACACTAATTATTATTCATAAACTTCTCACCCTACTGACCGATCCCTGGATTAAACGAATTAACATCATGCTGATACTTACATGAAGAGCGGATAAATTTAAAACAGTTAGGTGCTTCCAGAGAAATATGTTTTGCACGCCCATCTTTGCGCAATAAAAAAGAAATTAGAAAATTAGTGCCGCAATACAAAACTGGAAAAAAAATTGTTGAACATGAAAATCGATTCAGCAAATTTAGTGACCGGTGATACGTATAAACTCGTCTTGTATTAAACTTTGTATCTTATACCCAATTGTAATCCCTTAAAGGTTAGGATTATGTAAACAAGGGTCCAATAAAATTATGCATTAAAATCTTAGAGTACAGTGTTCTGGCATACTAATTAAACGAATTGTTAAAGTGTATGCGGTTTGCCGGAAGATATACATTTTCAGCTCTTGGGATGGAAAAAGTCGGCTGGAAATATGATTACGAATACCAGAATATTAGTTTAAAATCGTAAATGGAAAAAGGTAAAGTAATTTGTAACTCTGAATGAAATCTAGAATAAATTAAGTCAAAAATATTATTTTTTTGAAAATTGGTCAATTTTTACTCAATGGTCTGTTCTTGATTACGTATTCGTCAATCATTTCACGCACGTATCCATTTTTTTTTAATTTTACATAATTATACACAATAACTGCCCACACACAAAATTCATAAAGTTTACGACTTGAAGCACAACTAATTTACACACACGAGGTTAGAAAATAGAATACGGTTTATTTATGTCTTCAGGTTAATCTTTACACATGAAATGTGTGTATTTTATTTGTTACGCATATGTATACATTATTTTTATTATTATGTACCTGCAATATATACCAGCTCCTACATTAGTGTATTTTTCTTTCCCTCGTTGGAGATAGATAAAGAAAGTTTATACTAAATGAGAAAAATGTACTTGGTAAAATTATTTTTTAACGATACAGGGTGTCCCGTTTTTACACGATGACAAAAAACATGTTTTCTTTAATGGAACACTCTATATCTTTCAAGCTGTTCTGGCGTAGTTTCACACCACCTACATAGTCATCTAATTATTTTTTGTTTCTCTGGCCTAAAACCGGCAGCTTTCGATTTTAAATTCCGTTTTTTTGCATCGAAGAAAGTCGTTTGTAGAAAGTAAATTCGAAATAGTATTAATAAAACTTTATAGGCCTTTTTTTAAATTAACAATCTTCTTCTTTCTACCACGTTCTGTATTCATTGTGCCCCTTAGCATTTTCCCCGAGTAGTGCCCTCCTTCCTATTGCTTCCCTTCTTAGCTCCGTTAGATGTTTAATATTTTCCTAACCTTCCCCGCATATTCTTACTTCCTTCCTTCTTCAACATTTGTTCTCGTTCTCTTCATTTCCCATTACAAATCTTGCTATCATCTTCTTTTTCCCTATACTTTTCCCCTCCGTCAGGTACCTTGAAACCCCATCTACTAATGAACTGTAATACTATTGTTATATTGTCTTCTCTTTATCCTCGCCTATGCCTCCTGCCTCTGGCTATCTTTTAATACTACCTCTTCTTCCTTCTCGTCTTCACCTTCTTATTTCCTCTCTTGCAAACCCTATAGTACTTTTCTTGAATTTTGTCCAATTTCATCCCCAAATCATCGCTTCTTACATCATCATGATTTTTACCAATTTTTTGAATAGCCAATTTTATCTACCTTCTCTAACTCCTCCTCTCCCCGCCACCACTTTACTTAATTCCTTCATCTACCTTTTCTTCTTAAATTCCCTGTTTTTGTCTTTCGCACATCAGCCTCCAGTTTTTTTCTCTGGACATTTCCTTGTTGCTCTTATTACCTCTCACCTATCTTCCTCTTTCTTTGCTAGAACAACTATGTCGTCTGCATAACCAAAAGAAAACAAGGATTATTTTGGAACTATTGGGTTTAATTGACAAATATTAAATAATCTTTTGGATAATCTAACTAAGTGGACAGTGTCTGTGTGCCCAGATAAATCAGTAAGAATTTATTTTTCAAATTTTAATCCATACTTTAGGATTCATTCTAATTTAGAATTAAATGAGTGATACGGATAATGTAAACTTGCATGAAAATAAAAATACAAAGAAAAACTTTTAAATGAATTGCGATTCATGCGAGAGGAGAAACAAAAATTACACAGTTTTAAGGCTTCGTCATTACATCGTTTATCAAAGAAGAAGACTGGCATTCCCGTTATTGTGGGCATTCATACATAAAATACAATCGGAATATGACCTTAGCCTTAATTAACCAAAGTCTTGGAGCAGAGATACCAAAGTTTTGGACGGAAAATCATGTATTGTAAAGTAAAAATCACCTTCCGTCATAGTGGCCTTTTCCAACGAGACTCATAAGAGAATTTTGAGTAAATCAAAATCAACTTTATCTTATGTTGTACAGAGAAACCTGCAATTGTGGTTAGAACTCTTCTGTAGTAACTGTCGAGCAATAAACAAAATAAATCAACAAATCTTTCAGCAGGTGAATTTAAATGTCCAGATAGATTGTATCACAACCGACTAACGCGTTAAAATCTAAAATTTCCAGCATCTGAAAACGATTTGGGTGTCTCCAGAGGCACAAAGTGATTATGATTATGATGGTGATTATGCAGATCTCTGCAATTAATAGATAGATCAATGTTTGAAATTGTTCCTGCCAATAAAAGCTTTCCATAGAGTCGTTTATAGTTTACGAGGATGTATTGATATCTAGTTAGCCTAGACCAGTTCCTTGCATAAACAAAATATTGCGTTACCATAGCAACGAACAATAACTTATTAAAAGTGTCAGTGTAAAGTCACGCAATAAATTAAATGAAAAAAGATGTCTACCGAAATTGTGAAAATCGAAAATTGGAGTATCGAGCCATCATCAAGTACCTGTATTTAAAAGGGTTAAGAGGTAAGCAGATTTACGAAGATATGCTTAATACCCTTGGTGATCAATGTCCTTCGTATGCGACCGTCAAAAATTGGAATGCAAGCTTCAAAAGAGGTAAATTTTCCATTGAAGATGATGACCGATCGGGAAGGCCAGTTTCTGTGTCAGTCCCCGAAAATATCGATGCAGTTCATGACATGATTTTATCAGACCGTCGAATTGGGCTAAAACGGATATCTAAAGCACTAAATATTTCATACGAACGCGTTCATCATATGGTTCACGTCAATTTGGACATGAGAAAAATTGCTGCAAAATGGATCCCCAAATGTTTGAATGTTGACCAAAAGCGTGCAAGGGTAGAAGCATCGCGTTCGATCTGTGCTCGATTTAAAAACGATGTAGACTTCTTAAACCGAATTGTTACTATGGATGAGACTTGGGTACATTTCTACGATCCAGAAACAAAGCAACAATCGATGGAATGGCGACACTCTGGTTCTCCAAGACCTAAGAACTTTCGTGTCCAAAAATCTGCTGGAAAAGTTCTTGCTTCAGTTTTTTGGGATTGCCATGGAGTAATCATGATTGATTTTTGGATAAGGGTAGAACAATAACTGGAGATTACTATTCGACATTACTCTACGGGAAAATATTAAAGAGAAAAGACGCGGTAAGCTATCCAAAGGTGTATTGTTTTTGCAGGACAACGCCCCTGCACACAAATCTCATGTTGCCATGCAAAAAATTCGTGATTTAGGGTTTGAATTACTAGAACACCCCCTTTATTCACCCGATTTGGCTCCGTCCGACTATTACCTCTTTCCTCAACTAAAAAAAAGTTTAAAAGGTCGTACATTTTCTTCCAACAAGGAGGTAATAGAAGCTGTGGAGGTCTGGTTTGCAGAGCAAGAAAAAACATTTTTTTTTTAAAGGTCTAGAGATGTTGCAGGTTCGCTGTAATAAATGTATCCAATTAAGAGGAGAATATGTTGAGTAATAAAATATTTTGACATTGAAATTTTGTTTGGTTCTATAGTAGGCTAAGAATTTTTCAATATATCCTAGTATTTACAAAAACGTTTTGAAGATATAATTGTAAACAACTCAGTATCGCGTTTTGAGACATTCATCGTTATTAGCCTGTACCGGACACAAAAATTTTAAGAAACTAAAATTACCAGCCTAAAATAGTCAATTCACAGAGCTTATTTCTGAAAAAAATGAGGATTATTCGCTAATTTTCCCAAAAAAAAATTAAAATTCTAAAATTCACGCACTAATAGGTTAAATTGTTGTACGTTCCACCTATCTTTTCGCAGGAAGTTAATGATTGTAAAGTATTTTTGGATACATATTATGTGTGTCTTTAAAAATTACACTCATAATAATTTGTTTTAATCAATTTAAGAGGTTTTCATGTGATCGGGGGTGAACGGTGTTGGTTGGTAAGTTACAGTTATCAAAATTTCTTTCTTTAAAAAAATGACACACATAATAACAATCAAACTTTTTTTTCACGTAAAATTTTATGTAACCAATTTGTTTTCATGTGATCCGGGCTGAACGATTTAGTTGGTAGGTTACGGTTATTACAATTTTTTCTTTGAAAAACTACACTCACAATAACAATTTAAAAACAAACTATTGCTTCAAGTAACGTTCATTTTTTTGGGAAAATTATTGAATAATGCGCATTTTTTTCTTTGGAAGTATGCTCTCTGAAACGTTTATTTTACGCTGGTAATTTTAGTTTATCAAAGTTCTTGTGTCCGTTTTATTCACCGCCCCCATCATTTTTGATGTCTGCCAATGATGAAGACGATAAAAGCGTGTGTAGAAGTAAGTATGAATTGGTTTATTCTTCCTTCCTGGTTGATTAACTTGGATTTTATTGTTAGAGTAGTCTAACCGCAGGGGTTGCTAGTCCCCGACTGGGCACCTCCCCAGGTAGCGGATAGAGGGATGCTCGCTAGATATAGCGGGTACTGGGAAAATAAAATACGTGGAGCGGATCTAAACTAGCACGGGAAATGTAGAGAGCAACTTTTGATGACAAATTTAATGGTCCCTAACCCTATACACCGAATACTATCGGTATAAACAAGCCCTCTTACTTGCCAACAACTTTGTGTGGTGGAGCTGATAAGAGTAAGGGCATCCTCTTGCCCTTGAAGGAAGAAATCGCCCCAAAAGACAAATGAGCCTTACAAGGTTAACGGCATGAAGATGCAAAAGGTAACGAAAAATCATTGCATTAAAGATGCCAAGAGGATATTTTTAGTAAGAAATCGTCGTGGCTAATTTCAAGATCAAACATTCCTGAGTTAATAGTGCCCTAATCGGATCTCCAGAGGGGACAGTTTTAAAGAATTCTATGAGAATTGGTACATGGAACGTACGAAATATGAACTTAAACATCTTAGGAATCAGCGATAGAAGATGGCCAAATAGCGATCAACAACATACAAAAAATGGTACGATATACTTTTCAGGAAATGATGATCCTAAACACTTACACAGTGTAGCAGTACTTGTAACAAAATAAGTAAATAAATCAGCAATAATTTCTCTCCGATAAAAAAGCTTTCTTTTCCCTACGTGCAGATGCATTGACAAGGTTTCTCAAAGATTTGTAGTAATCTCAGGACGTTGGGGCACGATGACGTTTGAATCGGGTTAGAGCCCTATCTCGCAGTTTCATCATTAGTTTAAGATTATCAGTGATTCAAAGAGTATGACGTTTCTGAAGTTTAATAGGCTTAGGAGGAGCATGTTTGTTGAACAGATAAAGAATTTCACCACAAAAAATTGTTACTTTATCATCAATAGTGGGCATTCGGTACATAGCCATCCAGGGAATAGAATTTAAATCATATAAGAAAATATCTGTACGAGGGTGATCTGAAAAGTTTCCGATCTAACATAACTACAAAAATTTTTATCTTAAAATTAATTTTTATCTTTCTACTTAGTCTCTATGACTCTATACACTTCTCCCAGCGATGCTCCCATCTCTTTAATCCGTCCAAATAGCACTCGGCGTTCTTCTCTTCAAATTATTTGTTCACGAAGATGATTCCCTCTTCATTTAATAAAAATCTTTGTCCTCCGAGCGCAGTTTTTAGTTAAGGGACCAGAAAGAAGTCGTTTGGGGCTAGATCTGGTAAATAAGGTGGATGGTCAAGCAGTTCAAACCGTAATTCATGGATTTTCGCTACGACAACTGTTGAGGTGTGAGACGGGGCGTTGTCTTGGTGAAACAGGACTTTCTTTTTCTGCAAATGTGGCCGTATATCCGCAATTCTTGCCTTCAGCTTGTCACGTAATGATGCGTAGTATGCTCCTGTAATGGTTTTCCCTTTTTGAAGATAATCGATTAGGACAACTCTATGACTATCCTAAAAAATAGTCTCCATCACTTTCCCAGCCGAAAAAACAGATTTTGCTTTTTTTGAAGCCGGTTCCCCCTTTGCAGTCCACTGTTTTGACTGTATTTTTGTTTCAGGCGTATAGTGGTGCTTCCAAGTTTCATCTACAGTATTTAATCGGCGTCAAAACTCGGATTTATTGCGCCTAAACTGCGCCAACAGAGCATTGGAAATGTTCATTCAAACACGTTTTTGGTCTAACGTTAGCAAACACGCTACACAACGCGCGGACAGCTTTCTCATGCCTAGATCTTGATTTAATATGTTACAAACACGTTCTTTGGACATTTTCATTGCTTCTGCTATCTCTCTCACTTTAATTCTGCGGTTGTCTAACACCATTTGGTGAACTTTAGCGATGTTATCGTGAGTAGTTACAGTTTTTGGACGTCCCGAACGTTCATCATCTCCCTAGCTCTTACGGCCACGTTTAAATTCAGCTGCCAAAAATTTCACACTCGTAATTATTATTAAGGTAGAAGAAGATCTACTTTCACGTGTGGGTTTATCAATTACCTGTGTCAATCCCAATCCATTTAAGATAGACAAATAATGTTGATTATTTGACGAATGACATAATAGATCCAATGTTAACATCTCCAAGACATACAAAATTATTGTGGGATATAATAATATCAGGAAATATATCCTCTAAAAAATTATTTTAGTTTCTTTAAATATCTAATAAAGATTTGAATGGTTTAACTATCTAATTTACATGGGAATGCAAATACAACTTGCTTGTTGTTAAGAACCACTGATACCGGATCGGTGCACATAAACTTCCGTTTCTTAGTATAAGTTTTATATAAATATTATAAACAATCTGTGTTCTCATTAATAAGTAGATTTTAAACCAAGTGGGTGTTCTGATCTCAAACAATTTGAATCAGTAAACAATTTATTTATCAACATCGTATGTTTCCATATTAATATTAAGAATTTCAATGCCACATTTTTGATATGGGTAATTCCACATGAAAACAGCATGGCATGCATTGGGCCGATTTTTTAGAGAAAAACTGATATCATTTTCGGATTCTACGCCCAAAAATTAGTCTAAATCCATGTTTACAGAATTTTTCGTCTGTTCTATTGCCCTGTACAACAAAAATTGTTTATTATTGATTTTCAGTCATTCTTGACCAACGTTTTAACTATTTTTGTTCTAAAAACAATGTCGCACATGATTCTTATCGAGAATTGAACGTAGAATCTGAAAATGGTATCAAAAACTAGAAAAATTCCAATTGGAACATGATAAACGCTTATTTTTGGTTTTTGTTACCTTTTATTAACATTTTTTTTTCAATAAACGCATATTTTTATTTTTTGACTTTTATACGCTGAATCTATTATCAGATAGTCAAACTTTAAGGTAATCCAAAATTTTTGTTGGGGAATCCAAGTTTAATAGATCAAAATTCATTTTGTTAACATTGCGTTTATTTAATCAATACTTGTATAATTTAGTTTTTCAGAACAATTCTTTTTATAAAAAAATAAGTGTTGCACATTGATTCTGATAGGAAATTTTCCGTAGAATTAAAAAGTGTAGTCTCAACTCAAAAAAGTACATCTACTATATTAAAAACTAACTTTTTAATTGAGAAAACGTCCTTTTTTTTGTTACGAAAAAAAAAGAGAATAGAAATAGTAAGTTAAATAAACAGGTTTGAAAATCAATTCCAAGCCTAAGTTTTTAAAGTTTTTAATCTGTCAAGTCTAAATAGTCGTCTCTCTGTTTTTTATATCGCTTTTTGTATTTCCTATTTTGAATAAGGCGCCGTTTAGTACGGGACACCTGCAGTAACTTATAGATGTCGCGCCCTCGAAATCAAACAGCTGACTTATTCTCATCTTACCGGCGTGTTTGCGTACCGCGAATAAACATAACCTTTAGTTTTCTTCACTGCCTATTTTAATCGAATGAGATGGAACGATTAAGTTTAAATAAATAATTACATAGTGTTCCCGTTGATCATGGATAGTTCAGGTTAGTATTGATGTGATTCAAATTTTCTTAATTGCTATAACTTATTGAAACGTAAAATTATGAAATTATGATAGTAATTTCAATTATTTTCAATGTTTGTAATTATTTGATTATAGGTGTATCGTTGGAAACTATTTAAACATTCAATGCACAAAAAAAGATTATGTCAGTTTCAAAAGCTTATCTGATGAAAATAAGGAATTGGTACAGTGGCAAACAGGTACCGTATTTGATGTTATAATAATAATTATCAAGAAACCGTGCATTAATTCTTTTTTCCGTCGACCTCATTATAAAATTGAGTTTTACGTACTCCCTGAATAATCATAAAGTAACACTTTTTAACTGTAATACTTTTCGTCCGCAAACACTTTTCGTCCGCAGACATCTGTCAATGTCAATTATTATTTTATGTCAAATTAAATAAAGTCGAAGTAACCAGTATTAAAACCCATTTTTAAGAAAGGATGAATTTAGTGACTACATAGGATATTACAGTACTTTAGGTACATACTGAAACATTTTAGATACTGCAGAATATTGTTTGTTTACTTCCATTTATAACCTCAATTTCTCAATCCCACACAACTTTGAACAAAAACAATTTGTTGTTCAAATTACAAGTAAATGATTTTAAGTGCTTTGAAATGATATTAATAAATTGTTTATAGTTTCTACAATGTGCGAAGCATATAGATGAGCCTGGTTGTAATCTCACAATACTCGATACATTGTTTTCAATATGTAACACTTTAACTTCTTTAAAGTTATTCATTTATAAGGTAAGACAGAATTCATACGACTTGAGAGTGCTTTAGACAATTTTATTAGGTAACATTTTGATACAGAAGCGGAGTTCCGATACAAAATTTTCACGATCATAAAATACAAAAACTTACAGTAGAAGTGAGTTAATCATGGGTACCTGTCTATTACTGTATTTGATTGATGTAAATAAGTAATAATGCTAATGGAAAACACAAGAACAGTAATTACTTGTGAAAAATCATTTGAATATTGATTCTGTCGCAGGAAAAACAAAAATAGAATCATATAAGCCATCAACATTACTGGGTTCAAGATTTATTCGTACACAAAAACAAGGTGAATTTCACAGTTTTCAATAAGCTGAAAGAAGATTATTACATTTTTTGAAACATTTTCGGAGTGAATCAAAAACTACGTTTGCATACTTTCTTACGGTCAGGCAATATTTTTATTGAATATAAAATGATTATAAGTCTGACCACGGTACAAACTCAGTCTTATAACTATTATATGTCCAATTAGTAAGAATCGACTTTAATGTGTTTAATAGGAGAAACTTCATTACATCTTTGATCATAAACAATTAAAGAAATACATTAATTTTGAGGGTAGGCTTCCAACTATAACTACATTTTAAATATACTTCAAAATAACACTACCTAAATGTAATTTTTATTATTTTAATAAATTGTAAAAAAGTACAAGTTTTACCTATTACCTATCATAATGAAGTGCTCTTATAAAAATTATGTGATTGTTGTAAACAAATGCTTTATCGGTATAATATTCGAACGCGAAAAGCTTTTATTTCCTTTAATAAATTTTGACACAAATGTTACAATACTGAACAGTGAAGTGAACATTAGGTACAGTAAAATCAGAACAAACGTAAAATTTTTGTTTAAAATTACTAAACATTTTGTTTTCAGTAAACGGTAATAAATAGAAAATTAATTAATTTAAGGTCAACGGAAAAAATTAATATGTACCTCGGAAAAAGTGCTTTTTAATAACCTCGCCTGTTTGCTTGCCTCGGCTAACGCCACGGCCAGCAAATTCAGTCTCGTACATAAAAGTGCACTTTTTTGTCCTTGTTACATAAATAACTATTTTTTCAGGTTTGGATACCTTTCTGCCAAATTCAAAACTGTGCCAAACTCATTACGATACATACATCAAGTGGTATGCCAACAATCAAAAAGTATGCTTTGATCCAAATTCTCGACATAAGACTCGTATTTCGAAAGGTCTACGGGAAGTGACAATTTACGTTACTAAAGAACTGAAGACTAAGTTGAACGTAAATGTGGCTCCTGGGATGAAGTATTGCAATTCATATCGTAAGTCACTCCAACAAAATCTGAATGAAGTTGATCAAAAAAACAGGAATGCAGAAAGTGTTTCAGATTTAAGTGACCCTGACAGCCAAAATTGGTCACAACCAACCTCTAACTGTTCAAACATTGATTCGCAGGTGTACAAGGAACAGATTGCAGATATATTTGATCAATTAAATTTGGATCGTATCAACTTTGATGGTACACAAAATTAATCAAAAGCGCCGTATTGAGAACGAAAAATTAAGGAAGTCAAAGGCGTGATGTGTAAAATCTAAAAACTGCGTATCACCTGACTAAAGACATTGAGTGTTCTTCATCAGATATCAAGGAGAAGGCGTCGTGTTTTGATGTTTTGATGGAAGGGATCAAACTTGCTATCTAATCTTGTAACTAAGCTACAAAACTTCAGTTGTTGACACTAGTACCAAATTTAGAACAAAAGAAAGTACAAGAATATTTAGAGATAACGCGGTATACTGCTGCTGCTGCCTGCAAATTGAGAGAAGAAAAAGGAGTGTATTCGGTTCCAGACAAGAAGGGTGGAAATAGAGAACTTTCCAATGAAGTAAAGCAGAAGTGAAAGTTTGGGAAAAAAGACTGTGCCAGCGTGGGAAAAAAAGTTTACAAACAAAAACAGTTGCTACTTTTCAATCTGCGAGAACTGTATGCAACTTTTAAAATAGCACATCGAAATCGGATTTTCTACATTCTGTGCTCTTTGACCAGGTGTGTGCTTGCCGGGTCTCCAAGTACTCATTCTATCTGTGTGTGCACTATTCATCAGAATGTAGAATTACAACTCCATGCTATCGATTCGAGGTTCACGTTGAAAGATGTTATGTCGCTGCTTGTTTGTGATCCGACGCACAAAAGATGTATGCTGCGCGAGTGCACAATATTTCCTACGGAAGAGTAAATCAATCAAATTCTGAGGGATATGTTCGATCAACGTTCTGGCATCGTTTCAACATCTGAAGGAGTTGATTTTGAAGAAGGAACAGAAGAAGATGACAGCCAAGATGAAGACAGCGTGATTCAATTCAAACAGTGGGTCAGCACCGATAGGGCCGAACTCATCACTCGCAGTATTCCGAAATTTGAGTTCTGCTTTTCACAAACTTCTGCCTCGCGCCTACACTACCACAGAACAGTTTAAACACCTTCAGAAGTTAAAAGATTCGCTGGAAAATGTTGCTTGTGTAATTTTGATGGACTTTAGCGTAAATTACAATTTTATTGCTCAAGATCAAACCCAAGCATACTATTGGACAAAAAATAATTGCACTGTTCATTCATTATGAACAATAAAACAAACTAGAACATCAAAGTTGGTGTTATCTCTCCGATAAATTAAAACATGACAAAACTATCGTTCATACTTTCCAAGAATGAATTATGGACTATCTCAAAAAAAATCTTCCTTAGGTTCGAAGCGTTCATTAATTTAGTGATGGATGCCTAGGCCAGTACAAAAATTGCAACAATTTCTTGTACCTGTGCGAACACGTTGCAAAATATGAACTCAGCGCCACCTGGTCATTTTTTGCGACATCACAGGGTAAGTCACTATGCGACGGAATCGGAGGAACCATAAAACGAGACACAACAAACGAAAGTTTGCGACGTCCATACGAGGATCAAATTCTCAATTGAAAAATTATTGGTCTTCTGCAAGCAACGCAATACAAATATTCACTACGAAATAGTTTGGAAAAAGGATGTAGATGCCCTCAGAAACACAGAAACCATCAAAGCATTTACAATTCTAGGTACACGCAACTTCCACGAATTCGTTCTGTCAAACGATCACATTATTCAATGTAAACAAGCTAGCACCGATCCAGAATATTGCTTGGCCTTTGGCCTTATCAAAAAAAGAAAGTTGAAATTTATGTTTTTAATTAATTTTACCTTACGAGGATGTATTGATATCTAGTTAGTCTAGACCAGTTCCTTGCATAAACAAAATATTGCGTTACCATAACAACGAACAATAACTTATTAGAAGTGTAAATGTAAAGTTTGACGTCAAAAAAGTAAACCAGAGTCACGCAATAAATTAAATGAAAAAAGATGTCCACCGAAATTGTGAAAATCGAAAAATTGGAGTATCGAGCCATCATCAAGTACTTGTATTTAAAAGGGTTAAGAAGTAAGCAGATTTACGAAGATATGCTTAATACCCTTGGTGATCAATGTCCTTCGTATGCAACCGTCAAAATTGGAATGCAAGCTTCAAAAGAGGTAAATTTTCCATTGAAGATGATGACCGATCTTGAAGGCCAGTTTCTGTGTCAGTCCCCGAAAATATCGATGCAGTTCATGACATGATTTTATCAGACCGTCGAATTGGGCTAAAACGGATATCTGAAGCACTGAATATTTAATACGAACGCGTTCATCATATGGTTCGCGTCAATTTGGACATGAGAAAAATTGCTGCAAAATGGATCCCCAAATGTTTGAATGTTGACCAAAAGCGTGCAAGGGTAGAAGCATCGCGTTCGATCTGTGGTCGATTTGAAAACGATGTAGACTTCTTAAACCAAATTCTTACTATGGATGAGACTTGGGTACATTTCTACGATCCAGAAACAAAGCAACAATCGATGGAATGGCGACACTCTGGTTCTCCAAGACCTAAGAGTTTCGTGTCCAAAAATCTGCTGGAAAAGTTCTTGCTTCAGTTTTTGGGATTGCCATGGAGTAATCATGATTGATTTTTGGATAAGGGTAGAACAATAACTGGAGATTACTATTCGACATTACTGACCACTCTACGGGAAAATATTAAAGAGAAAAGACGCGGAAAGTTATCCAAAGGTGTTTTGTTTTGCAGGACAACGCCTCTGCACACAAATCTCATGTTGCCATGCAAAAATTCGTGATTTAGGGTTTGAATTACTAGAACACCCTCCTTATTCACCCGATTTGGCTCCGTCCGACTATCACCTCTTTCCTCAACTAAAAAAAAGTTTAAAAGGTCGTACATTTTCTTCCAACAAGGAGGTAATAGAAGCTGTAGAGGTCTGGTTTGTAGATCAAGAAGAAAAATTTTTTTTTAAAGGTCTAGAGACGTTGCAGGTTCGCTGTAATAAATGTATCCAATTAAAGGAGAATATGTTGAGTAATAAAATATTTTGACATTGAAAGTTTGTTTTGTACTATAGTAGGCTAAGAATTTTTCAATATATCCTCGTATATTAATTTGAAATGTTTCTCCAAAAATTTTTTTAAAATTATATTTGTTTCTTTTAATAGATTATTTATCCTTCTTGATAGGGAGGGTTATTAAAGAAAAACGCTTATTTGTAATTCAAACGTTGCTTAAATTGAATAAAAAATAAGCGTTTTTCTTTAAATAAGCCTCTCCATCAAGAAAGGATAAATAATCTATCAAAACAAATATAATTTCAATTTTCACCCTGTTTTATCAACATACTATTGCTATTCTCTTTTTGTTCGTAACAAAAAAAATGTACGTTTTTTCAATTAAAAAGTTAGTTTTAATGTAATATATGTACTTTTTTGAGTTTTAGACAACACTTTTGAATTCTACGGAGAATTTCCTATAAGAATCATGTGCAACACTTATTTTTTTATAAAAAAATTTTTTCTGAAAAACTAAATTATACAAGTATTGATTAAATAAACGGAATGTTAACAAAATGAATTTTGATCTGTTAAACTTGGATTCCCCAACAAAAATTGTTGATTACCTTAAAGTTTAACTATCTGATAATAGATTCAGCGTATAAAAGTCAAAAAATATTTAATAACATTTTTGAAAAAAAAGTAACAAAATAAGCGTTTATCATGTTCCAATTGGAGTTTTCTAGTTTTTGATACGATTTTCAGATTATGCGTTCAATTTTCGATAAGAATCATGTGCGACACTTATTTGTTTATTAAAAATATTGCTTTTAGAACAAAAAAGTCCAAACGTCGGTCAAGAATGACTGAAAATCAATAAAAAAAACAATTTTTGTTGTACAGAGCAATAGAACAGACGAAAAATTCAGTAAACTTAGATTTAGACTAATTTTTGGGCGTAGAATCCGAAAATGATATCAGTTTTTCTCTAAAAAATCGGACCATTGCATGCCATGCTGTTTTCATGTGGAATTAACCATATCAACAGTGTGGCATTGAAATTCTTAATATTAATATGGAAACATACGATGTTGATAAATAAATTGTTTACTGATTCAAATTGTTTGAGATCAGAACACCCACTTGGTTTAAGATCTATTTATTAATGAGAACAAAGATTGTTTATAATATTTATATAAAACTTATTGTAAGAAACGGAAGTTTATGTGCAGCGATCCGGTATCAGTAGTTCTTAACAACGAGCAAGTTGTATTTGCATTCCCATGTAAATTAGATAGTTAAACCATTCAAATCTTTATTAGATATTCAAAGAAACTAAAATAATTTAATGTTGCAGAAATAACATGGTGCGATTAGTTATGTCTTTGAACGCGAAATTTATATAACAGCACATTACGGAGACTTCAAAACATTTACGATTAATTAAAATGTGAATTATGAATGAAAATTAAATAGTGCTTTGTAAATTCTGCATAATTTATGTTTGCTAAGATCAGACGATGTTGCTTTCTATATATTTATACAACTTCATATGTCTGAATTAAGACGACATGCGTCTTCCGTAATAACCTTTAAATTATATGCAACTAGATTCTAAAGATAGAATAGATCTATGCGAATATATGATTATTAGTAATAATATAAATCTTCGAACGGGTGTGCTTAAAAATAATTTATTAATATATATGATTTACGATTGAATTCCAACAGATGTTTTCAAGAAAATAGTTGAATACATGGCTTTCCACAAATGGATACGCAATTCTTGTATCTTGTTATCTTGTAATTGCCGCTTAAGAGAGTTAATCGTACAACTATTTGTGATACTCAATGTTCGCAATACTTTTAGAGGAATTTTAATTGGCTGCATTAATACGGTAACAAGAATAGTCAGCGGTTACTTTACTAGTTTTAAAGCAATCGTAACTTGCGAAGAACACTCCATTAATTTTTAACAAGAATAAAAAATTCAATGTACAAATAAGTATCTAACCTAGTTGGTTGGTTAAATTGCGGTTCAGTATGGGTAACTGTCTTGTAAACAATTAACGTTACAGTGAATCGATGAATTTTTGTTTGGCATTCAAATCGGGTCCAGAGTTGCAGACAAATAATTTAAAACTTGTTTAGTTTATTTGGAAGAAAACAACGTCAATGGTATAAAAGGACCATCCAGTTGAACGTGTTTTGTCGAAACAAAAAATTCGTAGTGTTTCTTTTATTTATATGAGACTTTGAATGTTCCGACCGAGGTGGTGATGTAATTAAGTAAGGCGCGCCACCCATTAGAAGAAGCGGCCTCTCGTAAATCTCCCCTTTTGTCTTGTTCCACACTCTAATCCTTTTTTTTTTCATTGATTATTTTTTTCATAGAGGGGACACCTTATACTTTCGGTTGTTCGATGTGCTTTCCGTGTTTTGAACTTATCTCGCGAGAGATCTGAATCTCGGAATATCAGCGATATCTTTTACCTTCGCCGACGATGGCGCCAAGATATCCCTCATTAACGTACCAAAGTCTCACGTGTCAAGAAAACATATCTTTGAATGAACGAACGAGATGGACATTGACAAAATCGAGCATCGCGCCATTGTTTTTATATTGTCCTTTTTCGACATGATTAATGAGTACGAGAATCTGCGGAAAGTAAAATATAGTCGATATATAAAACTTCTTCATATTAAAGCTTGGTTGCGTAAATTGTATATAAATCTTGCATTGTACGCGCGTATGTGTTTGACAAGCATTCGAGATGATACGTTGTAAAAACAACCCCCGTCCGCCCCAGTTTGGTTGAAAATTACGTGCCTTGTAAAACCACGCGGCGGGCTCGTTTGCATAAGTTTTACTTTCCAAGATTAACAACGCGCGGAAAGTATAATGGAGCGCCTCCCTTCCACCGGGAAGGGTGGTTTTTATGGTTATGCGACACAGTAATGAACGTCGCCCGCTGGTACTGTGTATGAAGCTTAATTTTTATAGCAACCGCGTACTCGTTCAGATCTGAGAAGTTTATAAAGTTAGGCCCACTTTTTAAAGGATTTTGAGATTCGTTAACAGTTTTAACAAACGCGGTATAACACTTCTACAACCCTCGGAGCTTCCCGCTGCGCCCGCAACATTTTCGCGAAATAGCGGTGTGATTACTTTCTCAAGTTTTTTAATATCCTCTATAGCAGCGTTGAACATGACACGTAATTTTCGAGAATTTTATTTAATGGCGCAATTAGATTATGCAGAAACATTCTCGACTTTTTTTTGCTTAGTTGGAATTTTATGTTCTTAAAACTTGATCGCAATGACAATTTTCAAAATTGGATTGTTATTCAAACTATCTTATGTTATAAATGGGGATTACACGGAAAAAGAATTTGTGAACTAACAAATCACTCGGTAGATCGTTAACACCGAGTTGCTTAAATATTTGTGGTGATATAGTGAGGTCGACGCTTGTGACTGAACGTGTAAACACGACGCGTTTGCAGCGTCGGTCATCAGCAACTAAACTAACCTAGTCGTCAATCATTTGCTTTGACATTTTGTTGCTTTATAAATACACTAGGGGATAGATAAAATAACTCGTCTTTATCTCGCGACGGTTGAACATCTCATTTAAAAAATATATTTCTTAGGGCAATTTTTTACAATTAACTTAAACGAACACTTTTCTGTCGGTCGTGGATCATTAAAAACATTTTAAAACTCATCTCTTGTTTAACGAGCTCGAGTTTATCTAACTTATCTAAAGGCTTACAATCTAATTAATATCAATTTTTATTTTGAAATCATACATTTTTCCCGCGTTTTATTAATAGTCTTTATTAAAGTACTATTTCATCATCAATGCCTTTATTAAAGTGGAAGCTTGATTGAATGTGTTTTCAAACTATTTTCTAATATATTATGTTGGTCTATAGATGCAAACGTAAACATTTTTTCCTCCAAAAAAATGAAAGTAAACCAAGAACTATAGCATGTTTGCTCAACTGAAATAGCTTCAAAATTCCGTTCCATTTCGGGAAAAGTAGTTAATAAATTATGTGAACGCGATTCTATCTATACTCAGTATACTATTGGCGCGGAGTAATAAACCTGTCAGAATTATCGAATCTCCCGTATTACAGTGGCGTAGGTACCTGATCCGTTTGGAAAATCATATTTTTAGTAGGTAAATATATTATAATAGTCAAATCTACCTTGATATGAATTATTATGTGGTTTCTTTTATTGTTTCAATCCTAAGAGCCTAAAAATCGGTCCCCGCAAATTAATTGTAATTGTAATAAATGTACTGACGATATCTGCATTACTATTTTATTTTATATTTATGTCATATATTATTTATATGTTATTTATTTTATTTGTATAGTAGATCACATTACAAATTTTACTTCTTACGTATTATATACCATTATTTTGTATCTTGGTATAATACCCACATCTACGGCTATGATTCTCGTTTCGTCAGTACCTGGGCTAATGGCAACGTGTTTACACAGATTAAACTATTGTTCTCAGACCCTAGATGGGTCGATATGCTGCAAGAGCGGCACAATGATTGTATAAAGAATTATTTCAAGCAATTATGATTTATTACTCCGCGCCAATAGTATACAGACTTTATAAACTAACTTCTGTATGTACCATTCTTCTCGATAAAGTTCAACCTACAGCAAGGTCAGTTAATTGTTACAATTGCAAATTAATTACCTATTCAATCATTTGTATGTATACATATAAATAGATTCTGTTTATATATAATAAATTAATCAGATTGTAAATCTGATTGCATTTTTGGTAATGAATCATATGTCAATTTGGGAAACTTTCTCTTCTTCGGTTTAGATATTATGAATTTCATATGTCTGATTTTCGGCAGAAACAATCAATTACTTAATGGAAAAGCGGAAGAAGGCTTTATTATTACTTAATTCTTATTTTTTCCCCATCAATACGGGGGTAATTGCAAAACGGGGTAACAGCAACATGATGTAGTAGTTCGTCTGGTTTTTATGTGTTAGTCTTACTTGTCAACGTTGTTTATATTTATATCAGCCTCTTATATTCCAGATTTGGGTATTTTTTCTGCTTTTCGGCCGTGATAAGAAGGATTAGCCATAATATTCACAAAATGTTGTTTTAAGCATGGCAGTCAATTTTCGAACACGTAGTCAATCATATTTACAAATGGTAATGATGTAGAAGTAATAGGTTTCGATATTAATTTAGTTGTTGAGGACAAACATCAACCTGCTTTACTTGTTAACATAAAACAAGTTACTGGTTATTTGCCTAGTATTTTAAAATCTAATCACGTTAAATAAAATTTTTCTAAAGGAGATTATGGGTCCATCCAAAATTTCTTGTCCAATACTCATTTGGATAAATTATTTGAATTCACTGATATTGATGAGTGCGTCCGAAATGGTTTCATTTTGATCTTATTTCTATAATTAAAGAAAAGAAGTGGTGCCATAAACTTGACAAACAAAACCGTAATACAGTTTTTTACCAAATATTTTCTAGTCTCTGAGGTACTTGTACATCTCTTTCTAGTCTAGGTTACAAAAACTATATCAGAGATTGAAAACTCTGTTCAACCCAACATAAACTGCCAATTCGATAAACAAACTTCTGCTTTGCCTTCTCTTATGCATTACGGTAACCTCTCTTCATCTGATGGCTCTAAGATTGCTAAATTTTTGGCTAAGCACTTTTCTAAAATCTATGAGAACTTAAACAACTCTGTAAATTATAAAGTCAAATGTTATTCCTCTAATTCTTCGACCCATATACACAAATATTCTACATCTGATGAAGAAATTAAACAGGCAGTTATGTCCCTTGATGTCAGAAAATCTTCGGTTCCGGATAACATACCTCCACTACTGAAAAATTAAGAACTTGCGGCCACCAATTCCAAACACCGCATTAAAGAAGAAACTTTTATCTACAGGCCCTTTTAGCCACTTTTTATACTTCTGTTTTTTTTATTTTAATGAAACGTAATGGTTTGCTTTTTATTACACAAGTTCGTTTTTCCTACTTTTGCTTTTTTTTATTATTTATTTATTTATTTATTTGTATGATACATTTTTAATATTGCATTGTTATGTAAGTGTTATGTTTGGTGCCCCAGAAGATCAGTATAAACCTGTATAGTGTGGTGACGAAACCGTGTGCAATTGTGGATTAAGTTTATTCCATTACATACGTACTCTACCAAATCGAACTTTGATTTTATTTTTTTTTTAAATGAGTGACTTCCGCCGCCAATCTCAAACACCACGTTAAAGAGGAGGCTTTTCTCTATCAGGCGCTTTTAACCGTTTTTCATACTTTTGCTTTTTTCGATTAAATGAGTCTTAAAGTTTGAGTTCTATGTATGTAACGTACTCTACCAAATGGAACTTGAGTTTTTTTTTTGAGGACTTGCCACCGCCAGTCCCACACACCACATTAAAGAGGAGGCTTTTCTTTATCAAGTGTTTTTAACCGTTTTTCATACTTTTAATGAGGCTTAAAGTTTGCGTTCTACCACATATGTACTTTAATAAATTAAACTTTGAATTTATTTTTTAAGAATTTGCTGCCGGTAATCTCAAAACTATCTTAAAATAGAGGTTTTTTTTTGTATCAGGTCCTTTTCACCGTTTTTTATACTTTTGCTTTTTCGATTTTAATGAAGCTTAAAGTTTGCATTCTATTACATACGTACGAAATTGAACTTTAAATTTATTTATTTATTTTATTTAAGTACTTTAATTAGCCAATCTCAAACACTACTATCAGGCCCTTTTAAACGTTTTTCAAACATATGTTTTTTTTTATTTTAATGAGGCTTAAAGTTTGCGTTCTATTACCTACATACTCTACTAACAATATATATTTCCACCAAAATTAAGTTTTTAGCATTAAGTGTTATATCCTTATAAGGGAACGTAACCTCCTCTTTAACGTGATGTTAGAAATTGGAGGCAGTAAGTCCTTAATTTTTCAAAAAAAAAATTCAATTCAAAGTTCAATTTAGTCAAGTACATATGTCACAGAACGCAAACCTTAAGCCTCATTAATATCGAAAAAAAAGCAGAAGAATAAAGATCGACTAAAAAGGCCTGACAGAGGAAAGCCTCCTCTTCATTGTTGTGTTTACGATTGGCGGCGGCAAAGTCCACAACTTAAAAAAAAATTAAAGTTCGATTTGGTAGGATACTTATGTAACAGAATGCAAACTTTAAGCCTCATTAAAATCGAAAAAAAAACCCTTTTTTTTTAACGTGGTGTTTGAGATTGGAGGCGGAAAAAGTCCTTAATTAAAAAAAATGGATTCAAAGTTCAACTTATTGAAGTACATATGTCATAGAACGCAAACTTTAAACCTCATTAAAATCGAAAAAAGTAAAAGTATGAAAAACGATTAAAAGGACCCGATAGAGGAAAGCCTTCTCTTTAACGTGGTGTTGACGGGGGCAAATCATAATTTTTTCAAAAAAAAAAAATTTTTTAATCCGAAGATCGAATTCTTTCAGTACGTAATTTTGTGTTTAGTTTTTAATTACTATTAACTATGTATAAAAATGATTAAACTGTATTAAAACACTATAACTTAATTTTTAAATTCAAATTTTAATATAATTATCTACTACTATAAAAAATTGTCTTTACTCACTTGTTACACCATTATATTATATTTTTAATTTATCTCTCGATAAAGGTATCTTTCCTCATTCTTAGAAATCGTCTTATATTATATTTTACTTTCGGTAGTCTCTCGTACTCATTAATCATGTCGAGTAACGTCGAAAAAGAACAATATAAAAACAACGGACCTATTTCCGTCCAGTCCGTTTTACCTAAAATTTTTGAGTCCTTTATTTGCTTCGAACTAAAAGGCTACTATTATTTCCCAACAGCATGGTTTTTAATTGATTGAAACTTCTTACTATAATTTTTTTTCCTTTAGGTATTTTCTCAAGTAACTTGAGTCTTCTATAGGAATATAATAAGGGGCTTTCAGGTAAACACCATAAGAATGCATTTAGCCAACGTTTCGACTGGATTAGTACTGTCTTTCTCAAGGCATCTAACAGTGAATGGATTAGAACCAGAACAATTTTTTTCGTGGGTCCAGTGAAACATCCACACCAGTCAATAAATTAATTAAATAATTATGCGTCTAATTAATAAAATTTATTTGGAATATTTGAAGGTGACGATTTTTAATTGATTGGAAACTCCTTACATCATTTTTTCGTTTAGCATGGTTTTTGTTCCGGTAGATCAACAATAACAAATTTGTTAACTTATCAAACCTTTAGTAACATAGCAATATTTGAACTTTTTAAAAAAATCGAAAAAACTGACATCACCCGAAAATAAGTTATATAAGGGAACTACGAAAAACCAACGCACACAATTCAAAGGTCTCCAAGTCGATTCTATGTATGCAGCTTTTTCCACAGTGTTGTTGAAATTAATCATCATATACTTTGTAAAAAATTATAAGCTAATGGAATTTCTGGTAATTTAGCAAAACGTACCCAAACGGTGAAACTTAAGTGTTTCCGCTATGTTCCTTTTCCAGTTCTGTCTGGAGTGCCCCATGATTCTCATCTTGGTCCTTTTCTATTTCTCCTTTTTATCAACAATATTGGTCGTGCTCTATCTGATTCAGAATTTTTTTTGTTTGCTGACGATTTGGAAATATTCTTAAGGATATCTTCGTTCTCAGACTACATTAAATTACAAACTTTCAGATTGGTGTGAAGCAACTAAATTGCATTTAAACAGATCAAAATGTAACTTTATATTTTTTTCCCATATAAAATATCCAGTTTCCTATTTCTATACTCACTTTCAAACTGTCAAAACTAGCTCTTTTAAAATTCTCGGTTTTATTATCAGAAACAGTTATCAGTTCAATAATCCACATTGTTATGTTCTCGTTATAAATTATTAGTTCGACCAATCATAGAGTACGTTACAACCATTTGAAATCCGCAGTATAGTGTTAACGCAACATTACTTCAGACAGTACAAAAAAAAAATTTAAAAGCATTAAACTTCAAACTAAGATATGATTCTTCTCCTAACTTTGCAGCATCTTATTTTAAACTGTCCGATTTAAATGTTAGAAGAAATTATTTTGATTTAATATTTCTTTTCAAATTAGTACACTGTCCAGAACTTCTCTCACAATTTAGATTTAATGTTCCTGCTAAACAACTAAGACATAATAAAACATTTTTCATTGAACATAAAAAAATAGATTTTTCTTTACATTCTCACGTGCACTATTAGTGTTCCTGACCATACTGATTTATTCAATTCTTCTAATGCTATTATTAGAAAACACATAATTAATTATAACTTTGATGTATTGTAATGCATTTATAATTAATTTTTATTTATATTTTTTAATTAAGTTTTTGACCAGTATATTAGTAAATAAATAAATATCTTCATCTTCAGTTTTCTTGGATTGAAGGTTTCAGATCCTCTATAAATAACTATAAGTTCCGGTGAATTTTTAAGTCAGGTGTTAATATTTATAGCTGAAATCCTAGCATGGATCCAGAATTGACCAGTATTGACTCACTATTTATCCAAGAGTACAGTGCGTTTATAAATGTTTAAGTCGAGGTCAAACAAAAGACGAATAAATATTAGGTTGGTAAAAATAGTTTATGTAATTTTTTTCGTCTAATTTTTGTTGCTGCTTTTGGGTTAGTTTTAGTTTTTTAGAACTTAGAAGCAAATATAAGGCTACTAGGTAAGAATTTAACAGTTATATGATGGTTTTTACCAAGGAACGCGATGTTTCTATGATAGAATTAGGTTTACGATTTAGAATCGTGTGTATTCAACAATTTCGACAACATTTTTAGGATTTTAAATTCAATCGCCTTAATTGTACTGATCATAAACGCAACATTATTGATCGGTTTGAAGATAGAAGTTGCATTTATAAAAAATCAACTGAAAGACCTACAAAACTAACTACAGAAACTCTAGAATTCACCAAAGAATTGTAGCGAGCCCAAAAAAAATGTATAAGACAATTTTTGATGCAAACAGGTTTATTTTTCCATAAATTTAACATTTTAATACAGAGAAGCCTGATTCAATTTATTTGGTTATACGTATAAATACCTAAAACGTGCTCATTTCTGAAGTTGCTATTTCTAGAAGATGCATAATAGGTCCTGTGTTTTTTCAAGAAACTATAACGGCTGAAAGATAAAGTATTTTTGGCGCTAACTGATAATGATGAATTAAGACACGGGCACCACCCTATACATACAGAAATTAAAATTGTTTGAAGAGTTTTATGAACTTAATTTATGGTTACCAGCATCTCCAAATTTAACACCTTTAGATTTTTATTTTTTTGGCCATATTTAGAATAGTTTACTATAGAATCGTTTACACACACTTTTGAAAAACTTGAAGAAGCAATAAGAAATGAAATTAGACAAATTATTGAAGAATGTATTCGGAACGAAGGTCACATTTTCAACATTTATGTAGTTTACAATTATAAATTGTTTATTTACAACATTTTACAATTATTTGTTGTTTAGTTACATATTTAAATAATTGTTTAATTTTCAATAATTATTAAACTTATGTAATTTTCGTGTTTATTTATTATGACAGTTAAGATTGGTAATTTTTTTAATCTGCCAATTAGCTCTTGTACTGTCAGCTTAGACATTAATGAACGCTCTGTATAACTCTTTCTTTCAATAATTTCTGATTTGTCTTAAGATACGTAGTCCCAAGTAATGATTTCGACTTTTTCTCTAAAGGACCTATATCAAACTAGAACCAGGTCTAATTAGATGCTCATTAAATACTATGTTGTTAAATTATGGGTTCTATGTAACGTACGGCGGTGTCAGCTTTCGATTAAGCTTCAATCAACTAAGGAGGAAACATTATTTTGGTAAACCGATTGTGTATGATTCACACCCAAAAAACTAAAAAGAAAGCGTTATTTTGAATTTTTTACGCAAGAATTAAAGGATAATTAGATGCAAATTAAATCCCCCATTGTCGAATTAACGGCTCGATGTTTTTGATGAAATATGTAGCGGTTCCAGTTTGAAATCAAGTTTTAACAACCGCACGTAAATACTAAGAACGAATCATTAATTTGGATAATTGTTAATGCAAGAATTAAGGGCAACTAATGCTAATTAAGTGCCCTATTGTTTAATGAAACGGGCATGTGGCGGTTCCAGCGTGAAATACGAAATACAATTTACCCCAAAAACATTGAACATTTAATTACAGAATAGAATTGTCATCGAATTAGGCCTTAATGTCTGCGTAAAGAATTTAAAAAGTTAATAGTTTCTTCTTAGTTTTCATGTGTTGCGGTTGTAGCTTGATCTGAAGGTGGAACCGCCACACATAGTACTAAAAAACATTGATCGCTGAAATTCGACAATAAGGCATGTAATTAGCATCTAATTAATCCTTAATTCTTGCGTTTTTAAATTATTGGTAGCTTCTTAGTTTTTAAGCGTTGCGGTTGTAGCTTGATCTCAAGCTAGAAATGCCACAAAATTTATCAAAAAAACTTAATTCGATAACAAGGTATTTAATTAGCATCTAATTAATTCTTAATTGTTGCATCCATAATTATTCAAAATTACGATTTCTTCTTGGTTTTTGGGTGTGGCGGTTGCAGCTTGATGGTAAGCTAGATCCGCCACACGTTTTCCCAAAAAAACATTGGGCATTTTATTTGACAAAGGGCTACTTAATCATCATCTAATTAACCTTTAATTTAAACGGCTTTGGTTATCCAAAATAAAGTTTCTTGTTTTACCTTGATCTGTAGAATCTAGAATTTTAATCAATCGTATGTGTAACAATAGTTTAATGGTGTAACAAGTATATAAAAACAATGGTGTGACTTAAATAATTCTATTGAGTAAACAAACAATAGATTACCGTTTTTAATGTTTAATTAGTATTAGAAAATTGTAGAGTAAAGCTACTAGTCTTAACTTTCATCTTAACTTAACTTAACTTCAACAAATAATATAGAAAACAGAAAAATCAAAAGTATGTAATTGATATTAATATTATTTAATAAATAAATTAAAGTAAAATTAAGCAAGTTTTAATAAATTTAATTATTTTTCTAGACTTTAGAAAATAGTTTGCTGGAAAGAGAAGGATTTCCTTCCAACAAGCATTTCTTCTCGTTTTAGCACTATTTTCTTCTAGTGTATGCTGTTTACTAATTTCAGTAAATCGCTTCTTTATGATTTCATAAATCTTCAACGTTGAGGAAGGTCATTTAAGGGTTAAATAATTCATTAAAAACAATATTCGCTTAATTTAAGGCTCAAATCGCCAACAAGTTTTTTCAGAAGGTGTGAAAAAGTCGTCTTATTAACTGCCGATTCCCTATGGTTTTTCAATTTACAGTCCTGAAGAATCACTCTCCATTTTTTCTTGAGTGGTGCATAATAAGCCACATCAAGTGGTTGTATAAGGTGAGTCGTATTTGGTGGCATGAAGATAAAACTTATCTTTGTTGGCAGTTTTGTATCAAATGGTGATTAATGTGGGATGATAAATTATTCCCAATTATGAACTTCTTACTGGGAAGACATGAAGCCCATGGAACTACTATTAATGTAAACAATCTTCAAAACTTGTATAGTCAAACCATCCAGAAGATGTACGGTTGTACCTTGTGTTTGGTGGTCCTCCAATTGTCCATTGATTGTATATTTGTTCTACCTTATAAACAACATATGGTGGCATAGTTTTTCCATTGCCTGTGATGGCGAACATCACTGAAATTGAAGTCTTGGTGCTGTTCGTTAGTCGTTCAGAGTATTTTGTTCCTCTTCTGAAAATACACTTAGTAATTCCCGGATCATCAGATAGATTGGTCTCGTCATAGTTGAATATTTTGCTAATGGAAACCCCTTCCAGCGATTTTGTCTAGTTCAAAATAATTTTGAAATTCTGTCCATGTTTTCTCAGCTAGCTCCTATTTAATGTTCTGGCAACTTCTTTTGGACAATCTCTCTTTATGTCTAGAGGAAAAGTTCAGAGCCCAAACAACGCCACGAAGATTATCGGGGAATTTCAAAAATTTTCGTCCACTGCAGTCTAAGAACTTCTTAACTACTCATGTCAAGTCGAAGCAGGTCAGTGGGCTTACATAGTCCGCAGCTAACATTAAGAGCTCTACAAAACTTCGTTCTTCTGCTTCACTCAATATTATTAGGCATCCTGTACTTGAATTACCATGTCTATTGTTAACTTTGTTCCAAATCAACCACAAATGAATCTTGGGTTTTCCGGTAGCTACATTTTTTTCAACTTGACTGCATGGAGAGCTCGAGCCATCTGCTCCTTGTATTTTCTTGCACCCAACTTCCTCATATACGTTCTTCCCATGATAAATTGCAATCTGAGAAAGAAAGAAACATAAATTACTGGTGTGAAATTATCCCCAAGGAAGATCCGGTTGCAATCAAAATCAAACACCTTGAAAGTGGCAAAGCCGATCAAAGCGAAAATACCGGTACAACAAATCACCAAACAAAAATATCAACATATTGTTGCAATGAAATAGAGGCATATGTTTTGTACATACCTTGGAACACTAGTGATGTCAGATTAGCCAATTTTCCTTTGTCCACTGTTTTGATTATTGCTTCAAAACTCGGAATTTTGTCAGAGGAAACTATACTTGTAGGCACATGCCTAGTGAACAACTGCGCACAAGGCAGATCATCTCAATGTTGCCGATTTGCGGATTCAAAACAGTTTTTTAGTGATGGTCACACTTGTGCAAAGTTACTCCCTTTATGCTCCACCGTACATTATTTCAACACGTCCCAGCAAAACGATGGTGATACCAATAAACACCAGTAATTTTGATCGAAAACTTCCAGTTTATAATATTATTTAAAAAACTGCGATAACGGTAACCTCACAACCAATGTCCCTGACTCTTTGATCATTAATAAAGTTAGCATATAGACGCAAAGAAGTTATGTGAATGGAAACACTCGTTCGAACTATGCTTTTTGTGCAGTTTTTAGCGTTTTCCGATTTTTTGCAGATTCCATTCTCATTGTTAATCTTCTTGTCACTTTCTTTTATAACGAATTCCACATAGTACATATTCAAAATTATCAATTTTTTTGTGATTACTTACTGTCTTTATTTCTATAAGTCAAAAGTTCCTATATTAATTTATTTTGTAATGAAATATTATTCCAAGGTCCTTTATTGAATTGACTCTGTCTAAGACTAATCCATTAATATAACGCTTAACTTTCCTTGTAGAACTTATAATTTTACATTTGGAAATATTTAAATTTAAGTTATCGTTTATAAACCATTGGCAGACAATTTCCAAATTCGATTGCAAATACATGCAATTAACAATAAATTTTTAAAAAAATTATTTGCAAGTAATAGTTTCAGGCGTCTAATTGGATTTGGTAGATCATTAATAAAAATTAAAACAATGAAATTGGAGTAAATCATCATCTAAATCAAATTTATGTAATTTTTCAATAATATAAATTGGTTTAAAAATACATTAGTCGGTAATACAGAATTCCATCAATTGTGATGCTACGATTTAAAAGTGAAAGTTACTGTAATTACTAGATGCGAAAATAGTAGTTTGACACTATGACAACCTCTAAAAAAACCGTTTAAAAAAATCTTTATTAGAACCACCAACTTATACAAAATTTAGTTGTAGAAAACCAGTGGTTTAGAATTGCAAAAAAAATTACTTCATGGTATACGTTTTGCAACTGGCTGTGCATGGATTTTCAAGTACCTAACTACTGTTTCTCATTTTTTTCAAATTTCTTTTTATTACTTTTGCGAAGATGCATCCCATTTGTTTATATCAATATAAACTTTGATTGTGATTTTCAAATCGATTATTGATTTGGTGGTACCTTATTTTTCGATTTCTTAGCATGTGTGTTCAATCTAAAATTTTTTCGTAATTTGCTGTTTTTATTTAAGATATAAATTCTGTGAATTTTCGAAGTGTGAAGAATATTCACTATCTTTCTTCTATACAATCAAGTTTACCATTTAATAATCAAAAATTTTAAGTTATAATAGATTGTATAGATTTTCTTTAAATTTATTATACTTGGACAAACAAATTTCACCTTACACTGATAATTAATTTATTCTTTAATTTTATTAGTTAAAACTAGTCATATTTTTAAATATAAGAAATTGATAAGAAGTATTATTATTTATTTAAGAAATTGAAGCGACTGAACACATTGGGAGAGAAAATATTCTTTACGCTAATGGATCTGTTTTTTATCTATGTACTAATAGCGTTTTAGTATTTATTTAATTTAACCGCATACAAACGATGTTTTAATAAACGCATTAAATATATTTTTACAAATAAATATATCGACATAAAATGCATAGCTATCTCATAAATATTAATAAATATATAACAACTTCATAATCTTTATATGAATCCCTCTTTAATATACAATTAGATTACAAAATTTCGTCCCCCAATGCATACTTCGTTCTTAGGTCTTTAACGACATTCGCGTTTCAAAGATAACTACAACATATAATCTTGTTGTATTAAAATTGTGACATTTAGTTATTGTGAATATTTATGTAGTAATAGCCACCAGATGTAGAGATCGTAACCGCTTGGTAAATTATGTAATAAAGTCCTTTTCCAAGTAATATCACCTAAACTATTATCGTATTTATTCGTATGTTGATACAATAAATTGAACCATCTGGTTCAATAAATTTAGGTATTAAAATACAAGCAAAAAGTTGATGGCACATAACCTAATCATACAAAGTAAGATTCATTTAACTTTAAAAAACCATGCAAAACAGTATCTGATTAATATTAAACGAATGTTTATTAAACAAGATGCAAAGTAAATTGTGTTATGAAAATTAAGTTTGTCAAAAATCTCGAGAACATAGTGCAAATGCATGTAAAAAAGTAGTTAATGCAAAGTCTTTTTACTTAATTCCATATACACCTGCAACATCTGCACTTGTATACATGAATCAATAAATTAACATTCGCGCAGAAAGAACAATTTCAACTGTCAAATTATTTTAAACGTTTCGTGCAAAAATGCTTATTTTAATGGTACAATTTTGTAACTGTAACTGCTTTCAAATTTTTAACTTACGTAAATCATTGTAATCATTTTTAAACATATTTGTTAAGTGAGTTAAATTAACAGGATACTTTATTGGCGTTTGTTCATTAATTTTTGAATATGTTGAACAATATTCATTGTTTTATTTATTTATTTATTTTATTTATTAATTTATTTAATCCTTATTACCCAACAGCGGTAGCCAATTATAGGACAAAATTCAAAATACAAAATGCAAAATGCGAAATACAAAATACGAATTACGAAATACAAAATACAAAATACGAAATACGAGATACGAGATACGAGATACGAGATACGAGATACGAGATACGAGATACGAGATACGAGATACGAGATACGAGATACGAGATACGAGATACGAGATACGAGATACGAGATACGAGATACGAGATACGAGATACGAGATACGAGATACGAGATACGAGATACGAGATACGAGATACGAGATACGAGATACGAGATACGAGATACGAGATACGAGATACGAGATACGAGATACGAGATACGAGATACGAGATACGAGATACGAGATACGAGATACGAGATACGAGATACGAGATACGAGATACGAGATACGAGATACGAGATACGAGATACGAGATACGAGATACGAGATACGAGATACGAGATACGAGATACGAGATACGAGATACGAGATACGAGATACGAGATACGAGATACGAGATACGAGATACGAGATACGAGATACGAGATACGAGATACGAGATACGAGATACGAGATACGAGATACGAGATACGAGATACGAGATACGAGATACGAGATACGAGATACGAGATACGAGATACGAGATACGAGATACGAGATACGAGATACGAGATACGAGATACGAGATACGAGATACGAGATACGAGATACGAGATACGAGATACGAGATACGAGATACGAGATACGAGATACGGATACGAAATACGAAATACGAAATACGAAATACGAAATACGAAATACGAAATACGAAATACGAAATACGAAATACGAAATACGAAATACGAAATACGAAATACGAAATACGAAATACGAAATACGAAATACGAAATACGAAATACGAAATACGAAATACGAAATACGAAATACGAAATACGAAATACGAAATACGAAATACGAAATACGAAATACGAAATACGAAATACGAAATACGAAATACGAAATACGAAATACGAAATACGAAATACGAAATACGAAATACGAAATACGAAATACGAAATACGAAATACGAAATACAAAACACAAAAACACAAAACACAAAACACAAAACACAAAACACAAAACACAAAACACAAAACACAAAACACAAAACACAAAAACACAAAACACAAAACACAAACAAAACACAAAACACAAAACACAAAACACAAAACACAAAACACAAAACACAAAACACAAAACACAAAACACAAAACACAAAACACAAAACACAAAACACAAAACACAAAACACAAAACACAAAACACAAAACACAAAACACAAAACACAAAACACAAAACACAAAACACAAAACACAAAACACAAAAACACAAAACACAAAACACAAAACACAAAACACAAAACACAAAACACAAAACACAAAACACAAAACACAAAACACAAAACACAAAACACAAAACACAAAACACAAAACACAAAACACAAAACACAAAACACAAAACACAAAACACAAAACACAAAACACAAAACACAAAACACAAAACACAAAACACAAAACACATAACACAAAACACAAAATACAAAATACAACAAAAAAACAAAAGTTCGCTACAAATAAATAAATATAAATTAATTAAATAAATAAGAATACAATTCAGCTAATCAAATGACACATGTTATCCTATTTCATTACAGTACTAAAAAACAAATACAACAATAGTTCAACAATAGAAAAGCCTATTTGCAAGTTGTATAGAAAGCTTGGAGAATTTTTTGAAGACTGTCGGCATTGACATCAGTTTCACTGCAAATATTATTAAATTGTATGCACATCGTGAATATGGGGGATTTTATTAAGGTATTAGTCTTATAGAGAGGGATATGAAACGATTTATTTTGTCTAGTAAAGATTTTGGGTACATGAAAACAAATGGTTGATAAAATATCTGGACAATCAATTTTATTGTGGAGAATATTGTAAAGAAACGTCAGACCCGCACACACTGTTCTAACTTTACAAGAGTGCAGTTGAAACGTATTCAGCCAAACTTGGTTTAAAATGCCTCATTCAGGATAAACACCATTAGTTTTATACCACAAATATTTTAATACCTTTCTTTGAATACCCTCAATTGAAAATTTGTCACATTCATAATATGGATTCCAAATAATGCTGCCGTATTCCAGTTTAAAGCGAACAATAGAAAAGTAAAGCGTGAGCAATGCGTTTATCGAAGTAAAGGCATTGCAATTACGTAAAATGAAACCCAACATTTTATGAGCTGAAGTAACTATATGATTAATATGTAAGTTAAATGTGAGTTTACTATCAAATAGTATGCCCAGATCTTTAGTTTGTTCCAAACGATTTAGTGGAAGTTTGTTAATATTGTAATTAAAGACCTTCGGAGAAGTCTTGCGAGTGTAAGTAACTATGTGACATTTTTTAATATTTAATGTAAGACCATTTTTCATGCACCAATTGTATCAATATCCAATTGCGTCGTAATACAATCTTGTTCGCTAAAAAAAGCTGTTGAAATCTGGTCATATTAAATTATATTCACTAGTTGAGATGGCAATTAGTTGTTGGGTACGTGGGTGTAACCATAACAATGTTCGGAAAACTCACACTTTCTTTCGATTTCCAAAGATCATGAAACTATTAAGATAAATAATGATTAGGTTGAAACATATGTGGAATATGATAGACACTCATTCTAGACGTGTTGGAGAACCAAGTCCAGAAACCCGTGGCCACTTTAGGGAAGGAAAAAAAGAAAACGAACACATGAGAAAAATAAGAAACGTTTTTCTGTACGGAAAACTAAAAACTTGGAACTAATTTTCAACAGTAGATTCTAACTTTGTGGAATGAGCAGGCTAGCTAGGTATATGACCAAGCCCAAAAGATTTCAGTTTTAAGTTTTTTAAGTTCAAGAAAAATTTACATTATAAATAAAGAATTTACCCAGTATAAATTTAGGACAACCAATTATTGTCATATTTAAGGATTTAATTTATTATTTGTAGACAATTACATCGAGACGAATCTTCTGAGGAAGCTTTCCACTTGACGAAGATGTAATTCCACACTTCACATGGCGTAACTAATAATTCACTCTTTTCGCCGACAGTCGTTGAAGGTGAAAACACGTTGCTGACATTGGACCTAGCAAGAAAGGAGGAACAGCTGCAACATAAGTTCTTCGAACTAAGAAAGACTTAGTACTTCTTTATACGGGTCTACCAAGTAGCAGGATCTTTGATACGCTGCTGAATTTGTTGAACAAGGTGGAAATTAATTATTATTTAGGTTGGACAATCAAAAGACTAAATAGAGAAGATCAGCTGTTACTAACTTTTATGAAATTAAGGAATAACTTCCCTAGAACTGATTTAGCGTATCGTTTACAAGTATCAGAAGCAACTGTCACAAACATAGTGATAACATATTGCGATGATTGCATTTTTGTGTTGCATAATATAATTTTATATTGAATGTGAGCATGAGACTTTCTTTGTTTAAATTCTTTGCTTGATAATATCCCTAAAGCTTGGATTCTTAATAACAATAACGTGGTCTAAGAATTACCAAAATTTTAATTTTAGAAAAATAATCAAACGTATAATTCTTACAAATATGAATATATTCCAAATAACGTTACGTGCACGGCTCTGTAAAATTTATAAATGGTTACAGTCTTATTTAATTCTAATACACAGATTTAAATATACTAACTTAAACTAACCAGGTAAATCTATTCGATGTGTATGTGCGACCTTCAACGATTCTCGGCAGTGACTTCCTCAACTTTTCCTCATTGTTGATTATTCTTCCGTTGTTTTATTTTGGTTTTTAATTGTTTATTTAACAGATTTAATTAATTACATAACCACAACACTTCTTTTAATAATTAGCGAAGAACATTCTGTATTAATTGGTTTTATGCACGGACTCAAAATTTTACGTCCATCATTATTTACTGCCCGAAAGTGTATCTTTCCCCACTTTCACTTCACTTGATCACGTACCCACAAAAATCGATATTATCTTCTTAACATACAAGAAATCTCTATATCTTACTACTAGACATTATATCTTTATTTACATCTATACATTACAATTATGACATTATAATTGCCCTGCAATATATGGAGGTGGACTGATTTCGATGGATATTTCGAACCAGTTACTGTTAGAGCAAAATCGTTCACGTAGCATTAGGCCAACTTTTTGAGACAAATTAACAAGCAAAAACAAACATTTGCTATCTTTTTTCAGTTTTGATGCAGGGACTAAAATTGAATTTTTCCAAATTTCAATAGGGTTTCATACCTCATCTGTTAATAAAAATTCAGGGAAAAGTGTAAAGACATTTCTTGTGCAGTTTTTACCGTAGAATCAAATGGAGTTGTCAATTATTGATCTTGATCACCAATAGTCGAGATGCCACATAAACTTAGTTTTTTTTTAATAGAAACTATAGTTGACTTTGACTTCATTAAAATCCTTATTTTGTAAGCTTTTCAACAATATATAGTTTAAAGAGTTTCTTTTAAAAACTAAGGTTATGTGGCATCTTGACTATTGGTGACCAAAGTTAAAAATTGACTACTTCATTTGATTCTACGCTAAAAACTGCACAAGAAATGTCTTAACACTTTTTCCTAAATTTTTATCAACAGATGAGATATGGAACCCTATCGAAATTTGGAAAAATTCAATTTTGGTCCCTGCATCAAAAATGTTCGCGGTTTAATTTATCTCAAAAAGTTGGCCTAATGCTACCTGATCAGTTTTGCTCTAACAGTAATAGTTACTGCTATCCCATCAAAATCGGTCCACCCTGTACATACATTACATACTGTTTGATTTCTGACACTGATGGATAAGATTCCAAGTAAAGAGAAGAATGTTACATGCTCGCCAAGCAGCTGCAGCTCATTTGCGAACTGCAGAATAATCTGAGACTACACAGAAGTAGTTTCTACAATGCCAAGAAAGTCAATGAAAAATCAAATGTATACTAAGCTAATTTTTATTATTATTATTACTGATAATATTTCTTTAGATTAACATACAGCTCTTACAAGCACCGAAATACGTGGAAAGGTCTAATTGGTGTGGCACCAAAGGGGGTCATCACCTATATAAGTAGCCTTAGTCTTGGTTCCACTAGTGATAAGACCATTGTTAAAAAATGTGGAATTTTGCCTCAACTAGTGGCAGGGAACCTAGTTACTGTTCGTAAGGGATTCCTTATCGGAGACATTTTACCGTCAAGAGTAAACCTGAACGTTTCACCCTTTTTAACAACTGCGCAATTTCCACCAGCACAAATTTTAAGGACCCAGTGCATATCTAGAGCAAGTATACATGTTTATTTATTTATTCGTATGGTACATTTTAAATATTGTATTGTGATGTAAGTGTTATGTATGGTGCACCAGAAGATCAGTATAAATCTGTATAGTGTGGTGACAAAATTTTAGTATTCATATGTAATAATTTTAATTAAGTGTGTTAACATTATAGAAGGTAAATAAAAACATAAAATATAACATGTTGAAATAGCTATACGAAGGATGAAATGTTACAGAATTTTAGATTTTATTCAATGCTCAACGCATATTTCAAGTTGGTGGGGCACTGACAAACCTTCAATATCAGGGCTGTGAAGCTATCATGCTACAATAGACGAAAATGTTAGTTAGCGGGCATTTGAAAAGTGCCGTTATCTCAAAAACGTGTGGTGTCGCAATCGATTTTGTTGAAGCACAAACAGTCACAAACGAAGCACTAACGGATCACACCAAAAATTTTGTTTGTGCTTCCAATGATGCGTGAAGTTAGCTGGTATCTGAAAGGTGCTATTTTCTCAAAAACGTATAGGGTCGAAATCGATTTTATTGAAGCACAAACAAGCACAAACGAAGCACTAACAAATCATATAAAAAAAATTCGTTTGTGCTTCTAATGAGGCCACTAACTTCACGGACCTTTCAATATCCTCTAATAAAGGAGGTAGAAGATTATTACAATATGGAGGATACACAGCAATTTTGAAATTTGATTTGCTGTGTAAATAACTTATTTAAAAAAATTTAGCATGTAGAAATTGTTTAATTAAAAAAAATCCTTATAACATTAATTTATTTTGACAAGACACAACTAAGTATCATAGGTACAAACTTGTTTATATAAAATTATTTTAAAATACTTATGCTATTTGCCCAATTAGGGTATTTTTCAATTATAAAATACACATATGGGAGTGGTGTCTATATAAACATGTAGCAACTACTTCTCTTTGCGATGTGCAGTTGCTTTTGGACTTGGTGATAGTATGCATGTTCAGGTTAATTTCTACTTCATCATCTTTATTGAACCAAAACAAATAGTTTCTATCTATTAGCCCATCTTTCAATGAGGACTCTCTATATTTACAGGGATATTTAATTTCCAACAATGCATCTTTTGCCAATTAAACCGTCTGGGCTTGCTCCTAAAAACCCACACTCCTCAAGCCACAATCCAGTAGGCTATATTTCAATTTGTGTAACGTTCTGAAATATATGCAGGGCTGTCTCTTCATTATCTTTTCCCCATTCTACAGCTCTAACTCTATTTAAATTGTAACCCTCCATCAAACGTCTAAATAAAGATTTGCTGTATTTATCCCTTTCACATGCCAATCGGCCTGCAGTTAATCTTAACTTTCGGGTTATCAACCAATTTGCATTTTGATGCTGCCCTATTGTTGCTGCTGCTGCTATTTGCTCGATCGATTTTTGAAGTGTCACAAAACACTTTTGTTTTAAATAATTAATAGGACTTACAGCGGCAACATATTCATTTGAAAAAATGATATCTGCAATGGTTGGTACCAGTGGCGCTGTGTCATTATTTTCCTCTGGTTTCAGTAGCCACGAAAATCCCAGAGTATTAGAACGTCCTCACTGCCGATGAAACTCTTCAATATCTTGAACCGATATGTTTTTTCTTACAACGACAAATGGTTTCTGAGGATAAATCTCCTCTAACGTTTTAACATTATCTGTTTCTTCTCTTGACTGTTATCCCCTATTTACAACTTACATCAGTACTGCTGACATTATAACGGCCATGAAAAAGAATGCTGTTATGTGGTAGCACAGCATTTGTCCTCGTGAACAAGCACATAATAATTCAACGACACTATTTTGTAAGTCAATTTTGGAGTAAATTTCATAAACATACTTTCTAGTGTATTAACTTTACCGTAAGTGCATATGTTGGATTCTTCATACTGGCCTTTACTATTCCCCTTATCAAAGCTGGCTGAACAGAAAAATCTGCTTGAAATTTTATAACATGGCCGCTTTGATACGCATTTTCGCCCCATTTTAATTGGACGTTTACTTTCCATACTTTTAAACTGAAAATATTTTGAGGTTAAATACGGAATATATAAACACGTATAAACACGAATATACATATTCTTAGTAATTAAAAAAAAGAGATATAATATGATAACATAGCTCTTTATCTAAATTATAAGTACCAATTTAAGGAACTACTTTGTTAATTTTTTCAAAAATGCACATTTTTTTCTAAGAGAACGCTAACTTATATGGCTGTCAAGATTTGTTTTCATCCACTCCCACCAACAATGGCGACCGTGACGTCAAACTAATTACGCGTATTAAACAAAAATTGAAATGTTATTGGTGCTAATATGTTGAATAACAAATTGCGATAATTACTCACATTAATTATTTATAAAGGGTATGGTTACTTTAGAATCATAAAATTTCTAAGAAATAATGTGACTGAATACACATACACATTTAGAATATACAACACGTATCCGCCAGATATTATTCTCGTAATTTTTATTGATAAAATTAATATGGACTTTATTATTAATACCATTTTATAAACTGAATTTAATATTTTTTCAAAATGTTTTATAGTACAAAATTATATTATAATAATGTCAATAATAAAGTTAGGGTAAGTCCGGGATAGTTGGACCACTTTCTTTCAAAATTCTGTAGTTTTTTTTAATTTCAGGAGATTTGGTTGGTAACTGCTGATAATAAATACACATTATGATTATGTACCCTAAGGAAAAACTAAACATACTTTAATAAACGAACAAAAGATATAACACAGTGAGTGGTCCAACCAACCCATAGCACGTGGGTTAGTTGGACTGCTTGCTATGGGATAGTTGGACCACTGTTAAAATCAAGCTTTATAAATTTAAACATCTTGGTAGAAAAAATATAGTATAAATTAGATTTAATAACTAATAAGTATGCAAGAAGAACTATTTATTTCCTTCTTTTAAAGGTCAGTTTTCCACATAGCTCACACATATCTTCATATTTCATGCATCCTTCATGAGACCATCTTCCACAGTAAACACATTTGCACTAGTCGTCACTACTTTGTGTTTCAGCAAAGTTTTCGCCACACCCAGCACAGATGTTTTCATCCCATCCTTCCTCTGGACTGTCGTCATCTTGCAAGACTATTTCACTATCACTCAACGTATTGCTCTTATCATCATTTATTTGTGCTCTTCTTTGCTTCTTCTTTTTACCTTTTTGTAATCTATTTCTACTTTGCTTTTCATTTTCCTTTTCTTTTTGTGTCGTTATGTTTTCTATGCTTGTCAAAATACTGGCAACTTGGCGGCTTCGTTTTCTAACAGTATTTACAGCTGCGTTAACAGACACTGGCAAAATACTGCCTAGAAATTTTCATTGAGTTATTTTTGGCGTCTCCGGTACCACGTCGGGACCCTTAGAACAACCAGGAACTGGCGATTGGTTTCGAGTGGGTACGTTGGATATTACCGGCGTCACATTTTTTGGAATGGGTGGTGTAACTACATTTGATGGTTTGGGATCTTTTTGTGCCGATTCTTCAGTCGGAAAGGCGTAATCTGGAATTATACTGGGGTTAAATGGAACGATCCCAGTAGCTTCAAAACTTGATGTCCCATTCTTTATAGTAGCTGAATTACTCCATGAGTCCCCAAGTAGTTTACCAAACTGGTACCGTGTTATTTTTCGAAAAGGATTAATTTTCATAAATCGATTGCACTCTGAATAATAGTTTGATTTGAGAGACCTAAAAAAAGATCTGTCAAGCGGTTGCAAAAAGTGGGTGGTGTGACTAGGTAAACACAGTAAAACTATTTCATTTACTTCACAAAACTCCAACACCTCTACTGAGTTAGTATGCGAAGTATGCCCATGTATAATAAGTAGGGCAGTCCCAGCTGATTTCCTAGGTAGAAAATGTTCTTCTAGCCACTTTTTGAATATAATGGCATTAATGTAAGCGGACTTTTGGTTTATAGCTATAGCTGATCCCCGAACAATTCCAGCCGTGTAGCATTCCTTTACATTTTTCCCTTTGAAAACAGGCAGAAGGGTGGTAAGAAAACCCCTTCTGCGCTACAACATGCCACAACCAAAATTGTCTCTCCCTTTTCTTCTGACGTTATGCTTGTCACACTTTTAGACCCTTTTTGAGCTATTACTTCTCCAGGTTTGTTATTTCATTGGAGACCCGTTTTGTCAGTATTAAAAACGTTCCCCGGCTTTTCGAACAGCTTACACTCGGTCAATACGTTCTCAAGTAATGTGAAATAGTTGTTAACTACTGTTCTATTTAACCCTTCAGCTCGTGATTTTGAAAGTCCCTCCGCTTTACGAACAGTAAGATCTGAGTGAGGTGACAAGAACAATTTTAACCAGTCATACCCGGCTTTTCCGGCGTTTTTATTAAAGGTATGTTTCACTTTGAGCTTTTCAGCCAATTCAAATGCCATTATTCTGACCAAATCCTTATCTGGCGAAAAAACGAATTTTTGTAATTTTTTATATGCTGCACCAGTTTTAATTCAGTTTCTGCGCTTAAGCATGAACTTTTACCCAGAGACCAAGATTTTGTTGTATTTTGGGTTTTTATCCTTCTTTTAGAGTTGTATTGGGTATGCCAAGTTCTTTGGCGGCCCTATTGACCCCTATTGTGCCAGAAGTCACTGCATTAACCGCATTTTGTAATGCTTCGGAGGTCCACGTTGCTCTATTAACAGTACCCGTCCTTTATAAAAGGTTGGCGTGATATCACCTGAAAAAAAATTCCCACAATGAATATAAAAATTGTCTAACTAACCCATAAAAAAATGGTCCAACTATCCCAAAACTGTGGGTTAGATGGACCACCTTGTTATCAAAATTACATACTTAGAAACGCTTCAAATGTTAGGTTAACGACCTTTCCAACACCTTAGTTACACGTAAAAATAGAAATAAGAAATAAAATCTTACCTTTGTCTTAGTTATGGTAGGTTATACACAACTAGCATAAAAATTTTAATGCAATATTTTCACTACTATGTCCACTTTGGCAAACGCACGACGAATAAACAACAGATTACGTGTCATAATAACGTAAACAGTCTCACTGAAGCTGTACTCACGCCGTATGTTCATGGAAAATTACCTAGCGGTGCGTTTGTGCCGATGGTCCAACTAACCCAGTGGTCCAACTAACCCGGACTTACCTAATACAACAAAATACTCCAGTCGGAAACGAACCCTACTTGGGAAGCGCAAAATATTATTAGACAAAACAATTCGTCTACGAAGTCCCCTTAATAAATTAAAATTCACTTGGTTAATAAATAAACATTTATAAAAAATAATTTGTTTCACTGATTTAGTAAAATACGCTTTGAATACTCATTATTATCAAATAATTTTATTTTATTTTATCTATCCAACATCGTATGTTGTTATATTGCGTTGCATTGTTTAAGACTTTAAGTCGTTTCAAGATGTTTTATGTAATTAATCAGTCAATGAATCGATTTGATTAATTATTGAAAAATCTGAATTTTTATTGTTTGAAATTTGACATCATACTACCTACTTGAATTTCACTCCCTCACTATATTTTCAAAGTTATATTAATTGTGAGAAAGTCAAATCAAATCTCTATGTGATTGGACGTGTAATTCGCGTCGTATAATATACATTTTACTCTGCATTCAAAGTATATTATTTGAAAATAATTTATTTAATCCCAGTTTCTCCCAGATTAGTTAAATTTAATAGTAAAATAAATACATAAATTTGTGAAGTACCTACTTCCATATACAAAGTACTCCAACTTGTAGATGGCTCGTTGATATTGCGTAGTAGTTACTTTGTTTTCTGTGACAATGACTTAGTATGTATACGTCAGTTGCATAAAAAATAAAAGGAACCGTGTTAAATTGACGGTCGAGCCATCTACATGTCGGGACAAGTTTGGTACATTTTATTCGTTTGCGTTGCGTATCTTCCCAACTTTTTCAATCACAAACACAAAGGTACTAATAAATGCGGATAAGTTTAATCTTGTAAGTATTAAGGAACAATATTACATTAACAAAATTAAAAAAGATAAGATTAAATTATTAAATAAAATAATTCCATCATAGCCTACTTTATACGAAAATACAGGTTTATAGAGATAATTGTCGATACGATTTCACTTTTAGAGGAGGAATGTTTAGTATTATACCATTTGTTACACTTTTTTACGTTACATTACGTTTTTTTCAATCAAGATTAATGTAATATAGTTCCTAAGGAGCAGACCCAACAACGATTAAATTTAACCGAGCTTGGTAGAACTGGCCATTAGTTAAATTTAAGTAACAGTAAATTATAATTTGTGTTCAGAACAATCGACCTGTGATTGTAACTTATAAACATTATTCTATACTGATTACCTCTAATATACATGCTTCTAAATTTAAAAAAAAAGAATTAGATTTACTTAGAGATGAAAATCGTATTTTAGAAGATCATGCAAAAAAGTATCTGGAAATACATGCAACTTCTTCTTTAATACAGTGTGTCCCCGGGTGGGGTATCCTACAGGTAAAAACATTTTCAATTTTAGTATTAGCAAAAAATGTCACTTTTGATAGAAATTTTTGCTTGTTCTGAAAATCCATAAAATGAAATATAATTCAAGTTTTTTCAAAGACTTATAATCAGTATCAAAAATAACAATACAGAAGTAAACATGTAAGAAAAACTAACAAAGAACATATATTCAATATATCCTCCTTCAACTTCAAAACATATCTCAATTCTCCTTCTAAATTTTTTATAAGCGTTTCCTAGCATTTCTGGGGTAATTTCATTTACGGCATTATAATGATTGGTCGTTTCAAATCTTTAATGTCATGGTTTAAATTTTTTGCGTAAACTTTCAGTTTTAAGTATCCCAAAAAAAAGATCTAAAATTGTTAAAACAGGGGATCGAGACAGAAAAAATATTGGTCCACACCAATAATAGTTTACATGAAACTGACTATGAAATTAAACCTATTTTAAAAAATTTGAATTTTATTTCATTTTAGAGGGTTTCAGAACAAGTAAAACTTTTTATCAACGATGACACATATGAGCCACTTGCATGCGTAATAATGATTCGCTGACCAGGTCTTTCAGTATGATAAACTCCAGGGTCTTCTTTGGATTGCCAGCACCTATTAACCGTATATGACGGACGGATGGAAACAACGGAAAAATGCACCAGCGTGTAAGAATTTGAAAAAAAAACGATATCACTTTTTTGCCCAAGTTACGCCAAGTATTGCCCAATAATTAACTTTTTTGCCAACTATCCCTTAACTCAAGAGTCAATTCTGAAATTTTTATGGTGTAGAACTTATATGACAAAATCAGTTAAGCCATAATTTTCCCCAAATTTTGGCCAGTTTTATCCAATCGACTTTGACACACATTTGCAACAGTGCCAACTTAGATTGACATATTCTAAACCAAAAAATTGAACGTGTTAGAAATTGCAACTAGTTTTGCCCAGTTTTGGATTTTATCCAAAGACAAACCAGTAAGTCAAATTAATAAATTATATGGAATGTTGTTATCGGTAACCACATGGAAGATTTGTGATACCAAAACTATTGCACAATTATACCCGAATGTTGTCCAGTTTTGACAAACATTTATGTTACATCCATCTATAACTTTAACTGAATAAGGTGGCTGCCCAGGACCTTGAATATTTCTATTGCAGTTGTACGTTTTCTGCATAAACCATGTTTTTCTAAACAACAGCTCTTCAGAAAACTGGCGAATGGTTTAGTCAGTTGGCAAGAATTCGATATGATTATTTTCTATTTGATGAATAATGGTGACTTTTCATCAGGTGCTTATTGCGCAATATTTAAATAAAAAAAAAGTACAAAATCCTGATTTTCTACAGTAATCAAGGCGAATAAGTCTGAAATTCCGGTTTGGCAAAACTCTGGAACACTTAAGATACATAAACAAAAGATTTGATCAAAAAATAGAACACGCCAAATTAAAATATATGTTAGGAAAATTAATATATTATAGCTTACCTTGTTTTATCATATTCTTTTATGAAGGTGCCACTACTTATGCAAAATTGGGCATAATTTCGATAAAATTATGCAGTGGTTTTGTGAATGTGAATTTGCCTTTGGATAAAATGCAAACATTTTTGTTGGCCAAAAGTGGGTAAAACTTTCTGTTTTCATAAACTTTAACATAAACATTTTATTTCGAATATGTTATGTTATTTTGGCACTGATGTAGACGTGGACAAAAATATATATGTTGGTTGGGCAAAACGGACAAAGTTTGTACAAAATTATGGCCTAATTGATTTTTCAAACAGGGTTCTACATTATAGACATTTTGAGTGTTTATTTATGAGTTAAGAAAGGGCAAGAAAAAAAATTAGTTGTTGGGCAATACTGGGCAAAATTATGTTTTATCCAAATATAATCTTGGTTTCACCAAAACCATCATTTTGTTGTACTCTTGTTAATAACGTTAAGAGCCTTCTACATAAGCCATTCAGAATATTAACAAAATACATATACTGCTGTTTTTAAGCTTATGTTACAAATGTTGCATGACTTATAAACACGTACAGTAATTTTTAGAGATGGTAAGAAAAATGTAAAGATCGATTTCAGGCAAAATAATAAAACTATGTGCGCTGTAAGTGAAAGAGATGTATGGCATTTAATAATTACATAAGACAATTCGGCACAATATCTATTACATTTCAGCGGATATTGTTGCTTTTATTTTTAAAAAGTATTTCATATGGTTATATAGTTTTGGAAATAATATAAAATTATTAACACCCAACAATATCAAAACTGAAAAGTTTGTATGTTTCAACGGGCTAATCTCATGAAATACTAATAATCCGATTTCGACGTTGCTTAGCCGCTTTTAGAAAATAAAATTGTTATGCGGAGAAAGGCTCCACCCCTAGTAAAAAATAGTGTTCAAATCTTAAAAAACGGTATTTAGGATGATACCAGGAAGTATAAGTACCGTAATTAATTAATTCGTTTACGATATTCTGATTAATTACTACACGTGTTGAAGTATATAAAAGATAATGCCATGCAATGAGAATTTAATGACAGTTATTAAGACGTGAGCAGGAGAATTACGAAATGAGGTGCTGGCGCGAACATCTATATAATAATCATCAAAAACACTAGTTACTTGCTATTCTAAAGCTTCATGAAGCTAAGGAATTTTTAAATAAATATTTATAGTTGGTGCAGTTTTATTGCGTGAATTTTTTTTAAAAAGGTTACAACACGTTTCTTATAAGAATTCTTCATCAACTGAGAAACAAATAGAACTTAGTAGTTACCGTACTAAACATTGGAATAATCAATTTTAAGCACGTTAAGGTAATTACTAAAAGTTTTGTTAACGCTACCAGTAAACCTTTTAATCGAATATTTAAAGTGTATAACGTAATTTACACTATAAATTATCCATTTCGAAGTTTTTTTATGCATTGTCGACCATGCCCATCGAAGTCATTTAGTTGTTAAAGGTGTTATAATTGGTTTGAACATAGACCCTGGCGTCAGTAAGGCCAGACGTAAGGACAAGCAGCTGATCACATCTCTACATTACATCGTCGTACAAGCTTGATCCTTAGCAAGGACCTGTCGAAGACTTCCAACCTAAATATCACACACTAATCCGCACCCACGCTTTTTCTCGACCCCCTTTTTTTTCTATAACTTTACCGCGCAAATCTATTTAAGCCTCAATCTGATCGTTGTAAGTTTATTGTTGTAAATGTTTTTAGATTAATGCAAATCGTTGGGTCAAATGTTGTATATCATTACGATATCAGATTTGAATTCAATTAATTGTTTTCTACCGCACCTCATTTTTAAACCTGTTCGTTGGTATCGCAACACCATCAAGCCAATGATATATTGGAGCCACTCCAAAACAAGAAAAATATCCAAAGTGTATAGGTGCAGTTAAAAAACTGTTTATATTGTGTTGTCTACAGATAGAGTGTAAATTAAAACTGCCGTGTTTTATAGATTTGATAAGAGTTTTACTGTGGTATAATAATGTTTTAATGGCTGTCAAGTTATATTTAAGCTTTGTTTGTTAATAGCAGTGTTGAAGAAATCTTTTATAGTACCGTTTCTTTTTGGGTCGTTTTATTGCTGTACACGGCCAATTCTACTTTATGTTCGTGATATTCATTAGCTTTTTTTTATTTCATTTAGAAAATAACATGCGCTAATATTTAAAAAGCAAAAACTGACGATATGTGTTTTTTTTTGGTATAAGACGAATTCGACTAAGTTGGATAATTAATTATGGTCGAGTGGTGACGGCTTTTCGGTGGCACATTATAATGTACAAAACGACATTTGTTTATCGTTCGTTAACTGCATATGTTTAGAAAGAAAAAAAATATGTATTCTATTTAACTTTTAATTATAATAGATTCAAGTCAAATTCAATAATCCTTTGGTTATACACAAAACTTACACCTATTTTTACTTATTTGATTTTTCTTGTACATGCTATTTAATACAGCTGACAAGATAAAATGGAACAGGTTTTAATCCCCCTGTACAAATGTATCTTATTTATCGAAAAAATATATAGTATTTTTAGTTCTACCGATAAAATCTATTCTTGTAATGCGGGTGTCTCTTCTTATTAATAATTTTTGTATAGTGGGGATTACAAATAAATCGAATTATTAAATCAAACGATATTTTATGGTCGTTTAAACTTTAAAATTATTGGATAATCGATAACTATAATGTAACGTTAAACAAAAATTGATTTTATGACAGGTACATATAAAAGTGTTATACAGTATATAGCATAATAAAAAGTAACTCTTCTTCTAATAACTAACTGGACTCTTGTTTTTCCGACGTTTTGACCTGACTCTTTTCAAAGAATAAATGTTCTTTGAGTTTTATTTTTTTCTCCATAAAATTTATCACAAGAACAATTGAGTTGGTAAATACTATTGTTTTCATTATTTTAATAGAAAATAAAAATTAGTTATCTTTATACAAAACCAGAAAAATACATTGCTACTCCAAATTCAATTTAAGTCTACTTTTGCTTATCATACTATAATCACAGAAAAATATTCAAACAAATATGATCTTCTTATGCATCCTATTCATCATTAACGATAACGACAAATCCCAAGTCATGAATTTTTAATTAATAATTAAATAAACCTTTCAGAACTTTGCTTAAACTACAAAAAATTATAAATTTAATTTTTATTCAATTTCCATTTTTATTTTGGATTTTTGTTAATTATTTATATATTTTAATTTTCGGCCGAATTAAGATGTACTTGCTTTACGCAGTTTATACTTTTTTGGGAATCTTACGATTTATTCAGTTTAATATTTGTGTTTATTAAATGTAAGTATTCAATATAATTAGACTCTTTATCATTAAAAATTGAGTAGAACTTAATAAATCCCCCAAATTCTAATTACACATGAATACCATCGGAAGGATTCTTGAAGGTGAGGGATCAAATCAAAACCTTGGTTTCAATTAGCCAACATTTTATCCGAACCTATACGAACTTTATCAAGGCTTCTTGGACTGAAAATTACTTCTAACATTAAAATTAAAATTCCAACATTAAATGTATAAGATAGTTTAAAAACCATTAATAAGAATTTGTAAAATAAATAAATAAATATTAATATGACACTCTTGTTCACGAACGGACAAACAGTATAAATAAAATTCTTGTTAAACCTAATTGCTTCTCTACTTATTCTTCAATACAAAATGCAACAATAACACTTATTTTCTACATTTTAATTGAGTGTATAACTTTTAATTTAGCGATGCGGTTGTCTTCAACAAACTTTCAAAATTAATTATGCCCCATCAGTGCTCAGTTTTGTTGTAGCTTTGGAAGGGTAATGGGGTTAGCTAGTACATAAAACTAATTGATAGTTTAGAAATGTTACTTTTAACAAATATTAAATGAACAGAATTATACCACCCCAAAGTGGGTAAACGACACATGAAAACCCAGAATCTAATTTCGTTTACGCACAAAAATTGGATTTTAAAAAATTCTAAAAAAATTCGTTCAGGACAATTTAACGCAAATTGAAATAACGCTGATGTCATTTTCAATTGACCAAGATTTATACATGTTCAAAAAAATGCATATCAAAGAAAAGCTAATATCTTATAAAGGGCCTTGTAAAGTTTCAATTTAAATTTGTTTTTTTCTTATTATCACAGAAATGAATTAAAGATATAATCTGAAAATTTATATTGTAAAATATGTCATTACGGTACACATTTTAATAATCCTTTCAAAAAAAGATCTTAAGCAGTGGGTAGGTGTGAGGTTGTTATTTAAAAAATTTGTAAATCTTAGAAATTTGGATCACTCTGTACGAATTTTGGAATAAGTGATTTATTACGGACAAAAAGTGTTCCCTCAATTTTTCGTTAGTATAATATTTTTCGAGAAAAATTGTTCTTTAATCTCTGTTTTTCACATCAAATTATGATGTGAAGTTGTCATTGAAAAAGTAGTGTAAAACTCAAAATCTTATTTTTTTATTTTATAAATTTATTTAAAATAAATATCAACAATAAAAGAAATAATTTAACAATTAATATTACATTTACATCTTACAAGAGATGCTCAAAATGTTGCCCTTGTGACTCCACACATGCATTGATTTTAAACTTTTTAACTTCTTTATCAACATTTATGTTATAAAAATAAAATAAAAATACAACTACGGTCATAAAAACAATTGCGGTTGTTTAATTCAGAAAGCTTCCTATTATTTATTTAAAATTTGTATTTTGCTTTTAAATCAAACGAAACACAGACATTAAAAGAAAACGATTTTTTCGAAAAATATTACATTATCGAAAAATTGTCCGTAATAAAGTGCTTATTCAAAAATTCGTACAGGGTGATCGAAATTTCTAATTTACAGGGCCGTACCTCCTTAAGTAAGCCCAACTGAACAAAAGATTATAAGAAAAATGTTCATAACTTTTTATGCTTAGTCACGTAGTATAGTTTGCGACCTATTTTTTGGACCACCCTGTATATAAATATAAATCTTTATTTCCCTTTGTCACGCCATTACTTCAAAATGGCTATACCGATGTCACTCAAATTTTTTTGTAAGTTTTTTAATACTTCATAGAGGATTCTTAGGGAAAGAAAATTACGATATATGCGCATAAAATTGAAAAATTTCAGGAAAGTTAAGTGCTTTTGACAGTATGGGCGCTACTAAGTTTTGAGTTTGTTATGTCAGTTGTTTGACAAATGTTTGTTCATTGCAATTAGTTCATCGTCTTATATTAAAAGTTTAATTTATTTTAACATCAATTTTGATAGACTAACAAACGCTAAAGGAGTCAATTTTTTATTATCAGTTGAAAAATATTATCAATTAGAGGTAAAAAACTACTTAGATCGAAGAACTAGGAATTCTGCAAGTCAAGGATATAATACGATTGACGAGCACCGCGAAGCGCGATATGAAGTTGAACGGAATCGATATAATCGAAATCAACAACGCAGAAATGTTGCGTTTAATACCCGTAGAGCTACATTCAATTACAATATGGCAATCGATTACATTTCTGAACAAATCGTTGCTATTGGACAAGTAAACGTTGCAAGGCATTTAAATTTAAAAATATCGGTATCGCCACCATACCCACTACATTCATTATAATAATAACTGCTAACAGAATGTAATTTGATTCGAGATCATTTCTTGCCCATTTTGAAAATAAGTATAATTGGAAACAATAAACTTTTCCATCATGTGACTGGCGCAAAACGCGTTGACAGGTTGTATTGACGTAGCAAAGTAGCAGTGTAGTAGCAATGCTGCCAATGTATTTTTCCAGCCAAATGTCGGTACAAGTACTTCACTGTAAAATCACCCATATTACATTTATTTTACCTTGCAGATTTATGGTTAAAAATATGATCGAAAGTGACTACAAGGTTTGCAAATTTAATTTATGGGCAATTCAGAAAGACAACTTGATCAGCGTTGAGCACACATCAATTCGATGAAAATATCAATTGTGGGAGATCTCCAAAACCTGTCAATCTCATCGAGAAGACAGGACAACGTTTGCCGGGCCAGCTAGTTAACTATCGGGTAATTCACTTAAAGGTACTTTAATGATGGGGATTTAATTGCAGATCGCGCATACGTCGGGCATTCCTTCTCAGTAGTGTTTGACATTTCATAATGAAAAGACTTCCAACACAGCGCCTATAGCGTGTAGAAAAATCGGTCCATATTTCTTCAAAACAGAGGCCGACCGGAATGTTACTGTGAATGGTGGTGGTTATGGCGCTATGATAACAGACTATTTGATAACTAAAATTGAAGTCCGTGATCTCGACGAAATTTGGTTCATACAGCCCGTGTCTTGAGTCATTAGCCAAATACCACTCGAAATTCGAACCATTGAAAATTGGAACTTCAGAATGGACTATGTTAACCGCAGTAGCAATTATCCTTAAGAAATAATTGTAACGAATGGTTCTTTGTTTGATAATAAAGATTATAAAATAAAATTGTTTTTGTTCATTTTTTTAATTAAAAAAAAAATACTCTTAAATGAAAACGTTTGTTCAAGCACGACCTTTTCTCTCTGTTTTGCCTACGCTCAACAAATGAGTGATCCAGGGAGGAAACTATTGCGCTGATAGTTTTGAGAATTGTGTGAAATCGGTACGTTTCCGACCATATGTTATTTGGACTTTTTCGCTTAGAATTTTGGGTTTGATGCAGAGTTTCCGGATGTAAAAATTATCTCGGGACACCCTGTATAAATAAAAAAGTTTTTGCGGTTTGAATTTAAAAAAATCTCCGATAGGTATACCACGACAGTCGTGGTAATATGGTTGATAGTTTTATCATTTGTTTGTCGTGTTTTTTTTTCTCTAAAATTGTCTGCAATACTGTTCCTTTCTTGATTTATTTTTTAGGATTGTAATAATATGTATTTCGGGTTGTTCCATAGTTCCATAATTTCACACATTTCGTTGGTTAAGGTTTCCATTAAAAGATTTCACTTGTCGAACTTTTCAGAGACAAATTGAATTGAATTCTTCAAATCGCACATTTCTGCTATAAACGCTTCAAATTCATTTAACATATTATTTTTATCTAAACATTTTCGATAAAGGTCTTTGAGGTCTTTCCTTGCTTCTATGTCGTCTTTTATACAGTTTGCGTGGAATGTAATCTCGCATATACCAGAACATTTCACTTCACCGCCATCTTTTTTACATACACCATAGATGTCTACCATGTTTTTTACGTTTATCTTAATCACTAACATATAATGTAATTCTAATAAAACTTAAGCAAGTTTTGAGGAATCTATTTTTGTCGCGCTGATCACCGCAGTAAATGTTTACTATTCGCCTGCCATAACTAAACTAAATCCCTATGTATCACGCATTCTAATGGAGATTATCGTAGATTGCTCAAAAAACTTATAAATTGTTGCTACCAGAAATCACCATTTCATAATCAAGCTTTAATTTTTTTAACGCGTTCACTGCCGGTTATTCACAATAGGACTATGACTCAACTATTGCGTCATGAGTAATGTTATTCAATTCACCGATACTGCTTCGGCACGGGTAATAGTATATTACGCTGACGTTTTACAAGTGGACAGATAGTACATATTTCCTTATTGGTTTTGAGTTTGCGTTTCCATTTTATTTGAATGGACGCCGAAATTCCAAGGCCAAAAGGTATATTGATTATGGAAAACATAGACTTTTGAAACAATACGAGCTATAAGGACTTCTGTACTGTTCTGACCGTGATGAAAAGCCGTTTGTAAAAAGTAAATGTACTTACGGCCCTGACAAATTAAGTTCAAGCAAAGAAAAATCGGAAATGCTTGTGTCATCCATTCCAACAAAAAATAAACACCGCCAAACAGGATCAGTGTAAGACAGAATATGAAGTGATGACCCTGACCAAAATACTTTTTATTTTCCACTTGTATATTATTGGTTGTTTTCGTCTGTGATACGTGCTGTATAAACCTGTTCATTACGCCTTAGAGCCATAATAAGTATAACAAAAATAAAAACACAGCAATTTAGAAATCTTTTTTAATGCTCATAAGTAAGCTTATTTTTGATCCTTAAAATTAAAAATACAATTGGAAAGTGATCCATTAAATTGGATATTGCCTTCAAGTGAAGAGTTCTTAGGTCTAGTGAACAATGACATATTCACAACGTTGTTGGAGGTTTCGCCTTCTGTTACCTTGGCTCCGGCAATCACCCTGGCAATTTTGTTCTTGGACGCGATACCGTCTTCTATGTACCCAGATGCCACTGCATCACTTTTCCATTTACCATGTCTCTTTAACGTCAACATGTCAGCACCAGCATCCACCAGCAGAGTTGCCGATGTACGGCGCAGGCAATGTCGTATGTACTCTCTCGCATCTGCATAACCCAGATACTTTGCCACTTTTGAAGGTATACTCCCGAACTGGTTGGGCCGTACATCTCCCATTCCGGTAGCACAAGAAAAAGCGCCGTTCCTTTAGTCCTTTTGGACGCAATGCTGCATATTTCCTATATATTTGCAAGGCACGCATTTTGTTTTCCTCGACAATATCAAAACTTTTTGAACCGCCAGTCTTTGTGTATTGAATTTTTATCACTACAACGGCTCCTCGGTCGTCTATATCGTCTATAGTTAACCTTACCAACTCGTCCCTTCGCAATCCACCGAACACGCCCATCACCAGAACAACCTGTAACATAATAATCAACATCATTCAGTTAAATGTAAAATTAGTGTCGTGTTTACATACTTTTTCCAAAAGGTACATGTCGTTTAAAGCATCCTAGAAAAATTTTAAGACGTCTTCGTGTGTTAAAATTTTAGACTTTCTCGGAATGTATCCTTTTGAAGTTTGCTTTAGGAATGCCACTAGCCGGTTGAACTTTCTATATCTAGTTTGTTGTATACTAATAATGTGGCCTTCAACATGGAGTATTTAGACCATAAGGAATTCGTGGTAAATAATTCTGACTAAAAATATATACCAATACGATTAATAAAAGATCAACTAAAAATACGTACCAATTCTTGGAAATACCCCATTAAAACTGTTTGACTGACAGTTGTGACAGAATTTTTCTTTTTCTAATCTTCAAATTTCTGGAGCTCTCTCTCGTACAGTGGCCGTGACTTTTTAGGAAGCAACTCCCCATCAGCTTTTAACGCTCTATCGTACACTTTTTTCGAAATTTCGCTGTCCATCTCACGCGAGGTTTTATAATTTTATTTTTAAAATAAACAAACAAATTGTCATAGATACAAAACAAAGTACACAGACAAAGCAGTCGCGTTTCATTCACATGAAATGCTTGCAAGTATTTTATCAATGAATTTTCATATTTTAAGTGGAAAATAAAACGTTATATGAACCGCGGACATCTATCGCTCTTATATTGATTATGCCCTTGATACATAAATAACTAAATATTTATGGGTCTCCCTTGACTTAAAATACTCTTACATTTTGATGATCCTATCGGTTTTTTGTCTGTTTGTTGTAAATAACTTTCTTGAAAATATAGTTATAGAAACCAAGGGATATGCGGAAGAATCATCTTAAGCCAACAAACAAAATAAAAATAAAGGATAACTGATTGGAAACCTTTGACATTTTTTCAAAAACAGCGAACGAGCCGACCCCGAGCATGGAGAACGTTTATCAAAGATTAGATGGGGTCAAACATTGTTTAACCCAAAAATTGACGAGGTTTACTACCCACAAAACAAACTTTTTTTAGATGAGTCAATGATACTCTGAGAGGTAGACTGATTCTCCGCAAGTACATCCAAAATTAAAAACACAAGTTTAGAGTAAACCAATATGTTTTATCGAAACCTAATGGCTTTGCTTTAAAAATCAGGACATATACCCAAGTCGAAAAAGATATTTTTTCTTCTTCTTCAGCCGTTTTCTATCCTGTTTTAGATATAAACCTCCCTGATAATTCTACTTTATCTATGCCAGAAAACGATCTCTGAATCCTTTTGTCAAAAAGTTTTAAAAAGGGTTCAGGTATTATCTTTCTGGCATAGAAACATTGAATAATTTACCGGAAGGAAAAAAGGAACACAACTACATATTTTCTGTATTAAGCTTCCCTATACTCGCTCTTTTAACATCATTCAACCACCCCCTCCTCATGAGTCTACCTCTGCTTTGGCTTTCTCCCCATGGTCTCCATCTGATGACCTGGTTACACCATCCATCTTGCTATCTTACTGCATATCCGCCCAGTTACACTTCAGGTGCGCTGTTCTTTTGACTACATTGGCTACTTTCGTCTTTTCTCAAATCGATTTATTGGTACTGTGATCATCCAGGCTTACAATTAGAATTCTTCTCTCTATCGCTCTTAGATTGACACGGAGTTTCCTTGTAATACTTTTTAGTATAGGTCCATACGTTACTATTAATTGTAGACTAAAAAAAATTTATGCAAATGAATTAGGAAATGTTGTGTTATATTATCTACTAACCGGCAACTCGTTATACATATTTATCTCTATGTAATGAGTTGCTGTTGAGAAATACCTTTACCTATTACGAAAAGCCTAAGAAAGAATAGGAGAGGAAATCCGGCTGAACCTCAAAAAAACTCTAAAAAGGTGAAGGGATAAGAGGATAAGATAGACAAGACCAAATGCTTGCTTATTATACAAGCGAGAAGAAAACAATTAGATGATACAAAAACCTTGCTATTCGATGCAGGCATGCCCGTTATCCCGGAAAGTGTTCTAAAACATACTATGAAAAATAACTGATATTTTTATTTCTTAATGTTTTTTTTATATTATGCAGTGCAGTTCATAAAAACATATTTTCATTTTTTTAGTTTCTCTTGTTTGTTAATTTTTTTTTCATTGTACAGTAAGAATTATGTTTTGATTCTTGCATCAAAACTTTCACGTCATGTTGAGTCTTCGGTCTATCTGAAAGAAAAAGATTTCAGATGTCGGTGTTACTTGTGGGATAATTCAATACTTTTATTTTTTATTAATATGTATTATCCAAATTTTGATTATAAAATTGTAATAATAATTTAATAAACAATCCGAAAGATCCGTTAGAAATGTGTCATAAATCCGGCATCTATAAAATACACTGTAAAGACTGTAACAAGGTGTAGGTAGGGCAAACCGAAGGACCTATCGAAACTTGAGCATTTAAACATCATCGGTCCGTCAAATCTAGTGTTGTCATCATGTACTTGAAAATTATCTTAGATTATTGAATTAAATTAATTTAATTTATTTAATAATTAGTGACTTAACAATATCATCGAACATATGATCACAGTAATCAAATTACAAGTATTTGCCCAATTTTTGGTGTTTCGTTTTTTTCTTTTGACATTTGGGTACAAAAAAAAATGCAAACACGCTAAACACATCATATAAAATACCCAATATTAATTCTCTATGAAATGGATAATATTAGAGATTAACTATTTTTGTATACTTAGATGCAATTCTGTGTTAATTAAATACAGTCAAAGAAATTTTTAGTAAACATAACTTTTAACTAAGAAATGCCAACAGTTATCACGAGACGTCGCAAGACATGCATTTCACTTATAACTATTTACTTTAATGATTGCAATAAACTTGTAGATGCATTACTGTTCTTGATTCATCAGCAAGTTGCTTTATAAATAATTAAAAATTTCACTCAAAACATTCATTACCTTTGCCTATTTACGAAAAATGAAATTATTATTACATTTTATTGCATATGTTTTATCTATAAGCAAATCTAAAAGTAATTATAAATATTTTCAGCAGAAGCAATGCAATAACTGTGCCATATTAAAATACTTTTGTTGAAATATGTCAACGCCAAAATTAGGAATAATAAATAAATGTGGTTTGTCACGCGTTTATACGGCACAACTGTGATCGAAACGTATTACTTTTTTATTTTCATAACATGTTTAATTTTGTGGTTTTGTTATAGGTTGCGTAATGGACAATTGTGTTTAAAACAGTAAAATTTTATGTTTTGTCGAAACAAATCGAATTGAAAAATTCGAGACTATCAATCTTCTTTGTTCTAGAATCTGGCTTGGTGTAAAGTTAATTACCAGACTTCTATCAATCTACCTTTTACTTCCGATTGATTTTTTAAATATTTGCTCTTCAATACACTGTGTCCAAGATAAGAGGGCCACTATGGGTATCTTCTAAACGGTAGCAGATACAGATTTTGTTAAATGGGACAAAAGTTACGTCCTCAAAGACCCAGACATTTTCAAAAAATTGTATGCGTTTTGAGATATTTTGAAAATTTTTAATTTTTGATTTTACATTTTATTTTTTTCTGGCTTTAATAGTGGAGCTACATCAATTCCGATAACACATCTTCACAGAAACTTTTATTTTGTTTAACGCATTGTCACGAATTTTTTAATCCTACGTTTCGTTTTTGTTGAACCATCATCAACTTTTTTTTCTCAAATACGTTTTGACACCATATTCTGAAATCTCTTTTCATTCCAAATTCATCGGTAAAATCACACTTTGCGGGTATTACCATTTAAGTATTGTTTTCGAGATTAATAAAAAATTTTCCTATTACGGACTAGTACAGAGCTTTTAAAGTGAAGTACAAAACAACTAGCTTTAAGTTTAACAATATTCCAATTAATAAATTTAAGTAATAATTTAATGGAATAAGCACCGTACAAATTACCTTACATTAAAAAGACAAAAGCAGGCTTTAGAAACAAATGTACGTTTATTGAACGATTAAATGACTTAGAGTGCGATGCTATGTACAGGTCCATAATAGGAAAATTCTTTATTAAAATCGAAAACAAAATACCTAAATTGTAGTAACCCGCAAAGTGTGATACACCGATGAATTTGGACTAAAAAGGGCTTTCAGAATATGGTGTCAAATAATAAGTGCTGTATTTAAGAAAACAAAGCTGATGATGGTTCCTAAAAACAAAACGTCGTATTCAAAAATTAGGAACAATACGTTAAACAAAATAAAACGTTGCTGTGGAGAAGTGTGTACGAAATTGATGTAGATCTACTATTAAGGCCAGAAAAAAATAAAATAAAATCGAAAAATCAAAAATATTTAAAATATCTCAAAAATGCATAAAATTTTCGAAGATGTCTGATTGCCATTTTTTTGGGCCTTTGAGGGCGCAACTTTTGACCAATTTAACCAAGTCTGTATCTGCTACCGTTTCAAAAGTAATCATAGTAGTCCTCCTTATCTGGGACACAGTGTATATACATAGGCGAAACGTTTATAACTAAACTCATCCCGAAAGGGTATTTCCTTTGAATAATCACTCTCCGCCGTGAAAGAATATATACAACTTTTATTTAAATTATTTTTTCCTTCAACGCAATTTTCTTCACAATTTTTTTTAAGCTCAGGCGCACGTTCAACACGATCATATACGCCCGTTGTAGCATCAGGGTATGTAGAGTTTGGTGCGAAACGCTTGTTTTTTTTATTATATTTACAATACGCAAAAAAAATTATAAATAATAAGCAAATTTGATACGTATTGGAACAAAGTTTTTGTAGTTTCAACAGAACTCATTTACATAAATTGGCCCTTCTGAGTTTCGCAAATGCTTGTAAACATTCAAATGAACACAAGTTGTGTACCTACGTTAATCAAATTAATGAAATGAAACTAAGTAGATGTAGAAATTATAATAATAAATTATGTAATACACAAATTATTAAGTATTACATCAAAAAATAGCAAGGCACAAGGTGTGTTAAATTCATTTTAGCACACTGATTTTTTTACAATAAAAGTTGGGGTACCCCAAGATAACAAACTTGGTCCATTACCATGCCTAATCTACATTGTCATATTTTCACTATTTTTACTGCAATTTTGGCTCATAGGAACTATAAAGCATAGCAACTACCAAGGAAAAAAAGATTAAGTGATAGTCAACGCAATGCAGACAACTTTTACTACTCTCATGGCCTACCTACTGTTATTACAAGAAGAAGAAATAAAATATCCTGAGGTGCATCAATCATTTAAATGCTAGACCGTTTCTAATTTGAGCTGCTAAATGACACCCAATGAGTTTTCATTTATACCAAACACTATCTTCACATGGCATCTGCAAATATCAACTGACAGATTTGCTGAATTAGCTCTTCATGTGATTCTCAAGTCAGTACTAATCTTCATGAATTAAAAACGTCCTGACAATATTAAACGATTAACCGGAAGGTTCCACATGCGTTGTTAACAGGATTTTGAGTCTCATTAACTCCACTACAAAAGACTACTGGGCTTTTGACTTCTCGATCTCTCGGCAGTCGTTCCTCTTTAGTCCTCCAGTCTTGAACTTTTTTAATCTGAACTTTCTATAAATCCATATCATTATTTCGTATTTGGTATCCCTCTTCTTCCCGTTACTGTGTTCCCTACCATCCTTCCTTTTTTCTATTTCATCTCTTCCATCCACTTTACTCGCTCACATCTTTCATGCACAATTTTTCTCTTTCCTATTTCTTCCTCGTTTAATTTTTTACATTCCTCTTCTCACGTGGTCCATTTTCTTTAATTAATCTCTACCCCCACATAATATACGCAAATCCTTTCAATTTTCTCAACAACATTTAATTTCATCTTCCTCATTCCCACACATAATCCTCTTTTTCTATATACTATATGCTAAAGCATCGCCTCTGTCACTACCTTTCCATAACCCATGGTGTATTTTTTTTCGTTATCTTTTTCTTTTTACTATGAACCTGTGCGTTTGTCCCTTCGTACTGTTTCCTCTCTCATTTTTCTTTCTTCCTCTCTTTTTTCCACCTCCTCTTTCGATTTTTTTTGTTGCCCATACCTAATTTTAAACATTATTATTTTTTATGAACAGAAGTATTATGGATCGGATATTCTTACTAAAACAAATAACGAATAGAAAATTCTTCTTTCCATCATTTTCATAGATTTCAAGACAACTATACAATGCCATAACACACCCAATTAAATTCCAAATAAATTAATAAATGTAGTAAAGATGACTTTGAAAACAAATGTAAGAGAGAAAAAAAGTCTATTGGAAGAATTGAGCGCAAAAAAGGGACTAAGACAGGGATACTCGCTACTATTTTTCAACATAGTCCTAGAGAAAATCATTCGAGAAGCAAATATTAAACAAAACAGTACTATATACACAAACTAATACTAATACAGCTTGGTAACAATCCAAGAAAAAAACCAAAATTATGAAAATAGACGCAGTAGACTTTCGATAAACAGGGAACAAGGTTTAAAATTTATCACAATAAAACATTTTTCTAGAAAATCTTCCACAAACAGGTTTAATCTTATAAATCATTATTATTATTTCCTCATTTTTTTCTTGTTTTTAATTTTTACTGAAGATATCCTAGCCCTAAACCCCGTAGTTTTTGAGATATTTAATACTTAACTAGCAAACCCGGCGAACTCCGTTTCGACACCAGATGGCTTCGTTTTATGTAACATTTCGTTTGGTGATTAAAAGATGAAGAAAACATTTTTTTTTGTTTTATATTTGAAAAGGAAAAATTTTATTTCATTTCACAACAGTAATGAATTCATTTCGATTACAAAAATGAAGTGTTATTTAGTTGAACTTCTCTAAGTAAATGAAAGTGAATCCAAAGTAAATACTTAATCGAAGCGTTATACGTGTCCGCAAATTATCCGTTTCATTGAAGTGCACTTTGGTAAACCACATTTTTGTTTTTGGTCTGACGTTAACACAAACAAAGCGGATCGTTTCCCAACTCGTGAACACGCAACGTATAACTGCCCATGTGAAAAACAATGATTTTCTAAATTTATCCCGCAAACACTAAGCGATTGGCCTTGCGAGTTGTTAATTGTCATTGCGACGCACCGGCGCCATCTACTTAAAATATTGGTTTGTAGTACATGCTATGTATCAGATATGGCGCTGTATGTGAAAAAAAAATTTCCCGCTTTTCTGTTGACATTTTTCCTGAATTTTCTTTGCTATAAACCTCACGGAGCCCGAGACCTTTCCAACGAATGCAAAACCGTGGAAATCGGTTCGTGCGTTCTGGAGTTATAGCGTCAGGAAGGAAAACCCGACTTATTTTATATAGTAGACAAAGCTGTTTAAATTACATCTTTATGTATCGATGAAGGCAGTTGAGGAAAATAAATTCTAAATAGTAAGAAACTGTCAATTTAGCATCATGTTTGATTACTGTTGACTTGAATGCAAGATCAACAACAGTTACCGCAGCAACACTAAAAAAATATGGAAGGTTTTGAAACTCTTGTGTTTATTTGACAAATAATAAGCAATAGGATGGTTACAACATCTAGTGCTACCGTAACACTTTCGAATTGAGATATTTTCCAACTAATTGACAGTTTTGAATAAAATTGTATGTTAGTCGACACAGAAATACGTCAACCACAACAAATAAGTTTCAGAAGGTTACTAATAGGTTCACTGAAACATAGAGTATGAACCACAAAAAACAAAAAAGAACAAATCGTGTCAACAAGAGGAAAACGAACTTTCAGTGCTATTGACGCTAACATGTGAGTCAAAAAACAATCGGTGAAATAACCGAAACGAGAGAGATAACAAATTCTGAAGTCGCATTGGTATGAATTTGTAGGTAAGATAAATTTTATTATGTATTTTATGTCTTCACAGATGTAGACCAAGTTTTCTAAGTAGCTCATGAGTAAAGTACCGTTTTTCTTTAGAATTGCCTTCCTTTCTACTCTCGAGAAAACTAATACTTTATTTACTTATTACATCAGTAACTATTTTCGTATTGTTCTTCATTCGTTCTTCCCTCCAAATAGATATATTTGGCAACCATGTTTGGTCAGAGGTTCCTTGTCAAAAGATGCTCCTCAGCGTGGAATGGTAGTTGTAAGAGACGGTATGGAAAAATATTACTTGTCAAAACATTCTATATTCTATCTAAAATATATTCATCAAAAAAATCCATGTGACCAACTGAAACTTTAGGAATACCAAATGAAAAATTAGTAAAGCTTATATAATGAAACAGTAAATTAAAGAATTTCGTCCTGCTCGAGATGAACTCATGAATCATTATGGTATTTTGCAGTTAAGTTCCAATTGCAGAATAGATTAATCAATGACTGGTTACGATTTGACAGTTCGAAAGACTAAAAGAGTTTCCATGGCGTGAAATGAAGGAACGGCCAGAGAAAAAGTGACGTCATATTTTCAATTATTGGAGATAATATTAGAAAAAAATGGAAGTTCGAGTTACGTGCGTCTATATATACACAGTTGGTGTAAGTCTCTCGAGTATGTTGGCGGTTTGAAGAGACTGGTCTGCTCACCTCGAAAGCAATTTTTCTTCGAAATCATCTGCAACATTTGAGAAGTGTGAACATAAGTAGACAGTTAGAAACCGACTTCATACTGCTGGATTACCTTCTCAAACTCGAGCTACTAGAAAGAATGGAGCGTTAACTGCGCATATATATTTGGCAAAGGCTCTAGAAGACTATCTTTTACCGTTCATGCAACTGTTTAATAATAATTTTAAGAGTCTTACCTGGGAATATAAAAGATCTTAAACCTGCAAGAATAAGTGAGGTGTAATCAAGCATTGTGTTTGGACTGAATTTTCATAGACTCCAATTGTACCTAGCTATACCGGGGATATCCTTGTCGGAGACATCTTTTAATCTTAACTGGCATAGATAATTTTGATCTCAATTTTAATTCTTGAATTCGTCTAATTTTTTAGTAAGGATTGACTGATATTTGTACTCTATACCGTGTCCTATAACTTGCATGTGGATATGTCGTTACTCAATTATCTGTTTCATGATAAATCCATTATCCGTACTTCATCTTCCGCCTCGAAATTCGCTTTAGTTTTCCAACTCTACGAATTCTTTTTCCATCAGTTTCTTTTATTCTCTCATATACTCTACTAAGATAACTCATCACCTAGATTCCTCTGAAATTATTGAAATAATTTCAGTAGCTCTTTTTATACATATGAACCATCTTCCATTCTTTGGACACCTTTTCTACTCCATAGTACATTATTCTGCCTCCATTCCCCTTCTACACATCAGCAGTCATACTAGATAATTTTCTTATTATTTTAATAAATTATCCCTATAAAAATGCAATGTTTACTATTAAAAGGCGTTTACTTTTTGAGAAACTCTTCTATTATAACCGATTAAACCACTAACTTCCAGAAAACTAATTCCGGCTACGGATTCTACCTGTTGATTTTCATAACTTTTGACTTTAGGTTGAATTCTCAACTCAAAACTCTGTAGCGCAGCTTCTAACTGGTGATTTTTATTACGTTCTTCTTATACGACAAAGTCCTCACGTTTCGATTTGATTTTTAAAGAAAAATTTGTAGTAGAGTTTCTATTTATTGTTTCATTTATAAGGCCACAGATTTGGTTCTACGCCTTTGTCACATATGTTATTAAATCAAAAACCGCATTAAGACAACTTGCAGACCGGTAAGAACACTGGTCGGTGGGAAATCACGCCTTAGTTTTTACTACATCTTGTGCATGAGATGGAGAGTTGTGTAACGGTTTTCAAACCGAAAACTTTAATACCTTTAATACATTATAACTAAGCAAAAAAAAATGTCTGTCCTGACGCCGGTCGATAGCCCACTGTCCACATATAAACAAGATATCTAAAAATCCGCTGATTCAATTTTAATGAAACTTGCTAAGTGTCATATTTAATACCAAAGATCTGGTTAGTTTTTGGGCATAATCCTTATAGCGAAAAGGGCACTTAACCTACACAGATTTTTCAATTTTTTGATCTGATCAGTAATTGCCGGAATACGACAATCATGTGACACCAATGGTTTAAGGTGGTCAAAAATATTAGTTATTGGAGGAATTTTTTCCTTTTATGAGAAAACTTTTGAGTGCTTAAAAATCACGTATTCATTTAATGATTGATACGTTGATCAGATAATATTACAAAATTATGTTTGGAAACAAAATTAATACTGCGAGTTGTTTCATTGGCTAGTTGTCCGAATGTCCAGTTGTCGTGGCATCGAGATGGTTGACGACGAAACCGCCGGGCTAGATATCTATTTCGAGTTGTCACGAACCCGGGCAACGGTCTTACATTCGTACAGCTTTTTAAGAACATATATTGAAAACCCGAGATGGAGAAGGCTTTGAAATTAGTGAAAAAAATGTTAGATTGTGCGCGTTATTACCTGTTAGATACTGACAGATTGTTCTGCATTTTTGAAATAATTTTAAGCGATTATTTTCACCTCCATGTACCGAAATATTATACCCAGAATACTAAGAGGCAGAAATGTCCAAAAATTAAACGAATTTGGTCTAAAGTCAAATTGTTGGTTTGATGGAGCTGGTTTTTCGTTTTGAAGAATCGCTAACTACAGAAATCAAAAGAAGAAGATAGTGAGGAAAGGCATACAGGAAGTAGGGGGAACAACAGAATGTACCAACAAGCGCCAAGAGTGTGGAGAATTAATTATGAGGGACGGTTTTTCTACGTCAAGGTCACTTAAGGGGTCGCCGTATAACTGAATACGGTTTAAATAATACTTCGCACAGTTTAACCCGCATAAGAAGTTTTGGACTTACTTCATTTCGCCTTCCTACAACTGCCTTACATTAGCAACAACGCGTATGAGTACAAGGAAGATTAGACAGGGTTAATCTTAAATTTTTTGTATAAAAGCAAGTATACAGGTAGCTGGGCGCTATTTCTTATGGCAGCAGGTCTCCCTTAATCTACATTAAATGCAATATTACCGCCCGCCGTTATATTAAAAAAATTATATCATCAGTTGGAAAACTTTAACAAACCCTTCGTTAACATTACATAGTCTTGAAACCTGAATTAAATGTTGCCTGGGAAGCAGTAGTTTTAAAAACCTTAAATAAACACCAAGCACCGTTAATGAATGTGGTTGTAATAGAGCAGCGTCAACACATTAAAAATAATTGAAGGAGAATTGTTCTTATTGTTACTAAATTGCAATCAATTATGCCTTTGAATCACAAGAATATGTCTGAGAAATTCTATTCACCAGTTCCAACGCTTTCTTGGTGTTGCGTTTTGATTGTGTTTCAAACTTATTCAAAAAAATTTAGCGTATTTCCTACAAAAATTGTTTTAATCACTCCGTAATGAGTTACACCCTATCAAAGGCAGTTACTAAAATTGGAGTTTTAATTTTTTTCACGAAAATGGGGCAATTTTTTTAAATTTCCCCCAGTGTTGAAAGGGGGTAAAATTAACAAACATTTTTCTACATTAGAAATTTAAAGTTTCAATTGAAAAAAATGATAAACACACTTTGATGGGCGTAATTCAGTACGTTTGGGAAAACGTTTTAAAGGGAAGAGTTCACTTAATTTTCGTTGATGAATTTTTTTTTTAATTAAGTTTGAAAACACCCAGTATTCTGTACTTATATTATCTTTTTCCATGTCAATTTTTCTGATTTTTCTAATAAATTTTCAGGTTTTGTATACATTTCCTTCCTCCTTTCTACTTCTTAACATTTTCTATCCCATATTCGTGTTTTCTTTGGTGATTTATCATTCGTCTGTTTCCTTACCTTCTAGTTTTTGCACCTAGCCATTCTAGATATAGCTTTCATTCTATCAATTTTTCGATTTCTTCTGTCTAACACATTTTGTTACTGTTCATTGTTTATTTTGTAGCTCTACGGCTTTATGGATGCTTTCTACTGTATTGTTGTATTTCGTGATGTGTGTTCCATTTGGTACATATTCACATTTTTCCACTCAGTTAACAATGGTATGTTCCAAAATTTACTTCCCTCTGGATTCTGATATAACTATATATGGTCATCTCCTTGATATGCTACTGCTTCTCACACATCTGAACAATATTCATTTTTGCCTTTTAGTTTTGCTGAAATATTAATATTTTTAAAGAAAATTTAATTAAGTTAATTTTATGGTCGTTCCATATTTTCAATTTAGGCAAAAAATTGATTTTTGTTTCAATAATAATATTTGCTAAATTCCGGTTAATTATTTGCAAATATCGGATTTTAAGTTCTGGAATCATTTGTGTCAGCTGCTTTGATGAATGTTTTTCTCCAGGAGTATCACTGTAAAGCTGAAATAATGTTGGCCATATATCTGATCTTTAAGGAACTCAATTTGTGTATTATTGTAATGTGAATCCATCAACTACCATTTTTATTTCTCAATTATGTAAGAAAGTTTTGAGTCAATTTACTGTTGTACAGTCTATCCAAGTGTGTGTGAAAAAAGTGGATGACATATACCAGGATTTTTTTAGATTGCAAGAATGTGAATCTACGGTATGAACTATATGTTTTGATACGAGTGTTAACAATCACATCTATTCTAAATTGGTGAGCAGCACTACAAAATATTATCATATAAGTGGTGTTAATTTTGTATGTCAAGATGAAGGTATTAGATAATTTAAACACTGAAATTATTTTAGTAAAAGAGAGCGCCAGAAGAATAAATATGCATAAATTTGTCGTAATCTTGAGCTCACCAATCTAAAAAACACAAGCGACTTATATTCCGCCCATTCAGTGAATAAAATTGTGCCTCTACATAAAATCCACCCCAACTAGCCGATGATATGGTATAAAGTAAAATATTAATCAAAGATTTAAATGCAATTTTTTTAAAAATGATTTGGGTAAATATTTCTAAAATATTTTAATAATATATTAGAAAAATATTTGAAGTAAACGTTTTGATATTTTGTGGGATTTGAATCTGCAGCGTCGTCGCTTTGTTTCGAACGAGAGATTTTTGAATAAGTGTAGCTTTTTGATATTTTATTAAATTTGAAGACAAGCTGTTTCCCATGTTGTTCCAATACTAATAAACGCCAATAAACATATGAAATCGTATAGAAAATGCCCCTCGACTTTGTTCAAAAAAGTAAAAAGAAGAAAATTTGTTGTTGTAGAAAAAAATAATTCAAATAAAAGTTGTACACCATGTAATTTACAAAAACTTTTCTTTCATGATTTTTTTGTATAATTATATTCTTGGAGACATTATTAAAAGAATCAGTCTAACATGATTGTCATAGGTATCTCAGTAATTACTTAACGAATCAAAAAATATTTACAAAAAAAATAGAAGAACTAAAACAACCGATGAACATTTTATAGAATACCAGTACTAGTAGCAGACTCCAAATTTTTGTATAGGTTTTGGCTCCGACTAAATCCAATACAATCAAAACCAAAGAATTAGTCTAATCAACATTTGGTCAGTTTCGTTACTTTGGTCATCGTTAACTGAAGAAAAGCATAAAAGTCTCGATTAAGTTTGTTTAGAAATTTTACATTTCGGTATCTTTTACAAATGCATTAAATCTAAATATGACATTCTTCGATTAGATGACGATCTAATCGAATACTTTAATCTTGATCGCCTTAATTTTCGTCTTAAAAGTGGTATTAATTGCTCCTTCTAGTATCGGAAATACGTCAAATTCCCTAAATGGTTACTAAATTTTATCACTTTCTATTTTTTAACGGTCTTAAGTGGTTTGAAGGAGAAGAAAATTTCAAAACACAGGCTCCACGTTGCGTTAATAATAAAATTGAATACACCGATGTTTACACACCATCACTAATAGAGGAGAGGAAAAAAATTAAAACCTTTCTTATGTTTACGTCTTCAAAGGCATAAAATTTGTTTTGAACTTTTTTAAGATGCGGCTATTAAAATTTGTTCTTTGAAAGTGCGTTTACATGAGTAATTTATGGATTTTTTTTATAAAGGACTATTAACGTTTACGAGTCAATTACATTAATATCTATTTCTATGTATCCAATAACACTAATATATTTTATAATCTGTTAATTGCTATTAATACGCAGTTACTTTATTACTCCTTTTATGATTAGTTTTTGTATAAAACCCATGTTAAGTCATTAAGCTGTATAGCTGTACAGCACCATAAAATCTGACTTATCGATTAATCAGTCACTTTATGTATATATTACTGTGCAGGCAATAATATTTTTTTTATTTATTTGACGAATTTGCACAAGTGCATTTTATTTATAATAAAACTACGGTCTAAATCAGAATGTCATTTACACAGCTATAATTCAATGCAATTAAATTTTAATGTGTACCTTGTGCATTGCAGAATTGGTTTCGATAAATTCGTTGATGATTACATGGCAATGTTTCATAAACAGTTTCGTTGGACATGCATAGACCATGTTGTTTGACTAGACGATGAACTGCATTTTATATTATACTCGTTCGTTTATTTACACGTACAACGTTGCACCAGAAAAATTAATGAATGCAAATAAATTCTGAATGTACATTTGGCCTAATAATATATGAGTTTTGAAAGTGCATTTGAATAGAGTGATGTACAAGGTTTTCCTCAAAATAATTTCAAATCATATTGGTGTTTGTTTAACAGAACATTTAGGTTTAACGAATAACATATACTTTTATGTATAAATTTGCATATTATTAATTATTTATTATATTTTTTATCAGTTATATAATTGAAATAAACAAATATTTCAATATTGTAAGGAAGAATAATAAAAAACAATGATGGTATTAAAGGAATTCTACGTATAAACAGAGAATATAGAAAAGTTGCATGAAAATTGAATAAAGAATTGGAAGGCGGCTTTAGAGCTGCTCACAAAACACTCTTGCCACGGCATATGAAGAAGTAATGGAGGGAAGGAAAGAAAAGAAATATTAATAAGTTGTTGAAAGGGACCGGACAAATCGCCGAATTTGGGGACAAATCGCCGAAAAACCACTGTGGACAAATCGCCGAAAAATAACAAAACGCCGAAAATGCTTCTCTGGACAAATTAAAAAATTACACTTATTTAAAAACAAACTTTTTTTTCACGTAAAATTTGTTTTCATATAGAAGTTTAGAACATACTTGTTGAATACTTCTGGAAATTTGACAGCTTTTCGAGGGAACGGCTGGTTGGACCCTAGGTTTCCGGTTAACATATTTGGAGCGAACATACTGTACTCTACAGAAGCATTTTCGGCGTTTAGTCCGTAGATTCAGTTTCAGTTCGGAAACGATGCCTGGTTACGATCGCTGCCCCTCGTTTTCTAATTTTCGGCGTTTTGACCACATTCGGCGATTTGTCTTCAGACGCATTTTCGGCGTCTTATCAATTTTCGGCGATTTGTCTACAGAAGCTTTTCGGTGATTTATTTACAAATTCGGCGATTTGTCATGGACCCGTTGGAAAAAAGTAAATGAGGTATTTATAATTATTTAATCTACTTTTTGGGACAGTTCTTTAGGCGCTTAGCGTTTATGTAGGATATTCCATTCCTTTCTATTCTTTTCTTTCTGTTTCCAATTTTTTATTTTCTTTTTTTTAGGTTGTTTATTATTGCCTCTTCCCATGTCTTTCTGGGCCCACCATTTTCAGATGTCTGAACCATAGCAGTATTCAATTTTTATTTTTTGGAAATTGATGTTTCTTAATGTATTTCTTCTTTACAATCCACCCTTTTTGCCACCCAGTGTGCGTTTCAGTATTCTCTTAACCACACTTCTATTTTTTCTTAGAGTCCATGTTTCACTTTCATACAGCATCAGGCTTCATTACAGTGTTGTATATTCTTAGTAATAATTTATTCAGGGCTCCTACGCATTTATTAGTCCTTTCTGTTCTTTTTATTTCTATTGATTATTTACTGCGACCTTTAGGTACACATAGTGATAACAGCTTGCAAACAATGAGGCATAGTACGGATCGGATTTTGGGCCACATTCTGGAGAGGATTGCCCCGCTCTTGTACCAGTATGCAGTTTACTTCAATGTTAGCTTCATAACATCTAATAATTAGTTCTTGTAATAATGTCTTATTCAATTATCATTTAAACAATGATTATGGGAAATCTAATGAAATTTTTACTAAGTTAAGGTTTCTGTCATTGCCCAATAACTTTACGGGCTAAGCGTATTTTAGTTTGAATACATTTTTGCTAAAAATGACAACAAATAATAGTTCTACTTAACACAGGAGACAAAATCAAGCGGATTCTTCGTTGATTATTCGATCTCGAAGAGAACGAGGAATTACTGTTTAGAGTTTCGAAAATTTGGATGCAGTTTTTTGTTTTTTATTTTACGTTTGTTTTAAGATGGAAAGTTACGCGACCGATTCAAAATATAATATTTTAACTTCCCATTCTTTCGCAAATTTCTGGCATGATTGAGTTAGTGGGGTAAAATATATTAAAAAAATATATTTCCTGAGCGGCGAGGCGAGGATAGTATACAAACCGATATTTGAAGCACCATTGATCTTATTTTCTTTAAAGTTTATTCATATTTTTTATACCAGCGGAAGTTGGTTTTGGATTTAAAGGACACTAGACAAGGGCATTATTATTTTTTTTAAATAAATTCAAAATAATTTGAAACAATTTTTTTATATATAAAAGTTGTTTCTAATTATAATTTAAATATTTAAATTTTATGTCTAAAATCTTTTTGGTTCCATAATTCATAACTTATATTGTTCGAATAATTAATAACTGAATTACAGTAATCACATAATATTTTATTTAACTTCAAATCAAATAAATAGAGTAATCACGTGACATTGTTTAAACTTAATTTAACAATATCTTGATGAATATTATTGACGTAAAAAATCTTTAAAAAAATCTTGTAAACTAGGTTATCTATAACTTTCATTTAAATTTAGAGTATGGAAATATTCTTATTCAAATTCAAACTTCAAAAATTTGGAGCTGTTTGAAAACAAGTAACTATTTTTTTTTAATTAATTCAGAGTGATCATTTCTTGAAGTGTAATTTTAAAGTAATAAAAATTTAAATTTTGAATCAAAACAAACAAATAAAGCTTAAAAAATTGTAATATCATTATTTGTTAAACGTACATTTAATTAAATTTTATAAAATTAAATGGATTAGTTACAATATTTTACTAATGAGTGCGTTTGATCTAAACTTCTTTTCGAAAATAGATGCTTCAACAAATAAAATGAGACCAAGTTAAATAGATTCCGAGAAATAAATTTTTAGAAATCGCCAATTTTTTAACTATAAAAAACTCTCCTAAAGCCAAATTGGATTGGATTAAAACTTTAGAAAACTTCATTTCTTATGACTTTTATATCAAACATCAAAAGCCAAATCGCTGACCTACGTGTCCTCAATTTTGGTTGACTGACTCTGTATAGGAAAATGGTATTTATTTATTACTTACTCATGACGTTACCAAATTTAAATTGGTTATATTTAATAAAATTGTATTAGTAATTTGAATGTCGCGAGTAGAATAAACTGTTGATGAAGCTTCAACCTCTTATGTTATTATCCAATAAGTAAGTACTCAGTGCGCTGACTTTTGGCAACGTTTTGCATCCATAGGTGGATGCTTCTTAGGGCAACTGTTATTATTTAGAGAACACATCATTTATAAGATACCATAAGGTATTAAAAATAGATCTGGTTTCAAATCAACAAGAACATAAAACTGGCGGTAACGTTACAAAAATAACACGTTCATTGTCCAAAATGAAAGATGGTGGGCATATTAACACAGTAGAGTGCGTGTTTCATGTTACCTTGAAAAAGGACACCATGCTTGGCCGAAACGTTGGTAGAATAAAACTACTAATTTCAATTGAGCAATTGATTCTCTCTCTAAAGAAAGCCCACTACGTGTATTTAGATAACCATTCATAATTACAAGGAGATAACTAATTAGGAGAGTTATGTACTGTTCGTCGTGGAAGGGCTCGTGTTACTATTAAGGCTGAAGGTAATGTCATTTACCAAAGTGGAAATGAAATCAGATTTGTTTCGTCAGTTCAGATAAGAGAAAATCTAGAACTGTGGTATAGTTACAAACCATCCGACATCGGTTTCATTAGAGTAGCATGGATAATTGGCGACCGGTCAGAAAAATTCGTATAACTCCTCATCATGCCGCTGCACGATTAGAATTTTGCCAACGAAATATTGACAGAGACTGGTCAAATGTTATATTTACTGACGAAAAATCATTTTCGACATCTCAAGAAGTCCCCGTTCAATTATGCAGAACAAATGAAACGTGTTGTGACGTTGAAAAGGTATTTCCAAGTAAACCCAGTGAACGAATTAACAGAGAATTTAAGGGCTGGATGTGCAAAGATGGTTTAATTTAAGGGAATACATACGTGTATTAGAGGATATATTGTTATCGACCATATTTTACAATCGCTCGAATTGTGGACGAAGTTTGATGAACACCCCGAAATTCAATTGTTACCTCGGCCAGCTAAATCGCTTTACCTAAATCTAATTAAAAAATCTGGTATGGTCAAAAGTTGGAATGACGTTGGCTTCAATGGAGTAAGAGACAGAAGTGTACAAGAACTCACAGAGCATGTAACGACATCGTGGGAATCATTCCAAAATTCTCAAATTTGTGAAAATCTTGTAAATAGTACGAGGAGGCGTTTAGAAGAATGCATTAACAATAGTGGACATTATACAAAATACTAAGGCGACAAAATTCTACATATACCTATTATCTTATGTATTATCAATAGTTGAAACTCCTTTACTGATTATTTGAATTTTTAGTTTCCCACTTGCGTGGGCCTTCTAGGAGGAGTTCGGAGGATGATGAATAATTAAAATTGCATGGACGTTTGATTGCGACCCCAAAGCTGATTATTTTCGTAGACCCCAACTGTACATTAAAGAAGCAGTAATAAAATAGAACCATAAATGTTCGAGAACGGTAATACCGTTTAAGGTTTGCAAATAATCAACCAATAATAGCAGAGGATAAGGCATTGAATATAGATATGGATCATAACATAAACTCATATTGAACATCCTGAAAAAAAATTTGAACTTCAACAATAGATAAAAGCAGATGAGAACTAAGGATAACCTTTTACACAAACGGTGCAGATAATGGTGATGACAATAATGACAGAGAGAAAAACAAACAAATAATGTTAGAAGCAACTGAACGTGTTTTGCGGAATGGACCATTGTCTTTCATTATTTCAAAATTTCTGTCACTAATGCATTTATTCGATATTTCGAAGTTTTAATTCCAGTATCAAAAACTGATGAGATTAGAAACCAACAAATGCACCGTGTCTTAGAAACCATTTATTAAAAAGCACAAACGTCAAATATCCCAAAAAGATCATTAATTTGGGCATCTCAACAGTGAAATTAAATTTAATTTGATGGAAAACTAAATAAACATTAAACCAGTTGATTTGGTAATGCTAATTTAACCATAAGTTATTTAACGCTAACTATAAACACACTTAATATAAGAAGTGGTTGTTGATTTAGACGTGAAGATTAAAAATAAATCCTCGAAAAAATGTGTGTAGTTTGTGTTTGTCGTTCATTAATCTACATAATCTGCAAATAATTTTACGGTGTCACAACGACTCCAAAAAGAAATGTTAATAATCATAAAGCACTCAAGAAAATCCGGATTAATTTTAAATTTAATTCAATAATATATTGCACAATTGATTGTGTTTATTTTTATCTGATGTAAATAACTATTAATAAGACTCGTAATTGAAAAGCATTCTTGAAGTTGTGAGGAAGCCAAAGATACTCGATTGTATTTTTAAATCGATTTGACACTGTTAGACAATGCATGTAACACGTAGAATGAAAATTTGGCACCAGCTGCATCAATTTCTTATAGTAAAAGCTTACATTATAAATCAATCTAAATGTTTACGTATTTAACTATCGTTAAAATTAGAATCAACAAACAATTATTTGTTTGGTAAGTAAATACTATTTATATGCGTATGGGTGTGGGGGATTTAGGTTTTTTAAGTTGAGTACCAACTTACTCAATTTGAAATAATAACGTTAGGTTGTAACACCCGTTAACATCATGTAGTGACATTTAATACCAGTTTAGCAATTAACTTATCGTATGCAAGTTTACAACAACTAAGCAGATAAAATTACACAAGTACTAGTACTAACCAGAACTTTACAAAGCTGGCTATCAGTAAGCGGCGCTATTATGTTAAAGCTCGTGTTTTCTTCATTACAAGAACATACAGGTAGGTCTAATCCTGACAAGTGTTCGATTACCAACTTTACCAATAGGCGTGGTCGAAAGCAATTCCACGCCCACATCGACTACATTTACCTGTTCTAAAAAAATCATGTTAACAAGGTAGACTTTGAATTCAAGATGGCTGCGACGCCTTACAATCGTCTGCGTCGTTTTCTTCTTTTAATTGGTGTTACAATGATGGGAAGTCGTTTAGATACCGAGAATACGTGCCTTGTTTCATTTATCGGGGAATTAACTAAATGCGGTCCCTTCGTTAGTCTGGCTGTCCCCGTTGTTGAAATATTGACTGTTTACATCCCATAAAATGTAATTCCTTACTTTGCTATCGCCAGTTTAAATACTTTCTTAAATTCCCCACTTTTAATTAAGTGCCTGTTTAATACAAAGGTTGGCAAAAAAATAATTAACCAAAAGTAAGCCACATATTGTTGCAACATTTGAAAAAAAAAACAGGCGCGGAAAAATAATTTAAAATAAATAAGCATTTTGCTTTTTAAACGAACGGATTTTTAAATGTTCATCATTTTCATCAATTTTGATTGTACCCGGGCGCGACAGATTCAAATCATTTTAAAATTGACATTGATAGAGGTCGTTGCACTGTCACTCAATTCGAAATATACACTTGAAAATATAGGAGCTTCTAATTTTTTCAATTAATTGCTGAAAAATTTGTTTTTTAAATTAGCCCCCTTATCCTTCGTCAATATAGACATGCCTTAATTGATGGAATAAAAGGTTGATTATGTCATTTTAATGTAAAAATGTTGATATGTGTATGTTGATTAAATGATGCGATTTTTTTTATGGGTATCGTCGAATACTTAATTATACTAAATTTTCAAATAATGGACAGTTTTGTCAATGCAAATCGAAAATCGAGAGCTACTTATTTTTTTGTCAGCGCGAATTACAAATGGACGTATAGAAAATATTTCGCTAATTTTAATTAATTATAAACAGTTTTTCGTTATCGTTTTAACTGTAATACACGTTCTTTGGATTAATTTTTGATAATTTTTACTTAATTTTAATAAAAACAGCTTACATTAAACTTAACTTAATAGTATAGTAGTTTTGATAACTAATTTTTTTTTTCGAGAATGGATTGGAATAAAACTTTTATTTTTGGTTTTTCTGAATCACACATTTGACTTTATTACAAATAAGAAAAACGATTTTGGAAAAGCTTAATAATTGATACATTCTGATGATGATGACAGTACTTGTATTCACCACCGTTAGTGGTTTAAAAAATTGTGTTTTAATGTTTTCTGAAAACTATCTATTTTATTTCATTTCCATAATAACAATTTTCACAATAATTTAATAAATCAAGCATACCTTCCTCAATTTGCTGAAGAACACTAAACTCCGATCGTGTGTTGCTAAGTCAACTAGCACTGAAAAAAAAGTAAAAGTATGATTACTTACTCACTATCTTTGATCCTATATAATCCTGAATAGTTCTGAAAAACTTTCATAAGAATCAAGTTTTCACACTGATTAATTAATTAATTAATTAATTTAATACCATTTACTCTGTGATTAATTTTAATATGTAATAACAACACTATACTTGCTTGACCAATGGTATATGACAGTGATCTTCAAGAAACGGGTTTTGATAAGTGTGTTGGTTTTCCCTAGATATACTTGGTTACAGTCTATACAATTTATTTGATGTATCCCCGATTTATTAACCTGTGTATCTTTTCGGTTGCCTCTAAACGATTTCGAAGTTGTAAAGTGCTTTTTTTTTTAATTTTCAAAATCAAAAGTTTGTTTATGATGTATGACTGTCACGGAGCAATTAGTTTAGTTGATACACGCGATACATTTTTACTTGTACTTTTTCTTTTAATGTCAGTTTTCTGACGATGATAGCTTAGCGGTGGTAGGCCACACAAATCCTTAATTTACTATTTATTTAATTACTAATTTGCTTTGCAAAAAGTTTTTCCTTTTACGAAAAAACTGAATTGTTTGATATTGATTTGAATTCAGAATCTTGTGTGAATTTTTCGATTTCTCAATTTGCTCAAAATACCTTCTCGTAACTTGTTTACATTTCAAAAAAATCATGTTTTGATATTTGGATTTTAATTTTAATATTTATTTTATTGCGTTCGACTTAGGGAAAAAGCATTTTGTTTTCCATTTATTTTATTGTAATTTTTATTGAAATAGTTAATACTGATAAGAATTTATAAGTTAAACTTTTTTAGAATCTAGGCGAACTGTAGATGATATAAAAAAAAAGTTACACACAGATTATCTGTATATACTTTTGTATAACACCGATTAGAATAAGTAAATGAAGTAAATTTAAAGAAAATCATGTTGGTAATAGTTTGAAAGTGATTTGTTTCTATTTTTATAAATTGTTCATGGGCCAAAAAAATTAATATCTAATTTTTTGTGAGCAAGGTTCTTAAAACCTGTCACAAAACATCCTTTACACCTGGATCATAATTATTAATAAACTGTTATGTCGATAATGTGTTTAATCAACCAAATTCAAAATTCTAATTTTTGAAACAACCAATTCACTTAAAAATAAGAAGAATTTTAACAAAATCTTAGCAATAATTACAAACTGGAATCTGTACTACAACATTTTTTTAAAACAAAAACAACAATGCGTGTATAATAGTATTATTATTTGATACGTAGGAAAAGTGATAATTTTCATGACGCGCGGGTGTTAGAAGGGGGTCCGGACAAATCGCCGAATGGACAGAACGTCGAATTTGTGGACAAATCACCTAAAAACTTCTGTGGACAAATCGCTGAAAAATGACAAAATGGTGAAAATGCTTCAGTGGACAAATCTCCGAAAATGTTATTGTGGACAAAAATACTTTTGTGGACAAATAGCCAAAAATGCTTCTGTGGACAAAATTCTGAAAACGTTTTTTGTGAACAAAACGCCGAAAACGCTTCTGTGATCAATCAATTTAAGTAGTATTTATGTGACCGGGGGTGAACGGTGTTGGTTGGTAGGTTACATTCACATTACATTCATAATAACAATTAAAAACAAACTTTTTTTTCGAAAATTTTGTTTTAATCAAATTGAGTTGTTTTTATGTGATCGGGGGTGAACGGTATTGGTTGCTTACAATTATTACAATTACTTTATTTAAAAAATTACATTCATAATAACAATTTCAAAAACAAACTTTTTTTCGTAAAATATGTTTTAATCAATTTAAGTTGTTTTTGTATAGAAGTATAGAACATACGTGTTGAATACTACTGGAAGTTTGATAACGTTCGGCGTTTTGTCCATAGAAGTATTTTTGGCTATTTGACTATAGAAGCATTTTCGGCGTTTTGTCAAAGTAACATTTTCGGCGATTTGTTTATAGAAGCATTTTCGGCATTTTGTACAGAGTAACATTTTCGGCAATTTGTTTAGAGAAACAGTTTCGGCGATTTGTCCACGAAAGCATTTTTGCCATTTTGTCAGCGAATTCAGTTGGAGTTCGGAGGCGACGCCAGATTACGATCGTTAAAGCGTCGTTTTTTATTTTTCGGCGTTTTGACCACATTCGGCGATTTGTCCACAGAAACATTTGCGGCGTTTTGTCATTTTTCGGCGATTTGTCCCCAAATTCGGCGTTTTATCCATTTGGCGCTTTGTCCATTCGACGATTAGTCATAGACCATTTAGAAGCCGAACGAAGTGAGGTTGATACTACAGAGCAAGCCATGAAAGTTTCCTCCAAATAAATTATTGCAAAACATCTACTTTTCGATTTAATATAATTTGTGATGAGTTGCTTTACAGTAACGTAGTCAAATAAACACTGCCAACAATGATATTTGTTTAAGATTATGTTGTTGCTTATGTGTTTATAGGTTGCTACGGAAAAAAAGAAAAACTGGCGGAGAAAAAATCAAATTTTGCAGCCGTGTACTAAGTCGAAAAATGTCAGATTTAGAACAGTTATTCAATCTCTATTTAAGATTAACTTCCTGTTAATTTCTAAGGAGACAATTGTGACAACAATTATCACCGCAAGAGTAATACTAAAATTTAAGTTAATCAATGACTCAAAAACTGGATGTTACCAGGTTTGAAGAAAAAGAACTTTTTACTTCATTAACTATATAAAAAAATTTCAAATTACAATTAAATTATAATTTCTTTATTTTTCCGGCAGTTTTTAATTCTGAAAGTGGTCTATCATTTAATAGTCGTTCGCGCAATTTTTTTTAGTAAAAATATTATTAAAATAGTTCAAATGTACAAGTAAATTTTATAATATTATTATTTTAACTTCATCTTTGGCTTATTTCAGAAAAGCAGTGATTTTTGCAAATATCTCAAAAATGAAGGTTTTTAGCACAATTTTTATTAAAAAATAGTGTGAAGGAACCTAAAATATATTAAAAAAAATAAAAAAATGGGATATTACCTATAAATTTTACTAATTGATCTTCATAAACAAATAAATTTTTTTTGTTATTTGATTTTTTACGTAATTGTTTTTATTGTAAGCACTCAAAACTTCAATAAAATGTATAAAATCATAAATTAATTAAATTTAATTGGGTATCAAATTCCAAAAAAAACTTAAAAGTTTGATCTAATGGGTAAATATGTCCCCAATTTTACCCCTTTTATTTACAGTTTTAATGTCAGAAGCATTAGAGTTCTTTGATCGACTTAGTTTAATTCATTTTCGAATTTATGGTAATTACAAAAAAAATCATAAAAAGGGATTTACTCCGAATAAATAGCTATTTTTTTTCCAAATGCCGTTTATATACCTACAGAAGAATGAAAAATAAATTTATTATTTTTAGCAACTTACTTTTACGTCCACTCAGAGCGGCAGTAAAAGTACTTTTACTTCCGCTGCTAATAGTAACCGGCTGTGTACAAAAAGAGCAACTGTAGCGTCAAAAAATAGTAGGTAAAAGTTTGAAGAACACAGTTACTGTGTATATTTGTTTTTCACGGCCGTTCTTATGGCCGAGGTATTAACCGAGACGAGAAAAAGCGAAAGAAAGCTTTGTACAGAATTTCATAGACACTCACTCCTTTTTTGTAAAAGGTTATGTTGGTAACACATTCATTACTAAGAATGTCAGCACCAATATGTCTCTTTTCAAAAGTCGTGTAAATTTTGACGTATGAGTACTACGAGTAGGTAAAATTGCCTTTTTCAGATGAGCTCCTAAAAAAGCATTTTTAATTACAAAATAAACCATATTATAACACACTATACTTGGTAACTTAAATTTTAATTCTTTTATTTTAATTGCAGTTATTAGTTTCGGAAGAAGTATGTTAGTTAACTGCTATATTTTTGGCGTTTTGAAGTAAAAATGTTGTTGAAATAGTTCAAATGTATATATTGACTTATCCAAGAAAATCAGTTATTACTAATATCTCGAAAATGTTTTTTATCAAAATATCATCTCTAAAGTAAAATAATTTTTGTGAAAAAAACCCCCAAAAAATAATGTTTTCAAATATTGGCAAAACTGAGATATTACCTACAAAATCTTAACAGTAGACATTTATTAACAAATAAATATTTTTATTATTTAACAAAATGTTTTTTGATTGGAAGAATTTCACTAATAAAAATAAAATAGTAAACAAATAATAATAGTAATAATAATAATGTCTTTATATAAACTATTTATTCTTTGAGCAATCCCATATTATATTTATTTATTATTTATTTTACTAGTTTCAACTCAAAAAATTATCGTGAGTCATCTTCAGAAGTTGTCAAAGAATCTGAAGATGACTCACCATAATTTTTGAGTTGAAACTAGTAAAATAAATAATAAATAAATGTAATATTGGATTGCTCAAAGAATAAATAGTTTATATATATATATATATATATATATATATATATATATAACCAATATTTAAAATAATGGATCCTATTTTTATTCATAAAATAATGTCTTTAATTAAAAAAAATATATTACAAAACAAAACTTAAATATAATATTTAGCAAAAGACAAATTTTTAGAATACTCAAACCCCAAAGGGTAAGCTGCTCTTTACTTATACCTTGATTACAAACTTAACATACAGTGTGACCCACACACTCACAAAATGTAAATTTATCGTCCGACTTTAGCAAATTTTTTTTTTAATTCTTGGGCGTTTAAAACTATACTTCGGGGGCACAATTTTTTTACAAAAACAAAAGCTTACTACGTATTTTTTTAGGAATAAAAATTAAAGAAATTGTATTAACAATTTTTTGGTTAAATTATAAATCACATTATGAGAGCGTCAGTAAAAGTACTTTTTGTTCCGCTGCTAATAGTAACCGGGTATGTACATCAAGTTTAGCGTAAAAAAATAGTATGTAAAAGTTTAAGTCTGCTGACATTTGCAGAAAAAAAAAAGTTATTTGTGTATCAAAGCTGTAAAGAAAGTTTTTTTTCAGTCGGTGTGTTTCAGTACTAATAATGTCACCATCAGTCTGTCTCTTTTCGAAAGTCGTGCAAATTGTGCAATTCTTTTAACGAATGACTAAAAAAAGTGCTACTAAATATGTATGTAAATTGTTTTCAAGTTTTGAGAATATTATTTAAATTTAATTAACTATCAAAATACGTGTCCAAACAAAACTAAATAAAATAAATTAAATTAAGTTCCCCCCATTTTACTCCATTTCACTTTCAGTATCAGAGTTCCTTTAATACATATTGTGCCAAATTTTATGAGGATATATAACTCGAAAGTTATGGACGGACAAAAAATTTTTAACGTCAAATTTTATTTTCACACGATTTCGAAAGAATACTGTTATTAATGCAATCCTATGTAACTGGAAATAATTGAAGTGTAAGTAGAAGTTATAAACAACCTCAATTGATTTTTAAGTATAGAAGAAAGCTAATACGACAATGGCGCCGGAAAGCCCGTTCGAAATTGACGAAAAGAACAGTAATCTAAGCATAGAAATGAGTCGAGTTTTATCAAAACTTGATGACAGAACTTCTCTTTTGAAAAAGTTCGGTTGTAATGTATACAAATTTTAAACAACATAATTTGTTTCTTAACCTGTATTATACCGTCTAGACACCATATTATATTAAAATGAGTAGAAAGTATCAGTTGATTCGTTTAGAAAAAAGTACTGTGTGCACTTTTTTGGAAGATAAGATTAAAATTTTTGTTATAGTCTTGCACTTAATGAGTAGACAAAACTAATTATTATCAATTGTTTCTTAACATTTTCTAGAGCGTCGGGACGCCAGTTTATGCTAATAAGCAATAGCTGAAACAACGTCAGTTGTTCTTAACATGGGTAATACGTTATTGGAACTCCCGCTCAAAATTGACAAAAACCACATTTGTGGTAGTGTCAACATTTTTTTTCAAATCGGAAATTAGGAATGATTTGTGTTCCCTATTGTAATGATAATTAGTTTATTAATAACATCAATAGCTTCTTAACGTTAGTTGTTTCTTTACATGTACTATATGTCCGTAAAAGCAACTAGAATTTGATGAAAAACTCATTTGGTGAAACATTTTTCACAATCAAATTTTTCTATGCATTTAATTAATAAAAGAATATTGATGATTAACAAATTGTTTGTGAGAAACCTTAAAAATTGAAAAATACTAAAAACACTGTGAAATATTAGTTACTGAAAAATACTGTAAAATATTTTGAGAGAAACTAAGATCTAGTAGACTACTTATAGAAATTTTTTTACAGTGTGCATTAAACTACAGCAAAATAACGTGTGGTGGCGTGGATTAAAGGTGACATAAATGTAACCTAAAAATTGACAGAAATTAAAGCTTTCTTAGCCCAGTTTTTATTTGAACACCCGTTAGATACTTAAACAACACTAGTAGTTCGTATTATGATTTCGAAAATTTTGATAGGTATGAAAAAACAGTAATCTACTTATAAAAATTTTTTACCACAGAAGTCCATGATATAATTTTCGTTTGAAAAAAGGTTCTCGATTTTAATGAACACATTTTGTAAGCTTAAAATTAATGAGTAGAAACCGTATACATTAGTATGTCGTCGGAAGATCCTTCAAATGAAATTTCTGCAGCGCAATGCACAGTGTTTCATCAGAACTTTGAATTTTTCATCAGTTTTCTTTTAGTTTTTCCAAATGGGGTTTTAAATTTTTAGTTGATGAGTAGAAACATCTATTAAAAAAAGCCATTTATGTTAATGAGTAGAACGTATAAGCTCAGGAACAAGATATGCTCCATCTAATTTCTACATCGAGAGATATGAAGAAATAATAATCGACGCTTCCAAATACAACGTATGTTTCATCAAAGTCTCACAAAAAAATTTGACAGAAAACTGTTTGTGGGAAGCCCTAAAAAATCCGCTAATGAAAAGTACTTAGGTAATTATGTGTTTTATGTGTTACTTCCCGATTTCAGCATTTATTTTAAAAGACACAAAGATAGAGATGGATCGTATTTCATCAAAACTATATCCCAGAATTGGTTAACATTTTTCTTTAAAAAAAAACCATAAATTAGTTGTTTCTTAACAATTAAAGCAACTTTATCGACAGATGTGTAAGCAGTTGCATAAGTCGATTCTTATGGCATAAATAACAATCGCCTGCTGTAAGTTTGCAAGAAATTGTACAATAGCAAACAAACAACGAGAATTACTCGACAGCTGTTCCGTCATTTTGGGACTCTTTAAAAATGAGAGAACTTAAATAAAGTTCACTATTGGACGTGTTACGATTGCAGGAGACGACACTAGATGTCGCAAGACTAATTGGTTTCTTATCAAGTAGTATGATGTCGGCATGCTCGGAAAAATGTTAGCAAACGAATTTTGCATCGGTTTTGTTTAAAAAAAAGTAATATATTTTGTTTTAATTAACAAAAAATTGAGTTTGTAATTAATGAGTGGAAATCATACATTTTTGCATCCGTTTTATTTAAAAAAATAGAAATGTATTTGGTTTTTCTAATTTAAAAAAATAAGTTTTAAGTTTAATGTGTAGAAATCATAAACCGGTTTGGTGCGGCCAGTTCGTTGCCAGTCAGTTCGGTGCGGCCTGTTAAATAAGGACCAGTTCGAGGTGACCAATTCGATGCGAGACGTTTTGGTTCCTGGCAAAGAATTGAGAGACGTTTGTGTGTTTTAAACAACGAAAAATAAATCATTCATCGGTTTATAAATAATATATGAATAGCCTTTTCGTGGTCCTTGATTTTTATTGGGTTATCTAAAATTAATAATCATGAACAATATTTTTATTAAAAATTTTTTTTTTTTGTATATGCGAACGTTGCTACCACTAACCACGCTACCAATAGTGACTTAAACGATACAATAAAATCACATACAATTTTCTGTGCTATCTAAAATCGTAAATTCGATCAAATCGCCAGGTCCGGAATTATGTGATTGTATTACATGTATTTTCTTTTAAAGATCTTTATTAATTAAGCGCAGGTATTTTTTTCTAAGTATTGATTTAATGCTTTGCACTGAACTTGCCTGACACCGAACTAGCCGGCACCAAAACGGCCACATCGAAGTGGCCGACACTGAACTGACCGCATCGAACTGTCCCATCCCAATTAGAGCGTTATAATGAACGTCCCGCTAATATTATTGATTACAAAGAGATACATTTTTTTACACTTTTGTAAAATAAAAAAAACAATGAAACATTATTATTTTTCATTGTAGAATTGTGATGTAAGTGTAATATACGGTGTCCAATTTTCCAATAAAAAGAGGACTTTAGGATTAGAATATTGTCTAATACGTCATTTTTTATGGTATTTATTATTTTCATGTTACTTTCTAAAACTTTTTTTATAAAAGTATCTAATCAATATATAATTAATTATAAATTAATAAACCCAAAAATGTAGTATCAAGTAGAGGTTGTTGATGCGAAATGTATGTATTTTCTCTTTATCGAGGCGTTGTCACGCACAACGAATTTTACTTACATTAAGTAATTTAAAATAGTTTAATAAATTTAACACATTGATTAGTTGTGAAATCAGTAATCAAAACCACGTTTAGTTTGTACAAATTTAATTTGGAATCCAATTTCAACAATTATTGTTAGGTTTTTTATATTATTAAAATAACCACAATACAATACCCATAACTACATCGGGAAGTGTTGATAAAAGAAATCACGTAAGAAATCATTCAGGTAACATAAAATATTTTTGAATTACGAAGGTGATTCGCGGTCGTACGACAATCGTCCCTAAAATTATTCAATTAATATAACAAATAATTTAGTATATGTAGTTAACCACATTTTTAAGAAATTAATTTCATTCTTCTATTCTATGTTTAAATATTTGCATTTATTATTAGTTCTTTATGTTTATCAATTTCAATTATTATCTTTTGTTACGAGTTCAATCAGAACAACCTGTAATTTATTTTGGTTGCATAAGAACAGAAGTATATTTTTACAAAGGCCTTTATAAAAATACCAAATAATTACAATTTTATTCCTATTTAAATCTTGGTTTGATAACAACATATTATGCGATGGTTTTTAAACCAAAAATTTTAACACCCCTTTTATTCACTTTTTCCGACAAATTAGAGTTAATACGTTATAATAAAGCAAAAAAATGTATGTCCGATGGCCGTCCGTTCGTATGTAAACAAGATATCAAGAAAACCATCCTCCCGATTTTTATGAAACTTTGTACATGGATCTTATTTATAATTCAGCAGATCTGATTAGATTTAGGGCATTTTCTATGTAGCCATAAGAGCCGTTAACCTACACAGATTTTCGAATTCTATTATATTTACAAAAATATTCATTTTACACATTTTTGTTTCAAAGAAAATATGTTTGAACCATTTTTTTCTAAAACGCAATTTTATTTTCGGTTATAAGACGATGTAGAGTTCTGAGGTAAACGCTTGTTTTTGTCTCTGTCTGATTCCCAAAATTTAATTTTTTTTTTTAAATTATGTACATATCTAGTAGGTACTATTATTATTGATATTAATATTTTTTGTTGGTTAGAATAAAATATTTTTATTTGCAATAAAGGTAATAAATAAATTATTTAATTTATATTTTAATAATAACCAAAGATTGGTTACATTAAATGGCGCACATCTAAAAGAGCTAGAAGGTTGAAAAAAATTGTGTTTGACTCAACCAAAAAAAAGAAAACTTTAATCAAGATAATTTGGTCCTAAATTAATGATGTTAATTTTATTACCGATGAACTAAAACTATTTTTTTCTCTAAGCCTCACAAAAGTATGACATTTTTAAACTGTCCAAAGTCTCGGAAGTTGACATTTTGTGTATCAAACAAAAAAATGATACTTAGCAACAAAAGTATCCACTTTTAATCCTAGGAGCTCAACTTGTCACTTTTAATCTTATGAGCTAAACCAACAATTAATAGTTAAATGGATAATTTCAGTTGAAGAAAAAGTAGAATGTTTCATGCGGACTAAAAGTGTTTTTTTATGATTCCCAGTTTTGCATTCGCTCGGCTACGCTCCGCCTCGCAATTCCAAATTTTGCTCATCACAAAAAGTGTCACTTTTAATCTTATTAAAACAATCTACTATTTTGATACAAGTCCAATGATTTCAAGATCTATGAACCACTGTCAGTTACGTACACATACTAACCCTTATTTAAATTTTGCAACCTCAGTTACACAAAATCGTGTTATTCAAGATGCTCCGGTAGAACAAAATTGCCCTATTACAACCACTTAGGAGATAGAGATTTGCTCCCAATGAAAACTCATAATTATCCTGTAAACTCAACTCAAAATTTTCAGTTAGACACGAAATCAGGAACTAACAGTTGTAACAAATCTTTTCTTTCAGCATTTAAATAATTTTCGATGGTAAGGGATTCAATGTTAAACAATTTATCGATAAGGTCAATAAACTCAGTATTGCCCAAAACGTCTCTAAAGAACAACTGTTTTCAATCAGATGTAAAATTATTTACTACAGACTTTATTTGGTACCGCGTTACTAAAAACTCTGTTTGCATTGGAATCAATTAATAGCAAAACTTAGATCAGAGTTTTTACGGTCAAATTACTTAAATTTCTTATGGGATGAAACACGAAATCGATACACACAAAGTCCAAACGAAAAGAAAACTAACATTTACACCCAGAAACACTAATGCCAGAGATTATCTTTGTCAGAAATGTAAAGAAACAGGTCATGAATATAGATCCTTTCCAAATGTGAGAGAAAAAGGTTATATTAATTGCGGTAAAAGGGATTTACTGTGTAAAAAATCTTTAAGTAAGACAAGCTGATCTGGCAAGCGTGTGTTTACTAAACGACTAAATAAAGAATTAATACTTCACCAATTTTTGAAAAATGTGAAGGTGATAATTGCCCATATTTAGAAATTTCTATTAATAATTTTGAAATCATTGACTTACTAGATACTAGTGCAAACCATTGGTCGGCTAGCGTTAAAATTTTAACAATACTTGAATGTTAAAATTGATACATGCATAAAAAATTTACAAGCCACTACTGTTGATGGAATAAATCAAAGAAGGACTAAAGTATCAACTTAAGTCCCTCCTTTTGAAGATTAAATAAATTGCAAAGTGGGCTGAATAATATGCATATGAATGAAAAGCCAGACTATCACTTACAAATAACAGCTGGAAAAAGGTACTATTTAATGAGAAAAGTCTGATAAGTTGCTTCAAAAACGACTCGATTTCCTAAGAATCAAATACAATTACTATAGTGCCGGGTGGATTCTGAACACCGTAGCTAATAAAAAATCATCAGCGGAAAACTTCGGCCGACTCAAACCCGGACAATCTGATTCGGCAAGTTGGTTTCAAGCTTGGTATTCAACATAATTCCATTCGGAACATCAACTTCAAAAAAGAAATTTTGGTTTAACCAAAAGACGCCCAATGCAAACTATGATCAAAATAAAGGAGAGGTAAAAAAAGTTTTGCCTTATGCTTGGATAAAACTTACGTACCAAAAGACCCTTACAGGATTCCTGGGCGTAACTTCTACTTTGAAAATGTAGAAGATTTTACTGTGTAAGTTGTCAATTATTAAATTCATTGACGATTAAGATGTTAGATTACAGGGTCGCTCATTCCTTCGTAACAGTGTCTTTTCGCTCATATAAATCAAACTCAGATAATTCTGGATTCATATTAAACCCTACCTTCCACTAAAAAGAATCCAGACGTGTCCTCACCATCTGGATATTTATATTATCGTAATAAGTGAAGGACAACTTTTAACAGTATTAGTCAAAAATGAGTTACTTAATAAGGCAGTAAAGATGATAACTTCCTGTCAACCACACAAAACAACCACAACTTGTCTTAAACTAAGATTTGATTAAAAATCCAATAAAAATTTTTTGTACCCGAAGAGCTAAAGTATCAAGTTATAAGCCCCACCCCCTTGAAGATTAAATAAATTGCGAAATAGGCTGAATAAGTTTGAATCGGTAAGTTAGTTTCAATATTCATCAAAATTTCATTCGAAAAATCAACTTCAAAAACGAAATTTTGGTTTAACCAGATGACGCCGAATACAAACTCTGATCAAAAGAAAGAAGAACCAAAGCAAGTTGGGTAAAAAAAGTTTTGTGCGCAACTTCTACTCCTCAAATGTCCAAATTAAATAGTGTTCGCGATTAACTCTGAGAAGTAAAAAAATTGCTAAGAAAAAGTCTCAAAAACAGCCACCGAACGCCATGGACATGTTTTTTTGCAATTTTTAGGTCAAAAGTGTGCACAATCGGAAGAAACAGTGTGCATGCTAATGTGTTACGAGACTAATAAGGTACTCCTAGTCTCATTTTTATTAAAATAATGGAAGAACAACAGTACATAGCCCATAATCAAAATTTGCAAACTTTTTGTTGCACCTTTTAAAGTACCAGTTTGAATCTCGAAAGTTTTACAATTCCAAGGAATTTAAAGTAAAATAATCAAAATGTTTTTATAGCAACATTTAAGTTTTCGGGATTTCGACCTACTCGGAACTCATTCATAATCGTAAAAATGGTTGAATTTTTTGATCGGCTATTTGAACTCCCGATACCGATCCAAATTAATTGTTTGCGAGAAATTTTGGACACTACAATTTTAGTTCTCTTAACCAAATTCGATGAATTGGTAATTTTTGAAATATAAGCTTGAAAATGGAATTTTTCAAAAACAAATGGATTCGTTCAGATTGGGGGAAATCCACAATTCCATGAGTTTCTGAAAGGCATCCATTCAGTTTTTAACGACCAATATTTTTGTCTTATCTTGCAAATTAATTCGACCAAAATTTTTATGTTATGACTAGCTGTCCCGGAGCGCTTCGTTACGCTAAATAAAAGAATTGTTAGCAGTTATCTGTTAGATCTGTTAGGTATTCTGAATTTTTTACTTTATTTTTTTTAATAAGAAGTAAGAAAACACGTAAAAACAAATGAAATCAAAATAGTAACCATTGATTGTGTGACTTTCCTATTTAAAAATAATAATTAAATAACACTGTTGATCAATTACTAATATATATATTTATGTAATATTTTTTTTTCACTTTCACTCGGTTTTCGTTTGCCGCACGTTGTTGACGATCAAGAATGCGAACTCAAATGTGCATCGATATGTCAAGTGCCAAGTCGATCGAAATGTCAAGTCGATCACAATAAGAACCGTTGCGTGCATACATTTGCATTCGATCAACGTCTTATTCATCTGATTTTAACCCATTTCCTCCCGAAGAGAAGCGAAAAAGCATCACTGATTTTCAAAAAATCATATCTCCAAAAGTATGCGCCCGATCGCAAATTTTTTTTTGTTGTTGGAAAGGTACATCTTTTGGCTACCTTTGCTCCATACATTTCTGCCTCTTCAAAAACATGCACACCCACTGTGCGACGAAAAACGGCTAAAAGAGGTAAATTTTGCTGGCAATCGCGAAAATCAAACGTTCGTGACCTACTGGATCTACCTGAAAAAGTGCTCAGAAGGCTTCGAATTGGGGTGCAGTAAAAAACAAGGTTGCATTATACGGCAATGTGTCACAAGTGTGACGGACATCGCAGCAACAAAACAAATGTTCTTAAATTTGAAGAAGTCGAACTGCTCACGGATTAAAAAAGATGAAAATTTTGAAGTCACCGTGTGACATATTTCCACTTTTCTTTTCATTCAAATAGAATTATTAAATTTCCTAAGTAAATTCAATAGGGTTTGGCCGTGATTTTAGTTAAATAGTTAGTTACATTTTTCGTTTAATTCACAGTCGTGGAATTAGTTTGTACAAAAAATTCTTATTGCTCAATAAAGCAGTGAATGATGCAATAGGGTATGAAGTTCTAAGAAAAATTACAAAACCGGAGGCTTCAGTAACATAGTTGTGAGAAGGTCATCAATAGTTTATTTGTGAAAGGGCCTAAATCAAACCATTCTTTGGGTCCAGAACCACCGTTCTTAGACCGGTTCTACAAACCAGGTTTAACTTGATTAAAAACCGCTTTACATTTAATTTTGTTGTTGGGAAAGTTATCTCTTTTAAAAAATGTTTTTCGTTTCAATGAATATCAACATCATAGACAAATTGTGATGATTAAGTCAAATAAAAAGAAAGAAATGTTACCGTTTGCACGTATTTTTTCTAATCAAGACAAAAAAGTCAAACACAATTTCATAATTTCAACACGATTCAACAAACCGCGATTTTTAAAGCACTTCAATGATACGATTGTATTAAATGGCGTAACAAACCAATTTTATACACCGGTTCCACAAACCCATTTTGTACAACGGTTCCAGAAACCAATTTTTTAAACCGGCTCAACAAACCCATTGTTTCAACTGATTCAACAACCCGATTTTCAAACCGATTAATCGTTAAACCGGATTTCATTGCCACCACTAATTCGTACCCAATGTTTTCCATGAGAGAGAGAGAGAGAGAGAGAGAGAGAGAGAGAGAGAGAGAGAGAGCGAGAGAGGGGGGGAGAGAGAGAGAGAGAGAGAGAGAGAGAGAGAGAGAGAGGGGGTAGAGAGAGAGAGAGAGAGAGAGAGAGAGAGAGAGAGAGAGAGAGAGAGAGAGAGAGAGAGAGAGAGAGAGAGAGAGAGTTTTTCAACGATTTTTGTTGTGACTAGTGCGGAGCATATAAATATTTTTTTCTAATTTTGACAAGTAAAGTGACATTTTTCATAATTAATGAAGGTTTTGAAACCATCTACTTTTCGTAACTAGTTACTTAACTACTTATTTTTTTATTTCTTATGTCACAAGTTACAAAAAAACCCTATTCAAACCAGGTTTATAAGAGAAAAGCAGTTGGTATTTCGCAAACCATGTTTACCATGTTTAATTTCATTATGTACTGCATATTGTACGAAATTTAACGTTTACTCTGTTTCTGTCAAAATTAGCAAAAATCTGTATGTAATACGTAATGAAACATGATTGTTTGTAACTCATATGATATTGCGCAATTATCACATTCGTTACAAAAAATCATGCGTTACGTCACTGATTACATAAATAGCTATTAAATTTTTGTTATTTAAAGTTATGGCGCCCAACTTTTAAATTTATGAATGGTAAAAATTGCGCCCTAATTTCTGTAGCGTGGTGTTTTAAGTAATTTCGGGGTCGCACTTTATTTAACATTTCACCTTCTTGTTTCGGCAACCAACATAAAGTTAGAGAGAGGTCCAACGCAATTGCCACCGGTTCGAATGTGAAAGATGAGGAAGAAGGGAAGTCAGAGACACTTTCTTAGACACTTTAGTGACAAGAAATAGCAACAAACTAGATATAGTTATTTATCGTAAAGACACCAACACTATGAGTTTTATAACGAACGATTCCAACCATAGTATGCAAGATAAACTTGCATCTTTCAACTTTTTGATTCACAACTTATTATATTTCCCATTGTCAAAACAAAACTTTGATAAAGAACTGCGAAATAATAAGCAGATTGCATCATACAATGGTTTTCAGAAAGTAATTGTCAGAAACATAATTAGAAAAATAAACATAAGTTAAAGATTACGAACATTACAACGTTAGGAACTAGTAATAGCAAATAGATAAGAAATATGTCAAATTACCAAATTATCCCACATACACAAAAGGTGTTCAAAAATATTTTCAAAATTTGATTATCAAACAATAATCTCTAGTAGTAACAACTTACAAAATCTTTTAGGCAATCCGCAAGACCCAATAGAAATATGTGATAAATCGGGAATATATAAAATAAATTGTAACGACTATAACCAAGTATGTATAGGGCAAACCAAGAGACCTATTAAAACTTGATTTAAAGAGCACTTAGCTCATGTCAAATATCATCGCTCAGATAGGTCGAGTGTTGCCATGCATATGCTTGAAAATGGCGTCATTGAATTAATTAAAAAGGTAAATAATAAAAACGCACTTGATTCTTGTGAAAGTTTGGAATTTTTAAAAACAGAAATTTGCTTATGAATTATGATGATCACGGTCCATTAGGATTTTCGGAATTATTCAAGCTTATATAAGAATCAATGAAGTGTAACGATGCGTGACACGCAGATAGTATATATAAGCTTTCTATTGTCTTTATTTTCATTATCGGTTCGCTGATGATGATAGCTTAGCTATTGAAACACGTGTCCCAGTATAGTTTTTCTGGTGCAGTTTTTTGGTTTTTTCCCGTTCGTTAAAATAGACTCTGCAGTTTGAGTTCCATTCCTTTGTCGCCGTGTGAACTTTGCCGTGGCTTAGTTCGCGAAAAAGCGACTAACTGACCACGGTGTTGATTAAAAATCAACAATAATTTCACGTTTAGTAAATATTACGAGAATATTTTTATGACGCATGAAATTAATCACGTATCTGTATAAGAATCGATATTAATTTATAGGTATTTGAGAATTTTAGTTACTATACATACAACCATCAAAGAATGTATACAAAAAGTCTCTAGTAAGATGTAAACCATTTTAAGAATAACTGGATTTTCCACGTTCACTTTACGACGCGTTGTCTTCTAAAGATATATTGAAGCAAAGAAATTCTTTTCTTCCAAACTTTTTTCATTATAAACCGCATTAAGTCGCTTTAATAATATTAGTACATTAATGAACAATATTCGTGTAAACGTCAGTCATGTAAATCATTTCATTAATGCAATGAAATTGCAGAAGTTCCCAGATGAATAGCAATTCGTAGTCTAAAGCATAATACTTGATCTTATACGCCTTTATTAACACATGGTTATGTTCATGTTCCAATATCTTTAAGTTTATGATACCGCAAGAATGTCATATCCCTACTTTTTATGCATTTAAATGAAGGTTGTACTTGAAACTCAAATTTTAGATAATTGAATTTAGAAGTGCTGCTTTTATAGCTATGTTATGGTTCTGTTTATTTGAATTATTACGACTTTTATTGCTCGATTACGTTTACAAATCAAAATTCTTTGCATCAGGTAATTCTATCACATGTGATATGAATACGAAAGTAAATTTACTTCAATTAAAAGTGTACGTGTTTTAATAATAACCGCTTTTAATTTCATGTTCTTTTTTTTTATAGGAAAATAAATTTTATCTATAGGATATCAAAATGTATTCGTAATATAAAAAGCGTAAAACAAGCGCAGCCCCGAAAATTAAACATTGCAATTTTCTCAAAGAAATAAAAGCTTTAAGAGCTTTCCAAGGTGTTGTGGATCGTAAACAGTTCCGAAAGTGGTTCTCAAAATAAAGCGAGTAAAGTAAGCAAGCTCAAACTCCCCTCATCATCGGTTTCGTTCTGGCCAAGGGATTACCATTGCATTTAAATAAATACATAAATATTACATCACGGAATTGTGTATAATTAAATTCCAGAGCCGCGGAAGCCTCTTTCGGAATGCTAATTTCTTGCTGATTGTAATGGATGTTCATTTTACTTTAGAGAGAAGTTTCTATAAGGATATTGTACTCGACTTCTACGTGCAGCTGCTTCTCTTTTGTATTTACGTAATTTGTTCGAGTGAACGAATTATGCAAAGTCGAACTTCAAACTGTCTTTTGCATACAGATACACTTCTTCTGAATTAATTTTCAAAGTATACATAATATAAGAATCAAACGCGTTAAATTAATTTTACCGGGTAACACTTCTCAGGAATAATATATAAACGTAAACACCTCCAAAGCTTAACATCGGTTTTCTATTGTTTGGAAAGTATACCAATCCTCTTGCGTGTTAGACAAAAATGAAAAGCAAATATTAAGAGATGCCATCTAAATTCTATTTTGATAGCGAAGTGTAAAAATAAACTATATTAATTAATTACAATTAATAATAAGATAGAAAAAGTAAATTAATATTTCAAAAATTTTTTTGTTTTAGTTTTTTCATAATTTTTTTGTACTTATTTTGAAAATTATTTTTAAAAATTAAACTGTTAAATTTAATTTTTCAATACCGGTTTTATAATTTACTCAAAATTTATTGTGTTTTTTTAATTTGTATCATTTCTAAAAAAAGATCTTATTTATTTTTTTCTTGTTCGAATATTTTAGGTGAATTAAAATCAAATTAGTGTATTAGTTATTAACAACTGGGGATGAGAACGCAGAGTTTGTGAATTTTTAAGATTAGTTTCAATTGAATTTTCATGTTATTGTTTAGTTTATCCAGTGTAGCATTGATTGCAATTCTTACAATTAATTTTATAAAAAATTTCATATTGATCAAAAGTAGTAGTTTCATCTCTTAATTTATTTAAAAAAAATTTTTTTAGTTTACGATTAAAAAAGAAGGTAGTAAAGAAATCTTGTAATCTTATAGGTTTTCCGAAAGTTTTTTTTTTGATATATTTTTGTATAAAAAGTTTTAGGTAATTACTTTTAATTGATATTTTTTCTATGTTACTTAAATTTTGTTTACGATAATTTGGTTCAGATCAAGTATCTATTAAATAACTTATCTATCAGTTTTTATACTTTTTGCGTTACCAATTTGTTTTAATAATATAATTACTATAAATACATTTAAAAAGTTGATTGTTATTTCTTTTTTCAATTCTAGCTTAAATTTTTAGCTTGTTAACAATGTTAAAGGCAACTTTGTGTATTATTGATTTCTTCTTTGTACCAATAGTATCTACATATTTTTTGTAAAATATTAAATTTTTAATTTTTTAAGATTTTCGTTTCTATTCACTTTTCTGCAATGGTGCTAAATAGTAGCTACGCCAATTGTAATTTTAAAAATGATTTTTAAAATTTTTTTTAATTATGTTCCAATAAAATTTATACGAGTTGACAAGTTGGATAAAGTGGCGTTAGGTGGAGAAAGGTTAATAAAGCTTTGAGATGTTATTCAAGGATTGTTAATTAACATTATCTCAAGTTTAAGCCTTATAAGGGAGGGAATTGCACATTTTCGACATTCCTGGTGTTCCCTCAATAACGTTTTTTCCTTATGTCCTACGACAAAAACAGCTTCCTTACTTTTTGTAGACTGTTCAAACATGTTTGTATGTCAGTTTGTTACCGAGGTATGGAATTTAAAAAAAAGTATTTTTTCAAATGTCTCTAAAAATTCAAGAAAATGTAAAATTCCACCATATTTTTCTCTCGGTTTCGGCACCATATCACGCTTGTTGTCCTCTGCGATAGCTTGCTGATGACGAAAGATAGGTATCAACTAGCGAAAGGCATTATTATGCCAGGTGTTTACATCGACGACGTTAACACAAGATTTTCTGCCTTTGTCCGATCTTCCTAGAGAAGATTTTTGTTTGGTGTCACTTTCACTTTCTAGGTCTTAAGTAGGATCCACTTTGAGTTTGAAATTAAACCTTTAGATCGTTCTATATTAATTAATTACTATTCCTCGACTGGCATAAGCGATTCAGAGATGGACGCGGTTTATTGCAAAACGAGCTCCTAGACAAGTTAATCGTGTTATAATGTCTGAACTAATGACATCAAAAGCAATTCACACGAGCTCTGTGAAGGTCATGATGATCTTTTTTTTATTGACAAGGATCTCTGTTCGCCGAGTTTCTTGTACTTAGATTCAAGAGAAAAACTGAGGCGCACATTCAAAATCCGAGTCCGTACATGCCAATCTGGTGAAGTATAAGCTGCATAAATACCATTGGGAAATTCTCACACATCATCTCTACAGTCCAGGTCTTACCCGCGGCAACTCCTACATTTTTGGCGCCTAAAAAAAGAGATTCAAGGGCGCCGATTTACAACTTCCTCAAGAATGGAATCGGTCGCCTTATTACACAGTCGGACAAATATCGTAATAGCATTGCAGAGTAGTTTTGATGAATAAAATTTTCCAGTACCGTTTTTGCCGCCTGACTCGTTTTCATTTGACCCTCCTCATACACTGTTCAAAGCAGATATAATAGATCCTGTATTGTAAGCATAACCATAAATTACAACTACATTTTAAGATAAGTGAAATGTGTGTCTAACGACATCTCGTGAAACAAGGGACACGTATAAATAGTATAAACTAAGTAATGCTAAGGGTATAAGAACGAAATAACATTAAATTCTAAACTTTTTTTTAACAAAATTTCAAAAATTACCTTTTGTTAAGAGCTATATCTCAGTACCGAATTAACATATAAATATGTTTGAACATACAGAATCGTAGAAAATTTACTGCTCTACCAAAAAGTATAGGAATCCTTTTACCTTAGGACCAAAAAGAAAAATGTTATCGACGGAAAAGTAGAAGAATGTGGAAAACATTACAGTTTTTCTCCCCCATTTTACACAAGATACTTGAGGTCCAAAACCTGAAAAAAATTTTAATAACCATCCCTGAACAACATCCATTAGCTTCCAACCTTTTTCTACCTAAAACTATTTGTCGACTGGACTAGTTTTACAGATTCTAATGCTAAGTTAGTTTGACAAAGTGAACAATTTTATAATTTGGGGGTACTTTGAAATTATTAATTGATTTTTCGAAAGACCAAACGTCTTTGATACGGTATTTATTTTAAGTGATAATATTTTTCAGAATATTCGATACAACTTTTGATAATTTGTAAGTTGAACTTATAAGAGGCTACTGAAATGTTTTTTTTTCTATGTAACTTTGGTACCTAATCTATATTGTTATGAATTAACCAAGCACTCACATTTAACATTATGTAATGGTTAAAATAAATAGCATCCCAACTAGCTCATATAATATTAACGTTACTTTTCTTAAAATAATGTTGAAGGTGTTTTTTAAAATTCAAATAATAAAATTTAAACATTTAATTTTTGTAAAATTTACATAAAAATCAAAATAAAAATTAATATAAACAATTTTCAGCAACAAATTCAAAATCACAAACAATTTACAAAATTAATTAATTCAAAAATTAAAACCTACGCGACATTGTTTTTTATTAACGATATTAACAATATTACTAACTACTACTAAAATTTGTACAACTACTACCTGGATGATGTTCCACCAACACTTAAAAAAAAGGATAATTATTTATTGTTCTTGGCCCGAAATTTATGAACCATTTTTTTCAAGTTAGTCCAATTAAGATTCAATGTTATTCTGTCTCGGCTCAATACAACTAGTTACGCAATTTGTCCTACAACTTCATATAATACTTGCCGTAAATATTATACACTTAATCTTCTTTTATATAAACAACCATTATTCTTTTTTTCATTAGGTACGGAATAATTTTATTTCATTTTAATACAGTTCTTCACTTTGTAAATAAACTACTCAACATTGAATAGGAATATTGCTTGTACAATAGTTTAACTTCAGGAAAAAATACTGTTACATATGGCATGATTAAAGGCAAAAAACAATCACATGAGAGAAAAAATCAGAACACTTTAATTCTTAATTAATTTAACCATTTGTAATAACGAAATTATTTTTTTCCACAACCACTATAAAAATTTTACATTTCGTAGTCATAAACCACTAGGGAAAATTGGTCATATCCAAACATCTGCAGAAAATCATTTTGTTACTAGTAACGGTATATATACCCCAATTGACTGAATGTAGTTGCAAAAGCTGATTGGTTGCTCGTTTTGATTTGAAACTGACATTTATTTATCTAACCTGAAAATCTGTCAAAACGACGTTTACATCTATATTTTTTTAAATGCCAAATTGACAGTTAAATCTTAAATTAAATTTTGATAAAACTCATAGATACTACATACTAGTCGTGGAAAAAGTATAGTGTATTACTTGAGGACAAAATGTTTCATTGCTCGTTATTATCAGCGCTCGGGGTACCACCCTCGCGCAGTTAACGCACTCGCATGAAAACTGTGATTTTCTCCTCCTGTAACACAATATACTATTTTTCCTTTTCAACATTTAAACTGATTTAATAGCCGCCACGTGCATCAATTACAGCTGGACACTTATTAAGCGTACGATCAATTTCCTGCCAAAGAATAGGAAGAATAGAAAGATTCCCCGACAATCGTAGATTGAGGAATATGATCATCCAACGTCCTTTGCAACATGTCCCAACCATGTTCAATTGCAAAAGCAAATTTTGTTAAAGACCCTACAAATCCCTAATTCAAAAACAAGTTCTTTTGCAACAAAATCCAGTAAAATACTAACCTAGTATACATAAAGGAGCGGTAGGGAAATTTAGAAGAAAGCTCAAAATTATCAAAGTGCCTAACTTCTTCTTCCTTTATGTCTCCTTCCTCTAAAGATACGAGTTAACACATAGCTAAAACTTATGATTTTTGTAAATGTATGTATTATTTTTTTTTGTTCAGTTAAAGATGATTTCACTTTCGCTATTCATTTAAGAACTTATTACTGGAGCCACTAAAATAGTTCAATCAGCTACTTCTATGTTTCTTCAAAGGATTAAAAACATACTTCTTCTTTGTACTGTCACTAGTTTTAAGCTGTAAAATTACGCAGGAATGACTCTATTTCTTTTAAAAGGATGGTATGTGGAGCAACTTTAGAAAAGTCACTGATATGCTATTAAAACTCAAATAATTTATCGCAAAACGCTCTGTGGACTGGAAACAAGCTCTAATAATGAATGAATAGATCAAATTGAAATTGTTACCAAAAATATATTTATCTTTACAAATTGGATACTACTTGTTAACGCCAAATCTAACGATTGGGTTCCAGGTTCAATACATCTAAAGACAGACAGTCTACGTACTGGCCAAGAAGTAGAGCAAAATACTCAACCATATTGCAAAAGACATCCTCATTGGCTTTGCTACAAAATATCATTCATTAATTTATCTATAACCGCTTTAAAGCGACAGGAGAGAGCAAACTCAACCTACAATTACTCCCTACTCGCATCAATTCAACAATAAATCTTTAAACAAGAAAGCTTAGAAGATTGAGAACAACAAAAACCAAAAATAAACTACTTCGGAACTAAGAAATCTGCTAAACATCACTAACAAACAATGAATTCACATGGTCTTGAAGACGTACATTGAAGATACCAACAATTTATAATGAAGAACCATAAGAAGAAGAAAGGAAATTGTTACACTTTTTTCAACATGAAATTCATAGGCTAAAAATCTGCGCTCGAAAAATTCACTGGGTATGATCTGATTACTAACCAAATTCGTAAACTGTCTGTAAAATGAGCAAGGATAACGTATGATTATGAACTATATTGCTAGTTACTTAAACTATACGTAAGAAACCAACATTTTGTTGTTGTAGTAAAGAACTGTACTTGAAGAGACCAAAGCACTGCACGGTAACATCTTTGGGCCTTTGTTATATTTACAATTCTTCAGACTTGATCAGAAGTTCTAACATCAACACTTCCGAATAAAACCTCCAAATTTTAATAGTCAAGGAAGTAATAAGCAAATACACTAACCGTTGTCGAACCTCTCAAATGAATTAACAAACTAATTTTGATTTCTATCTTCAGAATTTGCTTTCGTAGTTTTTCCAAAAATTAGAAATTAGTAAATAATACTTTCCAATGATCATTCATCTGATATAAAGTATCCTGTTTAAGTTAATGATAAATCCTTAGCGGTTAATCTTCAAGATATATTTAATCAAATATCAGAGAACTGAAGTCTTTATGTAACCCTGGACCTGATGGTATTCCTAGTATTTTAATGAAAAATTGTCAATTTACCATTTCTACTCTATTACATTTACTACTTCAGTCATCTATTAATGAAGGTATATTTCCGAATATTTGGAAAAGCAGTAACCAATTTTTAAATCCGGATTCAATGATCGTGTTGATAATTATAAAGGTGTTTGCAATCATTCAGTTATTTCTAAAATGCTGGATTGTATTATGGCTAAGCAGCTGCAATGGTCGTCGTCATGTGTTCTCTCTAGTAAACAGCACGGTTTGTGGCCTAACAGATCTACTCTGTGTAATTTGATGAAACATTTTGTATTTTTGAGTGACCGACATCTTCTACATAAAATAAATATGATGGGTTTTAGATGTAACACTATTCGTTGGATGGCATCTTTTTTATCTAATCGTACTTAGCAGGTTAAAATTGGGAGTTGTACATCGTCTCCTTTTGCTATTACATCTGGTGTACCATAGGGGTCATATTGTGGCCCTATTCTTTTTAATATTTATTAATGACTTATCATATCCTCCTAGTCACTCTCATTTTCTATTTTATGTGAATGATTTAAAATTATTTAAAAGAATTAAAGAAGGTTTGCAACGTGATCTGGATGTATTGCATCAATGGTGCCCAATTAATCAATGTCTTTAAATATTAATAAATGTTTCTACAGATCTTTCTTTAATGTGAAAATCTGTTTTTTGTTTTAAATTATTATATTAATGGACCATTGTTGAAAAGAGTTTATGAAGTTAATGAACTATGTGTAATATTTGATTTGTCTTTGTCATTCAAAATTCATTACAATTTTATTATTAAAAAAGCTTTAGGTACATGGGGTTTTATTTGGAGCCATTGTAATGGATTTTTGACATTTACCTTGAAAACTTTATATTGTTCTCTTGTTCGTTCTCAATTAGAGTACTATTCTTCTATTTGGTTACCGTATTATATACGTACATAGAAAATCTGGAAAGTGTGCAAAAGAAATTTTTGAGATTTTTGGAACTCAACATCAACGTGGTGATTATTGCTGGATTGTGCAACCTGGAGTTTCTTGAAGTTCGCAGGATTTGATATGTGTTTCTTACATTGTCACTTTGAGAATCCGGATTTGCCAAAGAAGGTGTTTTTTATTACTCCTGTTATGAATAACCGGACCACTAAAAGCCACTATTACATTATAATGTATGTCAATATTCGTTAGAGTTTTTTTGTGTAGGCGTTTTTAATACAAATGTAAAATATGGAACGTGATCTCTATGGTCAAGAAGCAATACATGTTGTTCCTGAGAATCACCACTTTGGTTTCCAAACCTGGTCATCAAGACCCTCCCTGACAATTATGAAAAAATGTACAACACAAGTTCACAACACACAATCACACACTAATATAGGGCAAATATTCTACAAATTAATGTTGAGGGGTTGAGTAAGGACAAATCAAATTTCTTTTCTAATCTTTGTTCAAGAATAGGGTTTACTTTTACAGGAAACACTCTGTGAAGATGAGACAAGTATACTCAATAAAGTAGCCTTAATGATAATAAATACGTCAAAGAAAATATTCAATACGAAAATAAACAAAAAAGTATAATTTTTGGTTTTTTAGGTGAGGGTTGGCATGTTTAGGTTTTAGTGGTTTTTCTAAACCTTGAAGCAAATGCTTTGCCAAAACGAACCAATCCACAATTGCACACGGTTTTGTCACCACACTATACACATTTATACTGATCTTCTGAGGCACCATACATAACACTTACATCACAATACAATATTAAAAATTTAATAAAACCTAACGGAACATGGAAACTTTCAAATTTTTGTCTAGTTTTAAGTTTCATGTTAAGCGATTGTTTGTATCTTAGTTCTTTTTCTTTATTACCATTATATTTATCTTGTGGTTTCTATTTAATGTTTTCTTAAAAATAAATTCTCTTTTGTTTATTATTATATTGTTTTAACTTTTGTAAAAGAGTTTTCCGTACATTATACAAATATTGTATTGTGATGTAAGTGTTATGTATGGTGCCCCAGAAGATCAGTATAAACCTGTATAGTGTGGTGACGAAACCGTGTGCAATAGTGGATTGGTTCGTCTTGGCAAAGCATTTACTTCAAGGTTCAGGAAAACCACTGAAACCTAAACATGCCAACCCTTACCCACTCTAGTATTCACATGTAATAATATTAAATAAATAAATTACAATGGTGATAGTGATTAAAATAGCATTTACTGATCTCGTTCAAAAAAAAGCACGGAATGTTCATGGCTTATGGTAAAATATAGTATTATTCGTTGAATATTTGAATTTTTTTCTGATATAAACTGTAGAGGATTGCCAAAATTAATGTATATAACTGAAGACCACAACTTATGTTGTGTAGAATTTCATTGTCTTTTGAGGTTTATTTCTGATTCATTATTCAAATGCTGAAAATTATTCTTATGCTGTAAATCGATTTTCCTTCCGTCAAATGTATTATAAAATTTTACCATGAATGTTAATTAGGACGTCTAGACTCCTTATGGAAGGTGCAAATGTTTAGAAAGAAAACTCAGGTTCTGGTGGAGGAGACGTTTCTCGCCTTAAGGTGGGTGTTACTTCTAGGTCAGTCATAGTTAGAAGGGTATGAACATTTTTTTTGTTTTTGAACAGGTTTCATCACTCTCTTCAATCAATTAAAACTGGCAATTAACACAGTTTGTGAAACGGGAAGCATGCATGTTTAGTCACTGGCCTTGAAGAAGCACTGTCCCCCAGAACCTGAGTGTTCATCTAAACATTGGCACCTTCCCTAAGGGGTCCAGACGTCCTAATACATTTCTGGAAAAATATCAGTAGTTCTTATTTATGGGATTACAAAAGCAGGGGTCGTAAAAGTAAAGGTTTTAGACCTTTCGCGAGAAATTTATTGTAAAGCCACAAACTTTAATTGTAGCCGTCGGAATACTACAATAGACATCGTAGAACAAATTTAACTGCTTATGTGTATATTTCTCCCAGGTGGAGGTAAATAACAAAACTAACAACCTTTTCCTTTGGAGGAAAAAAAATCTTTACAAATTTTAGGTTCAAAAATAAGTAAAGCATAGCAAAATTAAATGTCGCGTATTGCATGCAAATCGTTACCTTTGACAAGTGAATTTAATTTCAGTCTCTTATAAAATGTTGATTTTAATTCTTGAGACTGAGTATTGCAAATTAATTTAAAAGAATAATTCAATATATGTACTTATACAAAAGATAATTAGTTTTTGATTAGCTAGGCAACAAACAGCTGGAAGATTGCATCACGTTACGTTGTTAAACGTAAGAACGTATTAGTTTTAAGATGCAGATTATCGATGATTATAAATGACAAGAAGTTGTCTTAAATATCAACGTCAACCTTACATGAGCTCTTTCGGATTTGACCTTTTACAACAATATGTAGATGTAATCTTCTTAACCGACTTACTATTACAACAGAAACTTGTGTTACGTGCATTAAAAAGAACTATGTCTTAATACCATTTTAAAGATGACATTTAAGAAGAAGTCGTTTGACAGAGGACTATTACACAAAAGAAAAATAATGCGAGAAACTAAATTCTTTCACATCACTCGTTAGTTTGTTAACTGCGTTGTAATGGCTTTGGATTATTCCGAAATGTATTTAGATTTCGTTAAGCTCGGTATGAGCCAAAAATGTCAAAGCAACATAAGACATGTGTCCTTAACACGCATTTAGATAAACATTTGTGGGGTTGTTTCTAAATTCCAGGGCGTAGGTCACGTGCGTCGTATTTGTCAACGGTAAAGTAAAATAAATGTTGACTATAAGTATTTTTGCTAAGAGTTGTTAGTTTAATTTCTGAACGGAAATAGATGCGTCTATTAATAAACGTAAGTGAACACGTAGTTAAATTAATAATAGTTTATTTGTAGAAGCTTTTAGACTTATCAATAAAGCCAATTAACTTATCTATATTATAGGAGTAATAAATATCCATGAAATATAATTTAATAAATGTTTCGATGATATACTATGGTAAAAGTTCATCAAAGAGAAGCCGTTTTAGATTGATTCATTAAAAACTTCTAACACATTAACACGTAATAAGATACGAAAGATATTTTCATGACCGATCCATTAAACTTATATTATTTATCTTTTACCGATTACTGTTGAAAATTATATGTTTACAGCTACACTATTTATGTGTAGTACGATAATCTTTTCACACATAAATTGAACGTCTTAATGTAAACTACTTAGTTATATTTGTTGACATCAGGGCGATTGTCTAAGTGGTCTATCAGCGGGTGTTGATTAGTTTTATAAAGCAGCTGATAAGTCGGTACAAAGAATGTTGAAATGCTTGCACGTTTTGTGCAACATGTTTTTCAAATTAATCTGGATTTTTGCCAGGTGAAAATATTATCCTAACTGTTGGTGAAAGTTTTGATAAATGTTATGGCGATGAAAAAATTTTACAATTGCCTCCTGATGTTTTTATAATCACTGCGTTTTTTGTGTACTAAAAAGTCGTTCATTTCGCTGATTTAATAATTTGAAATCAGATTTTGTTTTTTGTAAATAGACAGCATTCGTAATTCTAGAAAGTTTACTTTCCTCGAAAACGATAGTCATATACATGTGGCGGACCGCAATATCAAGAAGATAAATATTTAGAAGGAAACGTGATTGGCAGGTATATTTTTATTACTGGTTCTAGAGCAGATAGAACTAATTACCCACAAGAGGACCGACACATTACTTACCGTTGCAGACTTCCTATAGTTGCCACCAACAAGAACTTACAAGAAAAGAATCTAAACCAGATCTTCAGATGAACTGAAGATAAAGATCATCCACAACGGAAAACGTCTAAAAAAGAAGCAGATGATACCAAGGAAAAGAAACTAAAAAAAAACTACGTCTATTAATATTATATTAAATCCTTGTTGGTTTATCCTTCTAGCAGAACACAATTTCTTCTGGCAATGCAGTTCGTTTTTCCATAGGCATCGGTGGTATCGAGTTATAAAAGGGGACATAACAGTTTTAATAAGAAAGTTATTTATAGGTATCTTTAAAAACAAAAAGTATTCATCATCAAAGATTGGGAAAAAACTCTTGAAAACTAAAAAATAAGGAACAAAAACTTTAAACATTAAAGTGTAACTCCTTTCAAAATACAGTTTCTCCTGCTTGGGATAAACATAGTATCACTTTCTGTCCACATGCTTCCCAAAAATAACTTTAATTTGCACTTTGCGAACTTTGGTACAAATTACTCACCTGCTTTGATGTCTTTTCTTATCAGAAAGATGTCAAGCGCTACCAATTTGTGATTGATACTTAGCTTTTTGTTTTGAGAATCCCGAAAAATTTAATTTGGTACTGGTAGAAGTGTTGTCTTTTTCCCAATGGCTAACGAGTTGTCTAACATGGTTGTGGACGTCAATGCTAGCAGTCCCTTCCAAATGTTCTTTAGTGATTTTATTTCTTGGAACTTTGTAAGTAGGTATACATTTTCCCTTCATTATGGTATCTAGTTTTTTCGGCTAGTTTTTCTCCTAAGCTACTGACACATGTACCTACAAAAGTGTGCAGTTTTTATTGCGCCAAGCACAACTAATCACGTTAATATCTAAGAACGAAGCTTTCCCAATTCCACTACAATTTTCTGAGCACATTTCTTCTAGTTGTTTGATTGGAAACTGTTTTGTTGACGTTTTAACAATACCAATGTGAGATAACCACCTCTTATAAAGTTCTATAGAAGTTTTACCCAAGAAAACCATGAATCAGTTACAACATTCAATCAGAGCCATGCCAAGGTTGAGTTTTTGGTATCTTTTTGAGACCATTGCATAGAAAAACCATTTGTTTTAGAACTCCCCAATAGTAGAAAATTGCTAATATCTCCAAAAGTAGTAGACATAATCATAACAATGTCTATATGATTTGAAAGAGAATTTCAACCTACATCCAACAGACTAAAAAAATACAGGGTGTTCCATTTGAGTTAAAAAAGTTATTGCTCTTTGAAGAAGTCAAAATGTAACAGCAAATATGAAACACTTAGTACTACATTTTTAATCTATGGACACATATTTGTTTGCTACAGTCCATTTTCTTATACAAACCAAAAATTAAACCGAAAAAAATTACAGACATCTGTGAAAATTTTACAAAAAAAATTGATATCTCGAAATCTATAACTCCTAGCTACAAGGAATGTTATTCAAACTGACCCTATAATTTGACGTAGAATCTGAAAATGTAATTAGGTTGTTTTATTTAAAATGATAAAGTTGATGTCGACTTCTGGTACAACCGGAAGTGTCGTTCTCCAAATTTTCAAATTTTGTTCTTGTATAACTAGAAAATCGTGCAATATCCTAAAATTTGCTTTTATACACGCTACTATTTCCCTATGTTGTGGCATTCTGATCAAGCGAGGTTACTAGAACCAAGCCGACACTATTTATTGTCTTGCTAGCCGTTGACGACCAGTGACATGGAACCGCAGTAGTTGGCAGGAGGGCGAGTTCTTAAATCAAGTTTTTTACTGTTCTAACAAACCTCTCTTGTCAAAAAAATTGTTTTTGGTCTCATTTTTCAAAATGGTTTACTCGTTCTATTGCCACTCTTCGCTTCCTCAATGGAATTTCTTCATCGTCACTAAACGCGTTCACATAATAGTTATCATAATCCATTATCGTTTTTTTCAATTTTAGTTTAGACTAATTACTCACAATTGTCAACGGTATAGTTTTCGGTAACCTATGAAAAGTGTAGACCGTGTGGTAACTGTAGGTTAACTCATCAAAATGTACTGCTTAATTTAACTTAACAACCGGATTGCTAATGGTTACCACTTAACAAGGCGTGGAAATATGATAGTCTCCCTACTAAATTTAATTTGTTAAAACAAAAAAAATATCGAGGGGAACGATTTTGACATATTAATGCCAGTTGTGAAATCTACCCTCCCCCCAGGAACTACCCTTAAGAATTTTTAAATGGCATAACCCCACTTGTAATACCTCATTATTTATAAATTTAATAAGGATTTCAATGGCGTACTTAGTTTCTTATTTTCAATAATTTTTGACCAAAAATTAAAATTAAGAACCGATCATTTTATTTTATTGTTAACTATTTGTCTTACAAAAATTTTGAAAGTGATTTGCGTTGTTTAGAAGACAATGATAGAGCCTGCTTTCGAATTTGGCGACATTTTGCAGACATTTTTTTCTTCAATGTACTCAGAGTGAGTTTTGAAAACGACTGGTTTCAAAAGTCCCCACAGAAAAAATCTATAAATGTTAAATTAGGTGAGAAAAACTGGAGAGAATGCAGGAAAGATTTTGGAGATGGGCGTTAGGATTGGAGAGGGAAACACCAGGATCTTTAATAGAGGAAGAAATGAAAATAGAAAAAATAGAATACAAGCAGGGAGGAAAGCAATAAGATTTGAGGAAAGGATGGAAGACAGAAAAATAATGAAGTTTTATATGAATGTTAGAAGGAGGTAGATTTGCAATGAACAAAGCATGAAGAAGGAGGGATAGGGGCATATTACAGAAGAGGAGGTTACGCGACAGAAGAGGTAAGAAGATTAAGGAAGGAAGGGAGAAGGATGGGAAAAGAGATAACACAAAGGAATAAGGACAACCAAAAACAAGAAAGAGAAATGAAAATAAAAGAATCAAGTATAACACAAAATACAAATATATAATGGTGGAAGGGATACTAAAATATATTACAGGAGGATTGAACATAAAGAAAAACGTATGGTAGCGAGGTATAGATTAGGAAACAATGGAAATGAAAACAAATATTGGAGAAAAGATGAAGAAAGAATGTGTAGGACGTGTGAGGAAAATTGGAAGAATGTAGAGCACATGGTGGAGAGAGCATAAAATAGATGAAGGTAGAAAATAGAAGAAGATGGATGGAAGAAAGGAAGAGGAATATAATAAAACATTTAACGTAGAAATGTGGCGTGGTTAGAGGACATAAAAAGAAAATAAGTTGATCTTTTGCAAAGTTTTGTGCTAATGTGGGTTTATGGTCAAATAGATTGATTGATTGATTGAAGTGTTTAAAGTGATTATGTCATCTACGTCTGTTATGTATTGTTTAGATCACAACCATCAAATCGTAATATCGTATAGACGTCTAGTTGCTTGAAGGGCGCCTTGTAGATAATGTTAAACAAAAGGATATATCTTATTTGCTCAAAAAAAATAAATTTTTTGCATCTTTTTTCCCCATTTTGCCTTGAAAGTTAAATGTAATCGAACGGGAAAACACCAAAAAATTGCACCAAAAAACCGATATTGTATCAGTTCGCTGATGATGATAGCTTAGGTATTGAAACACGTGTCCGAGTATAGTTTTTTGGTGTTTTTCCGTTCGTTAAATAAGACGCTGCAGTTTAGAGTTCAATTCCTTTGGTTAAATGTAAAGTAAGCTATTAGTGAAATTAGTTTAAATTAATAATTAGCATAATTTTAATAATTATTTAATTATAACTAAGAATTAGAATTTCTACTAAATGGAACTAAACAACAGTTCAAAATTAATCTTATATTGCATTAAAAAAAATTGAAGATTCAGAAATTAATAAAGAGTGCGCCTCATCTAGATTAAAACCGCCCTACATCTTCTCGGCATAGACAGATTAAAATTGTCCAAGTCTTCTAGTGGAAAAAGATCCCACTGTTGTCAAAGAAATTCTTTCAGCCGCCGTCGACTTTGTATAGCGTCCAGATGTGGCAGGCATCTTCTCTGGAGCATATATCCCATGGATGCTCAATGGGATTGAGGTTTGGAGATTAAGTTGGCAATGGCAAAACCTCAATTCTTACTTTATTTGGCCAATCAGTAACAATCCTTGCCACATATGGACGTGCATTGTTATGCCTAAGGGTTAAATTTCGGCCAAACGCTTGTACAAGTGATTGAACAACAAGTTGAAGAATATTCTGGATATATTGTTCAGCTTTTAAGAATTGATCTAGAAAAAAGAGTTCAGTTTTTCTACCCAGCATAATTCCAGCCCATATTATTACAGTACCATCCCGTTAGGTGGGCACTTCTTGAATGTGCTGTAGCCTTGCTTCATTACAAAGCTGATTAACTCAATAGCAGATACTGAACTCTGTCGGTGAACCTGAAGAGTGATGTAACGGTCCCGAATAGCAGTGGTGTCGCATCTTCTTTCAAGATGGTATTCCCTGGGATTACCTGTAACTCAGTAACGTCGCAATTGTCGGTTTGTGTTGTACATAGCCGCTTCGTTACGTCAACTTGTCTTACTACAACTTCCACCATTCCAACTGTCCCATTCATTTCGTCGGGGATACAAATTACGACGTCTATTTTGTTCATTTATGTTTAGTTTTAGCGCAATATATGCTTACACTGATCAATGCCTAATAATTTTTGTGAAACAACGCAGAAATGGTGGGAAAAGTAACACACTAAAGTTAAAATTCGAAACATATTAACTGTACTTGTTTAATAAATACTTTTGACAGACAGTTGTTTATAAGTTACCTAGCAACCAAACTTAACAAAAAATACGGAAGTAAAATCAATGAAATCAAATAAAAATTGATATCCTTAGATTATGTTGATGTGTGATTTTATCATTTATTTTTACTTACATCAACGTAGTGAAATACTCTATTCTACTTTAACACGAGAACGAGTTATTTAATGACATGTTTCCCTATACTATGAAAGGAATAACTTAAAAAACTCACAATTTTAGTATATGATGTACTGCATGTTTTGCCACTTTGGACCCCATCAGAGAAGGGACAACTCAAGTATCAATTTACAATTTTATGGTATTTTATGTAAAATTTTATTTTCAAAATGCTTCTTTATTTAAATATTATTTATCAAAATAATTATATTTTAGAAAGTTTAATATTACTTCCATTATTTCAACACACTGTATTCAGTTAATTTATCCACACATTCAACCACTCTGAATATATTATGAAATCGATACAATTCTCCTACTCTTATTTCAATAATACTGCACGTATTTATAGCATTACTCTCTAAAAGGTTTTATTGTGCCGTATAAACGAATTGGTCAGGCATTTAGATACAAAAGAAGCAGAACAAAATGTAATTGTTAAGAAATGTCTTTAAACATATGTAAATGTCAAGATATTCATTTCAAATCAAGATTACTCAACGAATAATTGTATGATAATAGAACCGCTAGAGATAACTTCATTGTCTAGTTGGCACCACTGAGTATTCACAAAAGGCTGGCAATCTATTTCCGAAACAAATGAATACAACGCGTAAGACAAGCTTAATTAAACCATATATCACCATCAAGTGCTTTTCTTCGTAAGATTCGGCTTACCTTGTTAACTTGTTCTGGATTAATGAATCTGAATTTTAATTTATTTCGCTAAACAAAGCAAATTCCTAAAATTTATTGGCCGAATTTTGTTTGCGCAGAAAATATATTTATTTTTACTTTGCGAACAATAGAGGTTTTTGAGATTATTGCATTTGATTCGACAAACACGTTTTAAGCCGTAAGGTGAAAGGTCGTCGTAGTAAGAATAAGTACAAAACATATACAGAAAGTTTGATATCAGAGTTACCACCCACCGAGTCACATAAACTAACCGGCAATCATGAGTTGGTTGTTACCGGCAAAGAACACGACTCTTATAATTCCGCTCCAGATTCAAACCAACAGCTGCCTCGTAAATAAATAACTACATCTCGGATACAAAACTGCAACACATCTCTTCGTTAGTACAAACAAAACGTTCGTCTTCGTCGAGTGTAATGCATAATTCCAGTTTCAGGATATAAACATAAACATTAAGGTCACGCTTAGTTCCGCCACCACCGTACGAATTACTTTCCCTTAAAGTAACTTCTTCAACTGTTCCCTTATTATACGTAGGTCCTAAAATACTATAACCGTAAAACTTGCTACATTTAACGTTTAAGTTTTGAATGTGGAAGTTTTACTATAAGAAAATTTGCTACAATTATAAATCGTACAAGTAAATTCTCTTTATACAACAATCAAAATTAATACAGCACCCCTTAAAATTTTATGTTTTCGTTTAGGACGGACGTTATTGTTACGTATGCTCCCTTTTACTACTTTCTGCTAAATTAAAACTAAATTAAACTTCGACTAATAACATTTAATTCATATGAAGAGCAAACGTTAAAAAGGCAAATAATTCGTTCAAGTGAATTTTATTTAACTTGCACAAATTAAGAATACTTTCTGATGAGCTATCTATCTATGCGATGTATCTGAGACAGTGTTGTGTCATGCCTCTGCAACATCTCTACGAAGATGTTTTGGAAATGTATAATATTGTAATTCTTTAGTTTGGTGTATAGTCAATATATGAGGAGATCTAATATTTCACAAACGTATGCATCATTTACTTTAACATTTTTAAGATAAAACCATTAAGCAATAATATTTTTTTTGCCAGCACATAGGCTATAATAATTGAAGGATCGACTTATGTAACTACGTACGTGTTACGTTAACACAAGTCGACACTAGATGTGGCAACACTTCCAATCCATTAGGTAATATAGTCGACAGCATGCATTTGTACAATAGAAAACTTGCACTCGAGTTCTCTTACTCCTGAAGAGTCCCAAAAGGACGAAACAGCTGTCGGATGATTCTCGGTGTTTGTTTGCTGTTGTACCACCTTACAGCAGGCGATTCGAGATTGTTACTTTTGCCAACACATAGTTCGCTATAATAATTGAAAGATCGATTTATGTGACTTCTAACACATCTGTCGACAAAGTTGCCTTATTGCAAATGCATTTTCGTACGTGTTATATTAACACGAGTCGACACTAGAAGTCACAAGACTTATAAGTACTGGGTTAGGCAATGAGGTATGGATGATTTGAAATAACAGTTACACACTTATTATTTTGTCAATGTAAAGCTTGGAAGTTTACATTACAAAAATATTAGAAAAAAAATTTAAATGTTGATTACGAATAAAAAATAGTACCTGTTAAATGGCGTCCGTTTTTGTCTATACACTCTTCCAGGCCACACTCCTAGCAGAAACATTTCATGTAGAACCGGTTGAAGTTCTTGTGCTATTTTTTTACACGGGGTTTCAAGTCTAATACGTGGTTTGTTTATGTATACTTGTGCTTTAAGATAGTCCCATAAAAATGACAGGAACGGTAACCAAAGACTCCACATCACCATGCAACGAAATGAGGCGTCTCAGAAGGTCTGTTTTAAAATTTTCATAGCTGCTCTCGGTGTATGGCATGTTGCTCCATCTTATTGAAACCATAAAGTATTGATGTTGAAACGTCGTCTTCTTAATTATGACAGAAAAACTTATGCAGCTGTTCGTAGCAAGTAATCCAAGCACTTCATTATCGTGTCAAACTTCAAAACCCCCTCTCTTTATTCATCAAGGTTATCCCCACCTTGTGTGGCCCCCGTTCAAATCATCTATACCTCCCTGCCTAATCATGTGCATTAAAACAAACAACAAAATATAAGTTCAAATAAAAACATCGGAAACAGTGAAATATGAAAGAAAAAGAACAAAAATATACTCTTGGACGTAGACGAATCCCGTAAACTGCAACATTGCTCTTATTGTTAAAAGACGTACATGCAGTGCGGTGAGAAAAAGTCGTGCATCACTTCATAAACAGTAGTTTAAAACACATTTTTAAAAAACGGCAAAAATTTTTATTCGTTAGTTTAAAAAAAAAATGCAAAATTACAGAAATTAGACAATTTAAATTGAGACAGGATTTGCACCATGTCATTTTAAGGTTGGGATTTCCTCAAATAATCCTTATATACATTTACTGTATGGTCCGTTATAAACTCTTTTTGGTAGAGGTTGTTTAAACAATTTAACAGATGGACTTTGCCGACGTTTCGCCCTCCATGTGAGGACTTTCTCAAGATTTTTGTCGTTCGTTTGTAAAAGAATATTTTGTGTCGTGTGTCTATTACATTGTTTATTATTTATGTATCTACATTAACTTTAATTGATGGACTGCATAATTATTTAATTAACAATTATTCAATTAAATCATATTGGGCAAAACGTCGGCAACGTCAACCATTTTTTATTAATTCCACCAAAAAAAGGCCCTAACCCTAAACTGGTTAACTTAGATTTTGGTTATTATTCCATTCACGTTCTTACAAAGTTTTGTTGAAGCAAACTTAGTGGTGTGACATTTAACAAGCTCGAAGCTCCAGTAACAACTTTATGGAAAAAATCAAGAACAACAGCGGACATAGAAACAATATATAGGGAGAACGGTGGAAGAAGTATTAGAGAAACACAACAAAAAAAAAGAGATTGGTTTGATGAGGAATGTGAAAAGAACGAGAAAAGAACAAGATTGAAAATATTATGAAATAAAAAGAAACAGCGCAAATTGAACATGAGAATAACAAGCACAAGCTAAAACAATTTTACAGAAAATAAACACACACATAACTAGAACAAGATTAAAAAATAAGGAGGCCCGAAAACGACCCAACAAATTGGAGGAATATTACACAAAAAAATTGAATGTTGACACATCAGTTATGGAAGAACCAGAAGAAGGTAAAGCTAAATTGCAAGAACAAGAATATGATTAACCGTTACAAAATGAAGTGTTAAAAAAAAATAATTGAGAAATGTCAAAGCCACGGGAGATGGTGGAATCGAGTCTCTTGAAATGTAGGGAGCAGACATTACATAAACATATCTTCTTCTTCTTTATTAGCCCACATCGTCCGGTGTTGCACCTAGATTTTTCCTAGTCATTTCTATATGTCGCTCTTTTATGTTTCTCTAATCCATCCCAGTCCAGCTTCAGATCGTGAATCCACCTGACCTCTACTTTTTTTCCTGACCAGGGTCTCTACTATAGTTCTTTATTCCACCTGTTGTCCATTTGTCTGCCCATCTCTACTGAAGTGATTGAACATGCTTGTTTATGTTTGTCACTCTTTTGTCTTTTCGTCGAATGTCTTTATTTCTTATCCTATCCCTCAATTTGACATTTAACATCTGTGTTTCTATTGCCGTTTGTGCTTTTGCCAAATTTTACGTTGTTTGTTAAGGTCTATGTTTGGGCAGCATACTATAAAACTGGGAGTACACATTGAATGCAAACTTATCTTCTCAAATTGCGCTTTTTGCCAAAGGTTACCATGCCAGTTTTATACATGACTGTATCTCTCTTCTTCCGAATTTTATTTGTCGTCCTAAATAGATTCACTCTTCGACATGTTCCAAAATTTGATTGTCTCTTTTATTGCTATGGTCCTTTTTCTTCTTGAAGTCGCATATCCTTACCGGACGTTGCACCCCTAGCATATATAGTGTTGTGCGTGACAGTAGACACATATACATGGGACCTACAGTTTAACGTCGATTCCGAACGGCTTAAGATGAGAGGTTTACTAGGCAAATATGCTCTCGCTGGTTTGCCATTGCCTTGAGACAGAGTACGGCCTAAAAATTTGATGTTTGTACCGGGAATTGAACCCGAGGAGCCTGTTTAGCAAATAACGCACTTAAGTGCAGAGCAGTGGTGCTTTAGATCTCTTAACATTTTGGTTTTTTGGTAGTTGGTTTTTGGCGTATATTTTCTGAATCTGTCTTTAATTGTTCCATCATGTCTTGTAATTCTTATAATTTGGTTGTTATATAACTATAACTACATCTTCAGCATTTCTTAGATGGCCGATCATTCCTCCAATATCTTGAATATGTTCTCGGGGGCGATAATGACAGTTAACGGCGCATCGAGTCTCTTTGCCTTACACCTCGAACAACTGGAATATCTTGTGTGTTTTTGTGGAGTTGTATCACCATAGATGCTTGTGCAGCGCGTCCTCAATAGCCCACAATTTGATGCTATTGAAGGGATTCTTGTAGTCCATTAAAGACAGGCACAATGGCAAATTATGTGGTCGCAGGTGGTAAAATTTTTTTAAACCCCCCGCCTGTTAGTAGGATTCTAATTTTCATTCTATTTTATTTACTAGTATCTTAGTTAAAAATTTGTAGACTTGCGGTAACAACGAGATAGGTCTGTAATTTTCCAGTTTGCTCTTGTCGCCCTTTTTGTAGATGAGTACCACTAAGGTGTAATACCAATCTTCTGTCACTAATTTTTCGCCTTTTTCTTTCAATGGTTCTGATATTATTCCGGGGCTTTGTTATTTTTCAATCACTTAATGTTACTTAATATTTCTTAATTCAGTTATTTCTAGTATATCATGTGAATTGACATTTACCACTTTTGTATTAGTCTTTTCTCTTACTTTTTCAGGTGTTTTTGTTTACAGTTTTTTATAAAAACTTTCTGTTTTCTTGAGCAGTACGTCCTTATTTCGGATGTCGATACCATTTTGATCTTTGACGACGATGTCGTTTGTTCTTTTTGATTTTGTTCTCTTCGATGATCCTTTCCATCTCTTTTTTGTTCATCTTCTAGAATTGATTTTCTCAGTGTATTATCTGTTTAACGTGCCTTGTTTCCCTTTTCTTAATAATTTTTTTCTTTTGTCGAATAATATTTATTTTTCTGAGCTTTGCCCACTTTTTGACCTGCGGCTAACATTGCTTTATTTATAATGGTATTGATTATTTCTATGCCTTCTAATTCGATATTAAGGTTTTGTTTTAGTTTCTACTTGTACTTTTCGCCCTTAAGTTTCAGAAGTTTCTCTTTCCAAGGTTTTACTTATTTCGTCCTTCGCTCCCGCCATTTTGTGGTCACTTCTTGTGTTAACGTTATTCAGCACCGTTACGTTTTTCACTACGTTTTTATTTGTGGGTTGAATGTAGTCAGTTTCATTTTTTGTGTTACTATCAGATGACCTCTAAGTCTATTTCCGGTTTGTCTGTTTGTAGAAGCCTATTTAGGTTTTCTGGTTACAGAAAGTTCATTAACATTTTTCTTTCTCTCAAACCAAAATTTCTAATTTTATCTTGGTCTCCTATTACTAATGTATTTTGACCGTGATCATTTTGTATTGCAATTATTATTTCTTCGTAAAACATTTCTGTTTCTTCTGTCTACATATTTGAGTAAATCATGAATCATATTCCTCCAATATTATCTTCCTCAACTGACGTTCTCTTATAGTATAGAGTATTAACTGAATCTAATGTTATGCAATGTTCATCTCTTGTTCTTACTTCCGGAATTCTAACAACGTCCATTTTATTAATTTAGGTTCTTCTTCTTTTTCATTGTTTTTTATTGGTTTTATATTATATGTTGCAATCGCCAGTTTCGTCTTCTTTTTGCAGCCAGTCTTAGTGCAGAGATTTTTAGCACCCTTTGCTCAAATGTAATTGACTATCATTAACTTTGTTTTAAAACACCACGGTTGCCAAACATGATAACAAGTAGACAGTAACCATTCTGACCATGGCTTGGAGCACCATTGTTGACCTTAATGATTCTTCCGCTGCTGCTTCCTGTCCTTAAAGACCTCTACCATACTGAATCCATTTTGAATATAAGTTTCTACGGCTTCAGCAGGTACCTTCACTTATTTGTTCTGCGGGTCAATACAGTTGCTCAGGGTGTAGTGCGAAAAGCCATACGTAAGAGTTGGGTGCATTGTGAGGACTATAACAATTATAACGTTTGATATGATCGTCTTGGTAACACACACCCCAATCCTATATGCATACATCCTAATAAAACAGACGCAATCAACCCTACAGTGTTCAATTTAGTATTAGAAAGAGTCTTAAGAAATGTAATGTAAGACAAATAATACTAATAAAATAATAGCGTACGCCGATGACCTCACCATAATAGCAAACCCAAGGCAGAAACAAGTAGGCGCAAGAAAAAATACAAGAGGAAGCAAACCAAGTTGGAATGGAAATAAGCCAAAACAAAAGAAAATATATGAAGGTAGGAAGGGGAAAAACGAACGCATTCAGCTGTATCCCCCAATCTGCCAAAGAGAGGATAAACGAAAGAATTCTGAAGGGAAACCAAGCCTATGGTAGAAACAAAAACCTATGAAAAAGTAAAACAATTACCACAAAAAAAAAGAGGAAGATTTGAGAATACATTCGGACCAAATATAACAGAAAATAGAGATTAAAGACCAACAAGGATATTAAAGGTAAACTAGGAGGAAAAAATGAAGGCATAAGGACTGAAATGAGCCAAATACATCATGAGGAGACCCCACCAGATCCAAGACAAGAATAGATGAAATATCTTTCGAATAACAAGATGGAAACAAAAATGCAAGGAAAGGAGGGAATTGAAAAAAAATTACGTTAAAAGCAAATAAATATAAAGCAAAGAGGTGTAATTTATTATTATTTTATTAATAAAAAAGTAAAATCATATGGATTTTTGTTATTCTGCGATATAAATCTAACAAATTTTTTTTGAAAAATACTTGGCTCTTAATTTTAAACAATGTTGTTTTACACTTGGTGTGGTGTTGAAAAGTATGTATTACTTAAAATTATTTTAATAACATATTCCGGGGTTTATTTCCAAAAGACGTAGATACAAATGTGGAATCCCACACGAATTCATAAATAAGTATGTTTCCATTCACTTAACACAAAGTCGTAAAGTATAACAGTCCATATAATATAATATATCGCACAACGTGCTTCATATGATATATCCAGTGAATTACCCGACAGCTGTCCTACAATTTCTATTTATGACACCATATATTTCCACACCAAAAATAAGAAATGTACAAATAATGAAATTAATATAATTTTTATATTTTTTCCAACGGCTACGATGTAGAAAATATCGTGTAACTTATAGTCGCCAGAAACCACAAAAAGAAAAGTTATTTTCCCACAATCGTTGGGAGATACGTTGCGTCGTGAATCACTAAGTGAACGTCATAGTAGGGTAGCTGGACACGCGCAACGATGATGGCCTCTTCATTAAAAGACCCACCTTGAGTGGTCACCCATATAATAATAACCCTTAGGCACCTCGCTTAAGCCCACCCCACACGAGATTATTTAATAAAGTCGAATATAAACATTAATCATATAGTCTTGCCGTATTTTTATTAGCCGTTTCGCCACGCACGCTTTTTATACCAACAACCGTAAATAAATCAATGGTTGTCATAAACGTTTGATGCAAATTCTCGCTAAATGTATTTAGCGCTATTACAACTCGTGAAACAAAACGCCCACGCAATGATAAGAACGATATGTAATAACAAACGAAAATGGTGGGGGTTGCACGCGAGCTTTTCCTTTTCCTTCATCCCCCCACATTTATACAGAGTCGAATAAGGCGTCGAACCAAACAAAATCCCTAATTAAATTTATATTAAATTACCCTTAAAACTAAAAGTTCTATTGTGATTGCAAAAATGTCCCTAATTACTTCTTTAATTCTTTTCGAAAAACGTCAAAAGCAATTTCTAATTTTCTTCGCCCTTATTTAACTAAAACAAAGAATGATAGCACTTTTCATTTTTAACTGCAGGCGAACAATAATTAGGAATTCCTTGATTATTTCACGTAATTGTCCCGGCTTCAGGAGTTCTTAAGAGTGTCATTAGCAATAATGAATGAGGCGGTTTACCAATCAACGGTCAGAACGATTCGAACTCAGTCGTTAAGTCTGAATAAATAATTGTTTCTCAATTAGTTTCAAAGAAAAAAGTTTGGATTTAGACGTTTCTACCGATTAGTTTCAAAGAGAATCTCGTTTGTGATAAATGAATGATAAACCGTTCTTTCCCACATTTACGTGCGAATTAATTTTGTTGTTATTTAATAGGAATGTTTACGTATAATTAATTATTGACAAATAATTAATTTATTTTAATTATGCACGAATTTCATATTCGGTTTCGTTTCGAATGACATTTTTCTTATATACATTAAGCGACACAAAACAAAATATTCCATCTTTGTATTTCAAAGTATGTCTTTTATCATAATTTCATGCTGATATGCGGGGCAAATTTATGAAAGGTACATGTTTTAACAACATTAAGCTTCGTGTAATTTTTTATATTGCCTTTTTTTATCTTTGATTATACTATTAACGTGCCGAGCATTATAAGATTGCGTACAATATTTTTTATGCCTCATACCAACAAAATTGTTAATCGTTTACTTTTCTTTACCACTTATCGATGTAATCCGTTTTAAAATGCTGTAAAATGTATTTAGATAAAATGCGAATGTAAAACTACTGTCTTGATTCCATCAATTCATCCAAATCACAATATTTTTAATTACTGAGTGTAAAAAATTCTGTTTAGTTAATTTTTGCTTAGTCCCGGCTATAGCAGAATTTGAACCCTTGTAAAAATTAACTTCAAATAAAACATAAAATCTGTTCAATTTTAAGGCCCAGTAGACAATAATAAAAAAATAGTTAGGTATATGACTTGATGTGTATCTAATGACTGATAATAAGTTTCTCGAATGTATTTGAGGATGAGCATATAACCAATTTAGTAAAATTTGAAACAAAATCAGCACCGTAACATAACATTATTAAAATAAAAGAATGCAAATAAAAAGAAAATGATATAAATGAAGTATGGAATCAATTCTTTAAACAAATGCTTAGCAAATACAAATCCAATAAAAAGGCAATCGATTTTTCTTTGTAATGTTTGAGAACTACTCCCCAATGTATACGATGTTTGAAGAAGTTTCCTTTTGTTTGTCACAATAATAAAGTTGAACGCACTGTTGCATTCGTAAGCAAAGCTTAATATCTTAATGTTTACTCTCTTAATAAATTTTAGAACCAGTGCTTAATTAAACCATTATTCTAATTAATGGATAGATACTCTACTTCAAAGTATATCATTTAATATTCTTACAGAGCTAGATAAACAAGAATAAGTTCGATTTATTATAAACTTGAAACGAATTCTTAAGTTCATTCAAATATTAGTATAGTAAAGATCAAGATCAAATCATCAAGATTCTTATTGCTATTTATGGTAAAAATACAACTGCTTTTTTCCGATATCTATTAAGAAATAAATTCCTACATGTATTAAATGTTGATTTAAAAAATCTTACGAATGAAGTTGATTAGTTAAGAAAGTTAAGAAAACATTTCAAAGATGAAATTTATTTCAATATAATGCACACATATAATGCAATTTTAAAGGTTTTTATTTAAAAATTTTGAATTTCGCTAACCTTCAAATAATGGCTCTTTGTCTCAAGATAAAGTTTCACTTTTATGCTCAGTTGATTTCCTTATTAGTAACAAGTTTTATTAAACTCAACAATGTTTATTAAATACCACTTTGTCAATTAAAAAAAATAAATTTTTAAATTTAAATAAATGTGCGGTAAGGTTTACCACATATGCGCACGAATTTCTAATTTCATTACCCACGTGTTGCGCATTCGGTAAATGGACAGTGGTTATAAGCGACAAATATTACAAAATTCCTTAAAACTAAACTAAAATTATTTATAAAATGGAACTAACATTGATCCATGGATTGTGAGGTAAGTGAGAACTGTGTTTCTACTGTGTTTGTTTTTTTTTAAGTTATCAAACGATGAGACCTTTGGTGATGCTTCTCGGAGTTATCCTTCTTGACGAGGACCCCCAACGATGACTCGTAGCACTTATAGGAATATTTAATACCCTTTTGATTCCTTCGTGGTACTAGTTATGTTGCCGTAGCCTTCGGTGAGTATTAAAATTTTATTTTATTTTATAATTGTTACTTCCGAAGCAAACGTTTAATTTTTGTATTATTTATTTATTTTAGTTATAACGTCACATCAACTTGCTTCATTTTCAAAATTGTTTTTATTCGCAACTGAAGTTCTTGTTACGCGGACCTTTTCAAAAAAAGGAGGCGTCTGTTTCGCTTCCTTATATCAACTTTTTAGATTTTTCAATAGTCTTTTGTTTTTAACTGCCAAAACGGTCATTTCAAAAGAAAAGAGGAGAAATTCTACCGCCATCTATTGCTATAACCTATGTACCTTCTTTTATTAATTACATCTGGATTAATTAATTTTTATAAATATTTATTTTCGTTTTAATTGATTTAATTCTTTTAATTAACTTCGAGGACTTATGGTTTTGATGTTCTAACACAAATCAACTAAGTGTTGTTTTTTCATAATTTCATAATCTTAATGACATAATTATTTAATTGCAATTTCTATTATTCGAACTAATTATCTCTAGGTTTTGGTGTCGGATTCGAATTTTGTAGCTGCTAATGGTTTACTTGGAAGTGTTATTTACAGTCCAACAAGGATAATTAACTGTATTTACAACCAGCTTCAAAATTCTATCCGAATCACCTGCGATGAAACAATTATCTACAAATATGGATGAATACGAAAAATTTAGCGTCGTGGCTTTATTCTCAAGCGTAGGAATTGGTACAGGGATGAAGATAACATCGCAATAAATAAATTATATTACGGCTAGATTCAAATTGCGAAACTAAAATTTCCAATTTATTAATTTATTTAGAATGAAAATCGCATTTTGAATTCAACATCCAATGAAAAACTTGCATTTGTCGTTGTCATCATAGATAACACACATCTTTGTTGCTTACTGCGCTTAGTCTGTGGAAAGAAAAATAATTCATTGTGACGCAAAAATATTTTCAGTAACGGCATTTTTTAAACTTTTGTCTGTGTTAAACTTATTTTATCAATTTGCATACCTAGTTGTTATAACAAATTTGACAAATATTATAAGTAATTATTGATTGGCCAGTAAATTGGAAACATCGGTTGATTTTTTCCTCATTGCATCATTTTCATGATACTCAGTATCTATTTCTAAGTAGATGACAATAGATGTACATTTTACTCCCCACTTTTCAAAATTCGCTGAAAGAATTATCCTACACGGGCTTAACCTGGACATGTCGCAATTAAAAATCCTACCCGACGAACAATTTGGTTTCAGACCAAACCACTCCACAACCCAACAACTCTTACTCGTAACCGAATACTGCTACCAATCCATGGTCAATAACCAGGCCGCCGGAGCAGTATTTCTCGACGTCTCAAAGGCTTTTGAACGTGTCTGGCACGCTGGCATTGTCTACAAACTTATCCGTTCGAACATCCACTCAATATTAATCCGCATAATCCACTCATTCCTGTCACACTGCCGTACCAAATCAAGTTAAACAACGTCAAATCCTTAGTCCGCTACCTTACCGCCGGAGTTCCGTAAGGCTCCGTCCTTTCACCTACATTATTCAATATCTACACCCATGACATTCCAAAATCCCACATACCGAACTAGCCCTGTACGTCGATGACACCGCCATCCTAACACTATCCTGGCAATCCAAACACCTAACTGAATACCTACAATCCGCACTCCACGCCCTAGAACCCTGGTTTACTGACTGCCTTATTTCCGTTAACGCAGTAATTTTTCCCTCAAACTCAAACACCGACCAGATGGCCAAGTAGCAATCCTCGATACTCCCATTCTATCGACCAAATCTACCAGATACCTTAGCGTTATCCTAGATAACCGCCTCACCTTTGCATCCACATCCAATCTAACAAAGGCCGTGGCTCCCTAAAGTCGCTAGCTCCTCTCTTATGCCGTAAAAGTTGCCTATCACCGAAAAACAAGCTTTTCCTTTACAAATCCATCATAAATTCTATCATGCTCTATGCGTCTCCCGTCTGGAGTTACGCCACCGACGCCAACATCCGAAAACTTCAAACCAAAATCACGACGTCTAAAACCCTCCCGCCCGCTTAAGATTAACATAAATAATATTTAAAATTTCTGTTGCAGATCACATCCCTCAAGATGACGGAGTACAAGGATATTCCTGGCCCATCAACCATGTCACGACAAGACAAGACAATGTACATTACTGTGTTCAGTTATTTTGCCCAATTGTTCTTCTTGCACACCGTTTTTGTCAAGAACAGTTGCTCGAATTGAGTGGTTGGGAATTTTGATTTCTTGGCATTACGATCTATCTCTTCAGCTGATGAAGCCATCCATTTCAAAATTTCCTTACGCCCAACGGGACCATTTTGTTATCATCATTTAGAATTTTCGTTTTGCCAATTTATTTCGATTCGCGTTGAAAATATAGAATGTATATAATATAATAACATACTAAAGTAATAAATAAATTCTGATAAAAAATATGAACAAGGTTGTGTAATTTACCCCCATTTTACCCTAATGGACTTACAAATAAATATTAGTGAACTTTATTCTCATATTGCAAACATGCAGGTCTCATAATCTTCACTGTCGATGACAGAACTTTGGGCCCATTTATGGCACAAAGAACAAGAAATCAACCTTCTGATGATTAAAAATAGAGGGCCCTAGACACTAGCATCCATCCGATGACCTGCACAGTTTTGGGCTGTGAATTGCTCTTGATTAGTGTTGCAGATGTAACGTACACATTAAAATTAAAACAAAAATATATATAATGCTGCTAAGAGAAAGAAGACGTACTTCAAATTATTAGCTTTAATAAAACCATTAAATGAAAAACGCAACACCAAAATGAGGATGCCAACGGTTAACCGCTACACTAAGATTCTTGGCCTCAAGACAATCATATGCAGATATGAAATATTCCACAATTATATCACCTCAACCGCTAAGCTACTACATTATACCAGACACATGCAAATCTGTCCATACTGTTCTTCAGAAAGAATAGTTTAAGGTAAGGGTAAGAACTATCTTTTTTATTGTTTATTATGGTCCAAAAGTACGAAAATATTGAAAAATAACAGTTAGTGGGATAAGAGTATAAACAATAAAAAAATTTAAACAACTTTTACTAGCAACACTTTGTTTCTATTAAGTGTTCTAACTGCGCTTTGTACAAAACATCACTAATAAGTTTTTCTGTGATGAATGTTTGTCCATCATTTAACATGCGTAGGTTACTGGTAACGGTTTTGCCAACTGCATCGTATTTGTCCGCACCTCGGTATATGGCTAATCTCTTGCTTACCGGTTCCAAAACAGCTTCATTTGGATCCTTTTGTTTATTTTGTCTTTTGCTAGATTGTGTAGATACAGTTGGCGTTGAAGTTCTCACAGAAGTAGATGACATAAGATCAAGATCACTTTGCTAAAATTTCATATTTCTTAAATTATAAAGGAACACACAGCCTGGTCTTAATGGCTATTGTCAATGGAAATTATGAATTCATTATATGCGAATTAGATGTCAATTCTCAATTGTCTGATGTGGGGGGGGGTACTGGAAACGACGAAATTTTATGACAACTTGTGAACAACAAGTTGCAACTACCTTCAAAAGAAAGAAACTGATGCAAGTGTTAAAGCGTTGCCTTACGTGTTTGTGGGAGATAAAACATTTGCTCCTCGACCCAACTTTTGAAGCCATTCAATCAGCGACTTTTAAATGATGAAAAGAAACTTTAATTACAGACGGGTTCGACGTTTCGTTGAAAAGGCGTTTGGAATTTTTGTTGCAAGGTTTAGAATTTTTAAGAGTCCATTAAATCTGCACTGGACAATATTGACGTTGTTGTTATGTGTTGTTGTATTTTCCTTCCTATAGGCGCAATTGTTCTGACGCGTACGTTTCTGCGTGGGATCACACAGATAATGAAAAAAACTCTGGGTCATTACTAAAATTAGAAAATGGATACGGACGTAACAATTAATGCCTAAGTAGTCAGGGAGAAATTTTTAAGATATTTTAACTAGGAACGGTTCCATGGCAAAATGACATAACAAGAGCGTGATATTTAATATTTAGTCCATTTTAGTAAACACATTCTGTGACTGAACAAGACACAGTACTAAACAAATGGTATCTGAGCTTTGAATAACAATCATTTTGTATCACTTACTTTAGATGAAGATGCAATCCTTCATGAGAAGAAGAAGTCAGTAATCAGTAACGTGCAAGTGAACAAAATAACAGACCCCTCCACGTTTTATAGAACACGTGACTGGTTTTACAAAAATAGTACGAGTCATCAGCCGAATGTTGCGGTTTTCAAATGAAAAGATGGAAGGCGGTACTTAGAAGGAGATTATACAGCAGAAGAGCTGTTACAGACACAAAAACGGATATTTAAATGGGTCTGGCTGGAAACCTTCGAAAATACTTCTTATCTAAAAAGGCTAAAGATTGTAGAAGATGACAAAAGTTTGCTCAGAATGAAGACTAAAGTTGCCATGAAGAAAGGATGATTTCAGTTTTCGTTATCCTATCCTGTTACCGCTGAGCATCTGTTAGTGGAAGGATTGATCAGAGAAGCTCACCTTCAAAATTGTTTTGTAGGAACACAGTTCCTAATGTCTAAACTGAGAGAAAGATTTTGGATTGTGCAGTTACAGAGATTTGTAAACAAAGTGCCTAGTAAATGCGTGAGATGCAGGAGATTCACTGGGAAGACCTTGGCTGTCGAAGCAACACAGCTACCAAGAGATAGAGTCGGAGATTCCAGAGGTTTAGAGATTATTGGAGTGGATTTGGCTGGACCACTGTATCTACGCAGTATGAAGAGAGCATGGGTGGTTCTGTTGACATGTGAATTTTATCGGCGGTTCATCTCGAGTTCTTTACGCCATTGGATACCTCTAGCTTTTTACAAGCATTGAGAAGGTTCGTTGAAAGAAGAGGTCGTCCTCGCGTCATTTATAGTGACAACGAAACCAATTTTAGAGGAAGCGACAATCTATTCTAAAGATTAGATTGGTATCAAGTCAAGAGGGCTTATGAGATTGAACCAATTATTTGGAAGTTCAACTCTCTACCTGCAGCCTGGTGGGAATGTTTCTGGAAACGCCTTGTAAAAAGTGTGAAAGGACTACTAGTGCGAATGTTAGGGAGGAGGAGTTGCTGACTATACTTTGTGAAATTGAATCGACTAGTAATTATTGCCCCTTAACAACCGTCACCAAGGATGGAGAGGACTAGGTCCCGCTTACCCCAGCTATGTTTATCCAGAGCTTGGATAATTCAACCCATGAAGAATAAGATGTCATTGACAAGATTGAATTCCGTTCAGATAACGACAAAAATTGTTGGTGGATCTTCGTGGACGGTTTTGCATGGAGTTCCTTGACTTACTGTAGCAGATCAACAACGGACAAAGAAGAGGAATGAAAGTAGGAGACGTAGTAATCATAGGAGATGACCTACGCAAAAGATTGGACTGGCCTTTGGGGAAAATTCTGAAACTTATTCTTGCAAGAGACGGACACGTTCGAGTAGGAAGAGTCTAAACAGAGAAAGAAATACTTGTTTGACCTTTGCAGTAACTGCACCCATTGGAAGTCAATGATGAAGAAGATTTACCAGTAAAGATTACTCGACGTGGAAGGGTATTTAAGAAGCCATTAGGGTATGATGTTTCCTAGGTCGGATCATATATATTATTGTTTTTTGTTTTATAGAATTGTCATAAAATTATTACAGTAAAGTGATATTTTGTGCAAATAAACTCAAAGTTGAAATCTTCTTTAAAAACGCGTCTAGGTGAGACACTTTTCCCAAAATGTAGAGAACAGCGTGTATTCCTCCACTTTTAAAACCTGGCTTGATTTCAAATATCGAGAATTATAGACCGATTTGAATGATATTTGAAAGTATTTGATATAGTAGAATTTCTTATCAACTTAAGCCATTGATGTCAGATTTTGAGCACGGTTTTATAGAGAAAAGATCAACTCTTACTTATCTCGCCACATTTTTAGAACTTTGTTCTAAAGTTATTGATGATCAAGGTCTAACTGATGTAATCTGTACATATTTTGAAAAAGCATTTGACCAATTACATCCTTATATTATTCTTCAAAAACTTAAACTTTATGGTTTCAGCCAACCGTTAATAAATTGGCAGACTCCAAGTTGTGACATACAATGGATTTTATTCTAAAAATATTAGACCCACATCAGGCGTAACAAGGGATCGAACTTGGGTTCTCTATTATTCTTAATGTTTGTGAATGATCTTGCTGAATCCATCGAGTGCGAAAGGCTGTTACATACAGATGACTTAAAAATATTTACTGGAATCGATTGTAAGAAATTGCAATCCGATCTAAATAAAGTGTCTCACTGGTGCAATATCAAAAAACTTATGTAACAGTTGTTGTTTACAAATAACGAGACAAAGCGACGGCTCTAGCGGTACAACCTAGAGAGAAAAAGTAACGGAATTTGGCTCGATGTAGGGCACTAAATTTGTGGAGGATCCAGAATTTACAGTAGTTAGAACAGCAGCGTCCGGCTTCGTCGATGAGTGGGGGTCCTTAAAGAACTGTAAAGAAATAGACTGCTGCTTAACACCTTAGCCACCTGCTGGGTAATAGAAAGAAATAAAACCGACCAACAGGAGATCAACAGGGTTTCCTTAAGGTCTAATACGCTAAATTAAACACAAATTAGAGAGACAAACAGACAATTCAATACAGCAACCAAATGTTAAGGTACTAGGAGAATGTGACAGAAATAGAGAGACTGTCGCATATAGTTACGTGCGTTAGCAACAACAATAAATAAAGCTCGCAATAATGTGTCGAATTTCAGGTAAGCTTTTCAGTTACACCCAATTGAGGATTGGTTCCTAAGAAGACTCTGCGTACACACGTCACTTACACACGGTGACTTGAAACTAACGTAAACTCGGATTGAAAAGGTAAGTACCTCCTTCCATCCCAAAAGGCCTTTTGTTTTAGCTTCAACCACTCTAAGTAAAGCGCCCGAGCTCGTATTGAACTGGTTAAAAAAACGTCGGCTGTGGATCATACCCCGAATAAAAATTTGCTTAAATACAAGAGATTAAACCGTTCTATGTCACATGTACGTGAGCCTACCATTAATATTGAATACGTTATTTAAACATTAAAACTTAGCTGTATTATGTAGTATGCAGTTCCGATAATAAAAGTTTCGTGCTCCAGCTCCAGAAGGTAGGTAACCCCAGGATTTCACGTAGAGGAGGTATGTAGCGAAGAACGAAAGGCGAATATGTTCCCTCGAAGTATAATTTATGCAGCATAAACAATCCCTGCAGACCGTAGTGTCCACCGGTTGTTTGCAGCTTAACTGAATACGAAACCATGGCAGTCGTTAATTTTATAGAGAAAGGTTCTTAATCAGCCGTTCCAGCACCCCTAGGAGTTATCCAGGTGTAATACACGATGAGAACATAAGGTCAACGCAACGTGCTAAAAGCATACGTCGTAATTAGAACTAACACAACCACGAAAGAAAAGAAAGTAAAGTGTACTCACGGTGAATCTTGAATCACACATTAGTAATTTATGAATAAAATTTTAACTTCAAGGGGCACGCCAAAAACACCCGTGTAAAAAGAAAAAGAAAGTGTCCGCTGTTCTTCTCTGAAACTTTCTCGAATTTTTATTTCCACCAATAGAAAATTAGCAACATGCGCGGCAAATTCGATTTTCATCGTAACGTGCTACACACGCCACACGTTTTAAGAAGGCTCTCGACATACATTCTACCTTTGAAAATAAAACAGTAACACTTAACTTGAATATACAAAAATGCAAAAAATTTTGCTATTCCCGAAACAATATTCTACTAGAACGAGTTAGTGTATTAAGGGATTTGGGCGTTTATTTTGATGCAACCTTTTCCTTTTCATTTCATATACTCGAAATATTTTTTCAAAACAAGAATTTAAATTACTAAGTTTTGTTGTGCGAAACGGAAGACAGTTCTCTAATGTTTCTTCACTCTTAACTTTATAATACTGCCTAGTAAGATCTAAACTCAAATATTGTTTACTAATTTGGAATCCTGGATACATAAAATATATACATATGCTTGAAAACATACAGAGGAGATTTCTCAAATTTCTTACTTATATGTGTGATAATAGTTATCCGGAGCAAAGCATGGAGCAACTGTTCCTGCTCCTTGATCCTTGAGTATACGGATTACTACATAATGGTATTGATTGTTATTATCTTTTAAGCAAACTTAATTTTTGTTCCTCGTAGATCAACTCGTAAGATTACCACCTTCCATTGCGATACTTGTAGAACTAATCTTCTCAATCAGTCACCTATCTCCTCAATGTGCCTCAATTTAACAAAATTTGCCATTCCCAGGATATTAAACTTCTTTTTTTTTAAAAAAAAAAGTCTCTCTTAACCAAAAACGCCATTGAATGCTGTTCTCTATATTTAAATATTTCCTAATATTATATATATAATATTAAATTATTTAAATTAATTTTTAATATTTTTTCATATTACTTACGTACTAGATGTTCTAATAGTTATAATTTTTTCTTATGTTAAGTTTCATTGTATCTAACAGGAACAAATCTATTTATTTTAATTTATGTTCACGTTACACAAGTACTATGACTCCAAATATTGTTCCAATTTGGTTTATACTGTAAGGACAATAAACTCTATTATTATTATTATTATTACTATTCTTATTATAACGAAGGAAATATTTAAAAATAGAGGACAAAAAACAAAAAAGGACAAAGGCAGATTGATATAGAGAGCTATTTTTGAATCCAAAACAAATAAACCAAACCAATTGCAATTGCCGTTTCCAAAGCCGGTTATTGTTATTAATTAAAATGATTCAAAATATTACAACATTACTACGTATTTTTATCAAATTCACACATTCAAATAGAAGGTTTTTATAAAGTATATTGTTGAGTTTCAACAATAATTTGAGAGCACCTACCAAAACAGCTTTGTTCTAAGGTTAATAAAAACTTTACTTAATTAACCATAGGTATACATAATACTATAACGCAATTAAATTTAATTGTACTTGAAATCACCATTGAATTAAAATTTACATTTCTAACTATAAACAATTACAAAATTACGCGGTTTAGCAACTACTGAAACAGTAGTAATTCGGAACAAGCTATTTTGAATAACACGATAAAAATGTCTTCCGCCTGCATTTATAATTACATTCATCTACATATGCGTAACGCAATTTACACTATTTTTCTCCGTTTTATACATTTGTTACCGAAAAACTGGAGAATTTATCAAATATTCATAAAAATACATCAGTCAACCTACATCATAACATGCTAAAATTATTCAGAAAAATTTATTTTATAACAGAAAAACACATCAAACAAATGTAGAAAATTCAATTTGGCCGAGAAAAAAAACTGTCAGTCATATTTGATAACATATAAATATTTTACATAATCTCATTTTGAATGTAATTTGAGAGAATAAAACTGAAACTAGTACGTTCAAAGTGTTAAACAATAAATGTTTCAGATTCTCCAACGCTAATTATTTCTGTTCCGTATTACTGCATGGACAGGTAATAGATTAACACTTAAAATATAGCCCTAATTTATTATCAAAGTGCAGTATTTTAAGCTACCTCAGAACGTTCTTGCACGCTTTATTTTAGAATTAATTCAATTTGCGCAGAGTCTTTATTTAAATTAATTTATAGAGTTTAAATATCACATTTAGTTTATTCACGAATCATCGAAGTTGTTATATTTCCAACAATTAACATTATCGAAAGTCGTAAATACAATAACTGTCTCAATTTCCGATGGTCTTATAAAAGATAAGTTTTAATTAATGAGTCGAAAGTAGTTCTTGTCCTCAGTCGTCCACAGAAGTCAAGTTAAATAACCGTAAAGATAACGAATTCTTAGTTTTGTACGATCTATGTTCTTCAAAATGTTAACAAAACGATCTTGTTTACAAAGATGGACATTCTGTAAGAAGGTTATCGCATTTACTAAGGACTTTCTTTCAAATTAAGTATCGTAATTCTTAGTAATTACTGATTAATTTAGTTTTTTATGTATACAGGGTGCCCATAATCTATCTCATAACATGGGTAACTTTCTTAATATGCAAAATAGGTAATCGGTTAAATTAGGAAAGTTGGGCAGAATTACAAGCAAAATGTTAAACTTTTTTCAAATTTGACATATGTCTTCAACTTTTGAAATTTTGTGAAAAACTGAAAACAGTCGATTTTTTAATGTTGTCCTGTTCCACTACTACTTACTTTAGAACTGAACTAAAACGACATCTTATACATATTTTTACGTAGAATTCGATAAAATTACTCAAAATGTCATAACCCTCTTGATTTTCGAGATATAACACAAACTTACATTTTTTAAATTACAATCATAGTTGGCTGTGATCTTATTAAATAGCTTTTGTTTTTGCGATTTCATTGATATAAGGTTCGATATACTTTACTCTTGTATTTCTATTTAAATGCCCAAAATTGTGTTGTTGATACCATTAAGGAACAAAATGATTTACAAGTTAGTTAAACTTGAAACAAAAATTTATATTGACAATATAATACCACAAGTAGGTACTATTAATGGTTTGTAATTATGTTCTATTTCAATAATGTACAAAAGACATAAAAGTTCATATTAAATGTTCGAAATGGCCCCGTTAACCAATATGCACATTTGACATCTTCTAACCATCTCTATGCACTTTTTCCAAACTGCGAGGACGAATTCTTCTAATAATCAACCTAATTCTATCTTTTAATTCTTCTACATTATTGGGTTTTTCTTTAACGGTTCCCCACAAGAAAAAATCGAGAGGTGTGATATCAGGTGTTCTTGCCGGCCAATTAATAGGACCTGAATTACCGATCCAGCTCGGAAAACGTTCGGAAAGATATTCAGAAACAGCTCTAAAATTATGAGCAGGAGCACCATCATGTTGGAAATGAGTAAGATTTTGTACCACATTTAATGGCAGTTCATCTAACATGTCTTCCAAGTCATTTTAAAATTCTAAATATCGCCTTCCATTTAAATGGTAATTGTAAAAGAACGGACCAATTATTCTGCTACCGAGGATGCCACACCACACATTTATTGAAAAAATATGTTGATCTCGTCTCTCAACAGTAACATGAGGGTTGTTCTCAGACCAATAGTTATTATTATGTCTATTAAATACACCGTTATTGGTAAATTTTGCCTCGTCAGTAAATAAAATTCTGCGCGAGAAATATGGATCGTTGTCAGTTTCTCTTAAAACCATCGAGCGTAATTTAATCTTCTCTCTGAGTCGGCTGGATACAAGGTGTTGCCGATATGAAATTTATACGGCTTGAATCGATTTTGTTTTAAAATTAAACGAGCTTTTTCTGTAGAAGTACCACACTCACTTGCAATTTCACGGGTAGATGTTTTTGGTTTATAATTTACATATGCCAAAACTCTTTCTTCGTCTTCTTGATTAAACTTTTGCTTAGCTTTTGGTTTCATAAATGATCCGTATAGTTTTAAATTATTTTCCAGTTTGGAAAAAAGTCTTTTATCTGGTTGTCTTCTTTCCATATATCTTTGCAAATACATTTCACTGGCTTCATTACTATTTCTGTTGCTAGCATAATAACAAAAAGCATGTCGTTTCTCTCTTCATGTGAATACATTGTTTATTTTGAGAATTTTATGTTTTTAAAATAAATCACCGTGAATAATACAACTTACTTATGTAAATCAAATTATTTAGTTGACGACACAGGCTTTTGTTTCAACAGGTTTTTGTTTGAAGCATTTGTTTCCATAGCCTGCCTGTGTATTATTTTGCAGCTTAATTGTATCAATAAACTACTTTTAGCATTTACAAAAAAATGTAAGAGTAAAGTATATCGAACCTTATATCAATGAAATCGCAAAACAAAAGCTATTTAATAAGATCACAGCCAACTATGATTGCCATTTAAAAAAATGTAAGTTTGTGTTATATCTCGAAAATCAAGAGGGTTATGACATTTTGAGTAATTTTATCGAATTCTACGTAAAAATATGTATAAGATGTCATTTTTAGTTCAGTTCTAAAGTAAGTAGTAGTGGAACAGGACAACATTAAAAATCGACTGTTTTCAGTTTTTTCACAAAATTTCAAAAGTTGAAGACATATGTCAAATTTGAAAAAGTTTAACATTTTGCTTGTAATTCTGCCCAACTTTCCTAATTTAACCGATTACCTATTTTGCATATTAAGAAAGTTACCCATGTTATGAGATAGATTATGGGCACCCTGTATATATCGAAATGTATCCGTTTTTTTTCGTGATAAAAATTTGTTACTATTGGCGTAATAACCCAGTAAAATTTGAATCAAAAAATTGTTATAGCTTTGAAAATTTCGAATAAGGATGTTTTGTTTTTAAGTTCGATCCGTACCCTCCGTGAAAAATGGGGAAATGTAAAATAAATAGTTTTTCGTAAATAACTCAAAAGAATCAATTTTACCAAAAGAAAGTTGTAGCTGATAAAATTCTCGAAGAGGTCATTTGTATCGCAAAACGCTTCAAATATTTCCGTGATTATAATTGAGAGAGATGTAATCATTTAAACCTTTTTTTTAAGTCACAATCGCTGCACGTTTTGCATAATAAAATCAATAATAAATCGGAAACTACTGATTCTACGTACTTAGTGCATCTAATGAAAGTTATAGAGAATTAAATTTTGAATATACGTTTATACACCAAATATCAGTGTTGTAATCTTTATAAGGCAATGGAGAATGGAATAATGAAAACTTATCATTTTCAAGCGTTTGTTTGCAAATAACTATGTTTTGAGTGCTCGTAGACAGTAAAGTGCATTATAATTTTTTAAAGATAATTAATTTACCTGTAAAATGAGCACCGGTAGAAAATTGTTTGGCAAATAGTTCGATAGCTATTTTAAAGTTCACTCAAAAATTGACATTAAATCTAAAAAAATGGCGGTTAATTTTTTTTAGAATTAGTTTTATTCTATTGTCAGTACCTTATATATATTCAAAAGTAATACAATACAATAAATCGTCCGCAAATTGCACTTTATTGTAAAAATACATCATTAATGTATATCTGTATTCCGTTTCTCTTGAATATCTTTGTTTTCATTGATTTTACGATAAAATTTTATATAAACTAATTGAAAGCTTACAAAATTTCGTATAAAAAACACTTTTTTTTTTAATCATTTTTGAGTAAATTCATTATAGAATCAAATTTTTGGTTAGATTGTACATTCTTTACACACACAAAAGAAAGGTCCGGTAGGTATGCAGTGAAAGCGTTTTATAACCAACATCTCATTTCATATAGAAATTTTGTGAATTTGTTTATACATTTAATTACATATTTTTTGGCCACTCATTCGACTATCGAACAGTAATCAGTATATGATTATTAGCGGAAAGATTTATTGATTGTGTACTATTCTTTGATCTTGAATTTTGATGCACAAGTAATAGTTATTTACAAACCGAGTGCGGAAAGAAAGTTTTCCTGCATGAGCGTTTTAAGGCACGAGCGAACGTAGTGCGCGAGTGCTTTAATAGAACGAATGCTAGAATAGTCTTCCCGCAAATGGTTTGCACAATATTTTTGCTATTTATTTATTTATTCGTATGGTACATTATACAAATATTGTATTGTGATTTAAGTATTATGTAGGTATGGTGCCCCAGAAGATCAGTATAAACCTGTATAGTGTGGTGTAACAAGCAATAAACGAATCAACAGAAACAATCATTTTGTACTGAAACCTTTGATTGATGAGTGCTATGAATTGACGTTTCCTCTCTAAAGTCAAATACGGTAGGTCCATACTTTTTGTCAACATTAAATTATTTTAAACGTACCTCTCATGTTTTAATTATTAAATAATATAAAAAATAAAGTCTCTAACAATCATATCTCTGTCAATATTAATCATATGGAAATCTTTAAAAAAGGAAATTGTTCGTAATTAAATTCTCTACAACTTTTGTTTGAAGCTTTTTGCTATACAAATCGAATAAAATAAAAAACTACCAATTTTTTAATGTCATTTTATTTATTAATGTTTGGTTGTAACTTTGTTTCAATTGGAGCTTAAAATATGTTCTGCAATTTGCAATTACTTTGAGCTGAAGATTCGATGTTTTCAGACTTCCAACCACCAAGACGTTTGACACCTGTTAAATGCCTGCTAACAAAGTTCTTCTCATATAGTGCCCAGTATATAAGTTTGCATCAGGAATCTTCCAGTAGGTTGCGATAATCAAACGTATCTTGACTAAATTATTTTTTCCTACTGGTTCAGTTCAGTTCAGCATTTTCCATTTTTAAAAAATAGAAAAAATCGTCTATGGTTGATGTCGACGCGGCGGTTAGTATAATGCAACTCTGGAATAAACCTCGTTAATCCCTCAAAATGCTCACATTCTCGGGTTTAATATGGCGGTTTATTCTCTTGATTATTATACTATTATACGTATAAAGTTTAGTAGAATAATAATTTTTTTTGAGAAATTATAACTACGATATTTTTGGGCTTCTATTCTCACTTCCTCTCTTCCCATGATAGCATTTGGAGAAGTTCAGAATTTCACATAGCCCCAAAGTTTGCTTGAAGTTCATAGAACCACTTTCCAGTGTGGAGTAAAGAAATGGCCCACACCATCAAGAAAACAAACTGAAAAATATTTCGTCTTCTTAGGAAAGAATTAGACCCACAAGATCATCTAAGAAACGCTAATGTCCTAGAAAAAGAAGCACAAATAATATCTAACATAAGAAGACGGTGGATGAACACAACTATGTGATTTATTGTTATTACTCCTTTAATATTTTTTGTATAGTAGTAGATTCCTTCTTGAGGAGTTGGTGAACAGCAAAAGAATTAGTTTAATAATTAGATTTCCCAACGTGGTTGGGCCTTCACATGGAGAACGATGGAAAAAGATGTGCAGGCTAATATAACACCATGTTTGGTATTTTGTCAACGATTCGACAACAATGCCCGGTGTTCATCAAGGCATCTATGTAATTACCATAATTCAAATCAATACACTGATCAAGAATAATAAAATTGTATAAATTATTACGTTAGTAAATAAATAAACTAATAAATTAAATGGTATATGAATAAAACGAATAAATTATCTTATATGACTAGATGAATTATATATAATAAGTAACTTCATTATTGTGGAGAAAATGCAAAACGGCATTAACTTAACTCGAAATTGGTGGCATGAACATAAAACCAAACAAAACCACAATTGTAACTTTTACTAAACGAAGGAATTTAAATATCCCAAGTATCCAGTTAAATGGAATCACTATTCCCCTCTCTAAGGAGGTAAAATACCTGAAGGTGAGGATGGACCAAAAATGAACGTGGGAGAGTTACCTGACAAAAATTACCAATTAAACCCCAAGTCAACTAACTGGATCTACAGACTCAATAGAGTCTGCTATGCGTCCGCAGTTTGGTGGAGGAAAGTAGACCAAAGTACTGCGCAAGTAAAGTTGGCAAAGGTGCAATGGCTTGCATGTATGCTCACCATACGCGCCATGAAATCTACACCTACCGCCGCAATGGAGATCCTTCTCAGTCTGGATCCTCTACCGGTGGCAATTAAGGAGGATGCTATTAAGCAGATATATGCGGAAATAGTTAGAAAAAAATTGGAAAAAGAAATAGAAGAAAAGAATATAATACCGGATTGGCAAGCAGGATTTCGGAAAGGAAGAGGAACGATAGACAATATATACATATTAAAGCACATAGTTAATAAAGAGTTAGCAAAGAAAGCGACATTAAAGCGGCATTTGATAAAGTGGAAAGAGGGGGATTATGGAAAAGGATGGAGGAGGTAGGAATAAACAGAGATATAAAAAATGCAATAGAGGAAATATACGAAGAAACAAGGTGTAGAACGAGGATAGGGAGGAAGCTAGGTAGAGAATTTAGGACGGAAAAAGGACTAAAACAAGGATGTCCGCTAAGCCCAATCTTATTCTCGATATACATTAGTAATCTTGAGGAGGAAATGGAAAAAAATCAAGTAGGAGGAATAGTAGTAGAAAGGAAAAAGATATGGATTTAGCTTATGCGGATGACATTGTGGCAATAGCAAGAAATGAAGAAGAGATGAGAGGAGTACTTAAATTTATGAAGAAATACCTAGAAAATAAAAAACTAGCAGCAAATGTCGGGAAAACAAAATTATGGAATTTAAAAAAGAAAAGGAAGACGAAAGCAGGTAAAATGGTGGTGGGGGAGGAGGAGGTAGAGAGAGTAGACAAGTATAGATACTTAGGTTACAACATCAGATATGATAACAAAGATGGAGACCATATAAAAGAGATGAAAATGAAAGGAAATAGAATAGTAGGACAAGTATGGGGGTTAGGGGAAAGGATATTTGGTAAAGATATAGAGAAAAGGAGATGGATGTTTGAAAAGTTGGTAAGAAGTGTGGTACTGTATGGAGCGGAGATTTGGGGTTGGAGGGAATGGCAGGAGCTGGAGAAGATACAGGAGAAATAATGGAGGTGGACGTTAGGATTAGAGAAAGAGACACCGGGGTATATAGTGGAAGAAGAGCTAAAAATAGAAAAAATAAGGATACAAGCAGGAAGAATTGCAGTAAGGTATGAAGAAAAATGGGAAGTAGGAAGGAAAATGAAATACTTTATGAAGTTTGGAAAGAGATCAAGGCACAAAAGGTAAAATATGGGGCAGTAGAAAGAAGAAAATACTATGAAAGAGTGGGATACGCGAGAGAAGAGATAAAGAGATTAAAAGAGGGGGGGAAGATAGAAAAGGAAATAATTGCAAGAGATAAAGATACTCAGAAGCAGAAAAGAAGGGCAAAAATAAAGGAAGGAAAATATAACGAGAAATACATAAAAATAATGACAGACAAGACACCAAGGTACATAACAGAAGGAAAAGGAATGAATGAAATAAGAATGATTGCAAGGTTCAGAATGGGTAATGAAGAAAATGAAAATAAATAATGGATGAGTGATGAGGAGAGAGTATGCAGTTTGTGTGGTGATGAATGGGAAAATATAATACATATAAAAGAGGGATGCAGGGAACACATAGAATTTTCTTTGGTTTTTGAATGTATGCACACTGAACAAATAATGACTAAATGATCCCCATAAATCGATTTTTACATGCAAAACACTGTATTGTGGTCTTTATTTTTTGATTCCACCCTTGTACTTTGCTAATCCTACTTTTTTAAAACTTCAAATTGTTTTAAAATCTGTGCTTTATCCAAGAAATTGTAAAATAATCAGTAAGCCTAAAATTTCTTAAAAAAATTGAATAATATTAATGATGGTTCATAGACCATCTTTTCGTTTTTCTTATACAAAAACTATGATCAAATGCATCAACAACTTCTTTCGTTTGATCATACAAAATCAGTAAAACTGTATTTTTTTCTGAATTTTCTAATAACTGAACAGGTCTAGTATGAATTACTTGAAAAAATTTCTTTTTGTCCAGATTATTACGACGTCTTTTGTACGTTAACGCAACACTGTATAGTCAGTTCTCCATTGTGACATTCTGTACATAGTTTCCTCGTACACTGTTGACTAATTTGAAATTCTCCATCAACATGTCCAAAAAATAATGATGTATTTTTACTCAGAATACCATATATCTGCCACCTCCCCTTACACATAGTTTCAATCTTTATATGGTTCATATGAAGAAGTGCTTTCAATTATATAGTAATGATGTTTGTTTTAAATATGATACTTTTGTTTCTTATATCTTTCTCTTTACTTTGGATATTTTTCTCTAATTATTCTAATTAATGTTTTTCGATCTACATGTGCTATGTTCCTATATGTTCTTTGGATAGGTAGTTTTTGGATGAGTTACAGCATTGTAATGGCAACAGCATTATCATTGGTTTCTTAGTTTCCTTTTGGATAGACCATGCTGTTTTTCTTTGTTATCGATATTATTAGTACCAATGTTGATGATTTTGATTGAGAAGCTGCAGGGAACCGAGTGATGGAATCTCAGTCTTTTTTATTGTATACATTTTCAATTGAGTTTAGACTCAGTAATGTTAAAAGAAGTCTACGGTCATTATTGTTTGTTATTGTTATTATACATTCCATTCGAATACCGTCAGTGCCTTTTGGCTCATAATTGGTGGTGATTACTTCTAAATACCCCTCAATTTTGATAATAGTGTTTCCTGATATTCTTTCTTGTCAAATACAGAACAGTAGCAGCGATTGTAAGCTCATGTTTTTGATTGTTTTAGTACGGTGTCTTTTTCTCTAAAGGATTTACATCCAGTTTAACTATAGTGCGAACCTCAGCGCCTATTTTATCAAGATTTAGTTCCTTATCAAAATAGTTACTGATATTATAATATTATAAATTTTATCTAGTTCTGCTGAACTATCTTCATCTTCATCATTTCAATATAGTTAGAACCAGGTCTTAACAAAATCAAAACTCACTAATAATACGCTATTATTGAATACCAAGCATCTTTAACTATGTTTTTTCCACTGTTGAAATTCAATTCTTTTTTGATTGCGAAAGTTCATGTTGTACGATTTTCTAGTGTAATACTAATTAGATTTTCCATGTCTTATGCAGTGAACACGTTGAGAATATTTTTAATTCTTCATATAGAAAGTTTAAACCCTCTCCATAAAATATATTGCAAGATGGGGTATTGACACTAACCCTACCGATCCACTGTGCACCATATTGTTCATCTAGGTATTTTTTTAATCATTTATGTTTATCATTGCTGGAATGAAATGATAAAATTGTGTACGCTTTGAATTATGGGTTTCTTTGAATCTTTGAACTTCAAACATTAAAATGGTAGAGGTGTAATTTATTTTTCTTAAGTATTTGTGTTTTTGATCACTTTTTTTTAAATTCAATACCAGGTTTTTAAACATTTTGTGCTAGCAGCATTGAGCTGCTAGAGATGGATTTTCGTAACTTTCACCTTAGAGTTCGATACATTGATTTTCAACCTCATCGTTGTCACTTATCCTAGGAAGTGGATTTCTTCCATACATCGATACACAGTTTTTACATAAATTAATTAGTCACTATCTTATTTTAAAAGTTGAAGTGTAATTAAAAGTCTGCGGTTTCTTTACAAAGCGACGTTGGTGGCGAGGTTATCATTTTTTAATATTATAAACTATACTTATATTATGATAGTGGGTTGGCGGACTTTGTTGCGATCTTATTGTTAGGTGGTCTCTTTAATATCCACCATTTCTGTAGTGGTGTTGATTTCTAGTTTGCGTTGATTTGTAGGCGGCGCACAGAGAGATATTTAAGGAATCTATGCGGCCAAAAGTCAATCTAACTAATTTGGGAAAACCCAACTAAAATCAAGTACCTGAGTTAGGGGACATTCCAGTGAACAATATGCAGCACCTCCCACCCTTTTCCCTCGCACGCCGCCTGCTCTGTCGGCGTCATTTGCAATTCGATCATCGAAATCTAGCATACGTATTTTTCTGAGTGATTTTGTGAAAACGCTTTTATAGTGAATAATTATTTTTTACCTTAATCTTGTTCGGAAAAGTGATGGATTCTGATTCTACAGGTAATTAACCTATTTTATTGTAATATATTTTTTTATTTTATTCTATAAATGTATACTTTTGACGTTTTAAAAGTAATATTTTTAAAAAAAGGATTTAAAAAAGAAGTGAAAACTAAAAAAGCAATAAGTTATAGTATCGGGGTAGATCCGGCATTCCTTTTATTAATATTACAACTTTGAGTTTTGAGTAGTACGGAATCAAAAAATTAACCTGCGAAAATCAGCGATTTGGAAAATCTTAGTACTTTTACTTTTTCCCACGAAAATTCTGAATATGTAAATGAAGTTTAATGAATTTGAAAGCAACATTTTGCATGTTTCAGGCGGATTGGGTACTTCGGAAGTACGGATAGTGACCCGCAGGCATCTATTCGACCTTCTGAGGAAGGAAAGTAAACCAACTTTTGACGAAAAACTGGATTTTTAAAAGACCAACTGTTGTCGCTTGAGGATTTCACTGAAGAACAATCGAAAAAGTTTAAATTCAGTTTCGCACATTTCAAATCAGAAATGAAAGAGAGATGGACAAAAACCCATCGTAAGGAAGAGATTTTATTGGAAAATAATTACCTGTGGTTGGAAGGAACATTTGAAAATCCCGTGGCTTTGCAAAATCGGCCAGGTCGACCTCAAAAACCGTTTGGAGAGTCCAGTGAAAGGAGTAAAAGGAGGAAAACAGAGGAGCTTCGCTCTACTTTTAAAGCCGGAGTTATTGTTCACGCAGCACAAGTTGAGTTGAGTAAATCTAGAAAACGGGATGCTTCCGCATTACTAAAAGATATGACGAGGACCCCAACACGTGCAACAAAATATAGAAGAGCATATGCAACTTCCAAAAGTGAAGACTCTTCACGTCTGACGCCAATACAAGCATTGAAAATGTTTATAGATGCTGATTTAACACGTAGACAATATGAAATAATTCGAAATACTAATAAGAAGTTCTTCCCGTGTTATAGTCTAATACAGCAGGTAAAAAGAGTGTTATCCATCCCCAGAAGCGTGCACAGTGACGAGTACCTGCGCTGAAAGCCAATTGCAACCTTTGGTCGATATTACCGTGAAACGTTTATGAGAATTCCTGGAAGAGGTCATATCAACAGTAGAAGAACGAAAAAGAGATACACTAAAAATTATATGTAAATGGGGATGCGATGGATTTCGAAGCAATCACAGTTCAAGCAAAAATTTGACAACGAAGATGATTCAGATGCAAATATTTTTCAAAGCTGCTTTGTACCTGTGCGATTAGTTTACGGAAAAGAAACCGAAAAAGTACTGTGGGAAAATCCTACACCCTCTTCTCCACGATTCTGCCAACCAATTAGATTCCGTTTCGTGAAAGAAACTACTGACATCACAAATGAAGAAATTAAATACATCCAAAATTGTATAAAATTTCTAACCGCAACTGAAGTTGATATTGGCGGAAAAAAGTTTTTCGTCAGACATTGCTTTATATTGGTGGACGGAAAGGTCTGCAACGCAGCAACCACACATCAACAAATCGTTGCTACATCTGTGGTGCGACTTCAAAAGACTTCAATCAACTGGATAATAAAAAAGAAATATCTTTTGAAGCTATTAAATTCGGATTGTCAATTTTACATGCCAGGATAAGACTTTTCGAGAGCATTCTCCACTTGGCATACAAATTGCCCGTAAAGAAATACAGAGAAAGGAAAACTGTAGAGGACAAACAAGTGAAAAAACAGAGGAAAATGGAAATACAAGCCAGGTTTCGCAAAGAAACTGGTTTGTTAGTGGATATGCCAAAAACAAATTTTGGCAATACGAATGATGGCAACACGAGTAGGAGATTTTTTGAGTATCCGAAATTAGGTTCAGATATTACAGGCATTAGTTACGACTTAATTTATAGGTTGAAAGTAATACTGGAAACCATTTCAAGCGGATACACGATAGATGTGGAAAAGTATGATAAATATGCAGTAGAGACTGCTCGTTTATATGTCGAATTGTACCCTTGGCATCCGATGACACCGACTATGCATAAAATATTGATTCACGGAGCAATCATAATAAAACACGCATTGCTACCTATCGGTCAACTTTCTGAGGAGGCAGCAGAAGAGCGTAACAAACATTTTACGACATATCGGCAAAATTTTTCAAGGAAATTTTCAAGGGAATCATGTAACAGAGATATTTTCAACCGACTCCTCTTGAGCTCAGATCCGCTGCTCAGTAGTATGAAGACTTTAGGGAAAAGAAAATTTGCTTCGTTTCTTCCTGAAACCATCGATATGCTTCTTCCAGCACAGCCAAACTCAATGGTTATACCATGTGAAAGTGAATCGGAACTTAATGATTAGTTTGTACTTATTTTTGCTTTCTAAACCATATTTTTCATTAAATAAATACATATATTTTAAAAAACTATTGTTGTTGTATCATTTATGTCATTTAGAACCAATCTAAACAAAAAAATTATTTTGGCCGCTCTGATTGCTCAAATACCCCTATGTGCGGCGTTCGCTGTGAGGTTACACTTATAATATTTTTTTTACATATGACACAGTTCAAAGTCAAATAAATCGTCCATTTTCTTTATTAGTCGACTTTCAACTAACGTCGTCTGGTTTTTATAATTTATCAAAACAGGTATTTATTAATAATAATCTAGTTCGAAAACTAATACGACGCAACACATTAAAATTCAAAACGGATTTTTACAATTAATCCTTTTATATACGACATGAAATAAAAATAAAATAGATCTTTGTACTACATTACTATAAAATAATTATAGCCAAAGTGTTATTTTATTAGGCTATACTTTGATTACGCTTTTAATTAAACAACCTTATTATAAACTACTTTTACATTCCCGGATTATCAGCTATTAGGTTTATTATTTCATAAAACGGAATGTACATAATTAAGATTCCTCCCTAAACTACTTAAACATTTATATCAAGCTTTTTAACATTTTTTCACGAATTTATATGAGTGCATGTATATAAATTTATTTCAAGTTTACGTAAAAAAATATTTTGAGACAACATATTGATACAATATATTGTTACGAATCTTATCGCTGTTATTGTTCCGTATTTATAATCGGGAGATAAGTATAAACAGAGTCAGGATCGAATTACACTCTTCAACAGTATTAAGAAATTATTTATTTAACAGGTACAGTTATAATAAATAAACACAATGTTCTACATGTTTAATTTATATCCACTCGCATTTGACGACGTTTTTATACTATTCTAGAAGATAATAACGTTCTATAACACCCGATAATTCTAGTAACTCTATTGGCGTAAAATATTAATCGTGGCTTTTCTCGCCCTGTCCAAAAAACTACAATTACTTTTGATTGCTGTGATGGGTTTGGGTCTTTTTTGTAAAATTTGATGCCTATTTTACTTATTCTTAGCAACAATTCAGAATATTGAAATAACAGTTTCAATAAATAACTCAAGTGATTAACTCGCCATTATTAAATGGTAATTGAGAATGCAAAATACATTGCTTTCAACTTCGTTGATTGCAATTGTAACTGATGCCAAATTGGTAGCTGTAAACGATCAAACACTACGAATATCCAAGCTTTTAAGTTCAATACCACAATCATCTACAATACAGATGACGTGACCACGATTATTAAATCAACTAATTAAATGCTCCACCTACTCAAACCGCCGTCCGCCCTTGTCTCATTACATTAATGTGTAACTCTTGGACTTAGGCGGGGCTAGCCTACCATAGCTTGATTCCTGATTATCACGAAATATATTTTGTAATTTAATTTTATTGACATTTTATGCCCTTAAAGCATATCCCACTTATTAATTGAAACCGCGTTTTTTGCCCAAAATCGTAAATAATATATCACGCGTGGCTGGTCCTCTTAATTAAAAAACGTTATTGTACTTCGATGCATCAAATCGTATATAATTTGATGGCTGCAATTTGAATTTGCATCAGCAATGAAATTAAATCCTAACTAGTGTGTATATTGATTTGACCCTTCAAACAAACGGATCACTGTGTGATCTACATAGTAATGACATCCCAGCGTCCCGAGGGACACGAGTCCCGGATTAACTCCGGAGCGAGGACTTATTAATTGAATGCCACGCACGTCCGTTCATCATTGGCTGCCACTTCATTCCGGGTAATACCGGATATGTGTGTGTGTGTGTGAGTATATGTATGTGGATATTACTTTATGAGATAACCGGGATTGCTATCTTTTACTACATAAACTCTTTGGATCAAAACTACATTTAATTGAAACGGAAAATATTAGTTTTCCGATTCTTACTAGTTTATCCGTTTTCATTCTGTGTAGTAAACATATTTTTATTACGATTGGAAAAATTTATATGTTGGGGCGGCAAATATATTTTATAGTAAATTATTAGATACTTCGGTTTATGACTTAACATTTAAGTGATATGCAAATGGCAGGACAATTTGCTCCGTTTTGAAGACAGTGACTCGAGAAACTTTATGCCGTTGAACTTAAAATTTTACGATGCAATTTGGAATTATGTCAATTTTCTAATTCTAAAGGTTTTCTTGGTGTCTAACAAGGGCTCAATTTCATTAAAGATTTTGCGTACTCAAAAGAAAGAACTAAGCAATAATTTTAAGACTTTCTTTTCATTTTTACGTGTACATATAATGTAAACAACCATATAACCCCAACCATGTTTTATCGTAAGTTAATGATACAAACACCGTATGAAATTTTTTTTAGGCGCTGGCCTGTCAAAGCAGGCACAAGTGATCCCCGTCAAATCAACCTGATAATGCCAATCGATTTTCTTCTCCAATTAATCGTATGAATTTTAATTTTGATAGAATACGCAACCTTTGTATAATTCTTAAAAAACGATTGAATAAGTATGTACCTATTCTTACACTAAATATGTAATAGAAGCAAAATTAGCAGTGATGTGCTAATAAATGTGGATAGAGTGGTAAAATAAGTTTTCGAAATATAAATAAACATTTGCTTGGTAATAAAATAAATAAATTGTATTTCTCCACAATTACTATTATTCGTGTTAACCGCAAAAAGTACATGCTTATAGGTATTAATTTTCTAAATAATTAATTACAACAAATGAACTGAGTAATAACTAGTAATTTACAAACATAAGAAAATTAAAAATTAAAACATTGCAATACCGATTGTTTGTTTTCAATAAACCTTCCATAAATAATTGGGTCGTTTCTTTAACAAAATATCATTACAAAATCAAAGAATGCTTCGAAACGCGGTCAAGAACCTGTTCATATTATAGTTGTAAAAGAGACTAATTTAATATACTGTGTAGTGTTGAGTCAGTTTAGTCCCAGAAGCTATAAAAGCAAGTCATTCATTTATGCAGATCAGTTGTGAATTGTCATTTAACGCGAGTATATATAAATTGTATTTTTATCTAAATTACAAGAACTGTAAGTGTTAAATAAATAATCTTCTAATACCGTTAATTGAGTCATTCGATCCTGGTTGGTTTTATACTACGCGATTGTGAAAGAAAAAGAAAAACTGCTTATCAGAGAAAGAATTTTTTCTAGTAGATGAATCAATTAAAACTCCATGTACTTCTTACTTGTCAAAATAGTAACAATTGTTTTTAACATACGATCCAATTTAACCGAGTTTGGTGCACCTCACAATTAGCAGTTTTTTTATCAATGTCATTAAAATAGGTTTTACAAGAATATAAATAAAGCATAAATAAACCTTTTCATTTAAAAACACACTCGTATACGTCAAAGTCGTACACGACCAATTTTTGAATTAGTTGATTAGTGTTTATTGTTAAAAGAAGCAAAATGAAACAACAAAATGATGGCAAGTCATTAAAGTACTTATTAACCTTGTCCAGCAGCTTACTCAAAAACAAGCAAATTAGTCTCTCGTTCAAACACTATCCCACTCAAAAATACGACCTTGAACCACAAAATAATCGTTCTCTTCCAAAACGTCAGTCTTGAGAAAATTGTCACTCTCACAATTTTCTGGCTCGAGGCAAAGGTGGGCAGATTAATATAATACTTGACAAATTAGTAGTTTCCCCCAGAGATACTCATCATAGTACAATAAAATCAGCATTAAACTCATAGTGGACTATGCATGGGAACTCTGGACTCACTTTTCTTCCGAAGAATCACAAATGCAATGGAGAAAGCAATCACGTTGTCATCGTAGCCCATTATTCTATCATCGCCGTGATTGAATATTATCATTACTCGACCATTACTATGCTACTCTTTGACATCGTCTGGGCTCGTTCATGAACTAGATTTCATTTTCTTTGAAGAAAGTTGTAATGGTGCTCTTAGTAATATACTCAAAAACGTTATCGAATTAATTGCAATAGATTTAAAAATGTTCTTTCTATTTGTAACGCAACTGAAAATAAAAATCAGCCAATGAATGCCTTTTGAACGAGTGGAAACAAAATTAAAAAGAGAATTTTGGACGGAAAAAAGTATAAAACAAGGATGTCCGTTAAGCCCTAGCCTGTTTTCAATTTTAATAAGAGATTTAGAGAAGGAATTAGAAAAAACGCAGGTAGGAGGAGTAATAATAGTGCGTACGCGGATGATATTATGGCATTATCGCAGAAGGAAGAAGAGATAAGATAAATAGTTAAAGTTCTGAAGAGGTATTTGGAGAAAAAAAATTACAGACAAATGTAGAGAAAATAGATTTTTGGAAGACTAGTAAGAAGTGTGATATTATATGGAGCGGAGATTTGTGGATGGAGGGAATAGGAAAAACTAAAGAAAATACAGGAAAAATATTGTAGATGGATATTAGGTCTAGAGAAAAAAGAATATATAGTAGAAGAAGAAGTAAAACTAGAAAAAATACGCATCGAAACAGGAAAGAGAGCGTTGAGATATTGTAATGATCATAGGTTTGGTGACGTCTCAATGATAAGATAATTATCTTGACGTCACCCATATCTGCTAATTTCCCACCATAATTTCTCCGCTATTAATCTCCACTAAAATTGGAGATAAGAATGGGCATAAATTCACCCGTTTTCGTTAGTTACACGCACTTAAAGTTTTCTCTGCGTTTTACTTCAAATCCAGAACTATTCCAACCTGATTTAAATAAACCCGATCGACCGCCTGTACCTGATTATTCTCTTAATATTCTGTTTAAATACTATTGACCACTGCCTGAACTTGATCTGAAACCGATACCTGATTAACTTGCTACAACGTTGTCTTATTACGCACAAGTAATCCCCCGCAATTCAATTTGTCGTGGACAAAAGTGCAAACTTCTTCTAGTGTTACGTCTACGGCATCAAAGAGCACAGTATTCCGCTTTCAAAAACCAATAACGTAACCCTTCATCTATTTCGATCTCTCCGACTTCAACCGATTTACGTTCAGCCGTTGTTTAGCCGCTTTCTTTCATACTCTGACTCCCTTTCCTTATCTCGAGCACTATTACTTGGTTAGATAGCCGTTGCGGAGAAGCCTTCGACGTTTCACTGAGTATATGGACGTCGTTACAGAACTGTCCGCTCAAGCAGGACGATTGCACCACGCTAAAAATAAGTTTTAAGAAACTTACGCTTATGCAGGTGGAAGTTTTACAATATGAAGAAAGAATGGAACACAGAAAAGACAATAAGATAGTGTATGAATGCCGAAAAGAAACGGAGGCACAAAAAATAAAGTACACTGAAGAAGAAAGAAAAAAATTTATAAATGTGGTAGATAAGCAAGAGAAGTGATAAGCAGGCTAAGACAGGAAGGAAGATGTACGGAAATAGAGATAATTTCAAAAATAAAGACAAAGAAGAACAAGAATAGAAGAAGGTAAATATAACGAATGGTATTGAAAACCAATAACGGAAAAAGTTTAATAAGAGAGGGAAAAAATATGAAAGAAAAAAGAATGATAGCAAAGTTTAGAACAGGAAACAAAGGACAATAAGTACTGGATGAGTGATGAAGAGAGCCTGTTCAGATTGTGAGGAGATGAATAGAAAAACTTGAACACATCAAAGAAAGATGCCAAAAATTACGTCCAGAAGAAACGGAGTAGTGAATACTAGGGGAGAAAGAGGAAGGAATTTAATGGATGAAGGAAGTCGATAAAATTTGACAAGTTTGAACACTAGACGCACTTGCACAAACTTGGATAATGTAATTCAGAGAAAGTTTTCAATTTAGACACTAGTTTTTAAACTAAGTTCAGACCTATTTTCTTTCCAAGTTTCACTACTTGACTTTAGTGATGCCAACCTCTGTCATATCATTGTCATATTAAAAAACTAATATTTAAATAAATGAGCTGTAAAAAAGGAAAGTGGACATCGGAGATAATAACAAAAACTTTTATTGCATTGTATGAATTGCAACCAGTTTTATACAAGGTGGGCTTAAATTAATTCACATAACATAGTTTGTAAAAATTAACTTTTGTCTTTGTTGGCAATAATATTTAATTGATGTATTGCTGAGATCCGCAAAACGTATAATTTTAGAGACATCTAGGGATGCACTTCAGATTTAAAATATAGGTTTAAAACTTGTCAAAGGTTCTAGAAGCGAAATAGTACAATGTCATTCGACCTTTATAATTAATGCTGATTGTTGATATTGGTGAACCACTTGGGCGAAAAAACTGATATTTCATCAAGTTAAACCTACAAAGATCATCACGCGAAGAAAATATATTATGTTCAGTGAGAGAAACTGTGGAATTCTTCTCTTCGTCCTTCACCGAATGATCTTGGGATATTAAAAAATGCAGAATTTTTAAAGTTACCACGTCTTTCAAACTATATTGGTTTTAGAAGTAAGTCGGTCCTTAATACTCGCTGATGCATTACCAAATAATTAAGTGTAGTCAAAAATTTAATAATATAACGCACATTATTTTTTTATTGGATTAAATCTCTTTTTAGTTAAGTCTTAGCTTTCCCAAAGTTCTGGGGCGTTCTGGTAGGAGTATGAAGATACTACTACACACTTCTACCAGAAGGCTCCAGAATGTTGGAAAAAACTAAAACTTATATATGTTCCTATACAAAACGCAGGAAAGTTAGGGAAAGTCTAATTAATGTTTATTGTGTGATTTGTACAGAGTGTTTCAAATCTTTCGTCGTATGGTTGAGATTGGACAATAACTTAATTATCAGTATTAAACTTTTTTTATGTAAACTTGTTTTAATCAGTTTAAGTTGTTTTTATGTAATCGGGGGTGAACGGTGTTAGTTGGTAGGTTACATTTATTACAGTTTCTTTCTTTAAAAAAATTACACTCATAATAACAATTTTAAAAACAAACTTTTTTTAATGTGATTAGTGATAAGAGGAATTATCTACATCGTACGCTACTCGGAAATGTATATTTTCAGTCTCCGGATTAAAGCAGGTAGACCTGACGCTACCAAAAACATATACCTTCAAAGTTTAAGGAAATTAACTTATAATTGCACAAATAAAAATAACAATCTAGCATTGTTCTTGTGGTTTTGTTGGTTTTATTTTATTTAAGCTTGTGTGCTTTATTAACATTTCTATATTATTTGAATAGTAAATTAATAATTAGGAAACTTATTTTAATTGATTTGATAGTGACCTTTAAGTACACGTCAACATTTTAACATAGTAATACAATTAAAACATTTATGATAAAAGAATTATTAATGTTTACCTTGTAATTTTAATTTGGGAGTTTGAATAACTACAATTATGTTTATTTATGTAAATTCTCTCAAGGCTTTTCACTTATTGTCTTTTTAATTTACAAAAAGTCTTTATTATTATAACAACAAAATTTATTTCTAATAAGCGTATAGTTACAAAGTATGTACATACACAAGTGAACAATAAGTTAATTAAAAAAATTAAAAATAAATTAACATATAAACGAAAATAAAATAGATGTTTGTTCTAAGCACAAACCTGTCATGTGAAACTTCATTTTTAACAATTATAAATATGTAATTATTATTTTTTTCTACCGTAACATTTATTTTTAATACATCGATGTTGTAATTTAATTTTTATAAAATCAGTTTATATTTTAAACTACTAATCGTTACTACTTAAGTATAATAAACTACCTCTTCATGTAAGGAATTTACCTTAAAAATGTATTTAAAATCAATCAAGATCATACTACAAAGCAATGCATTTTAAACTGTTAATGAATACTTAGAACATGAATTTTAATTTTAGTCCTGGAATGAACGATAATATTATTATAATTATTATTATTATTATACTTGCACGATTTTCTATCCGACAAACCTAAAATACCAAAACTAAAAAATTAATTTAAAAAAATTAAGGCAATTGGAATCGAACCCGGGTTTTCTGAGCAAAGCATTACCCAACAATAATTTAACCAAGTCGTCCACCATAGAGTTTTTTAAAATGCACCATGCCGGTTAATGAATAAAAATTCATAAATATAATAACTTATTTTACTGATCTTTCATTAACATACGTTTTAAAAACTCATTATTATTACACAAACTTGTTCTATTTTATATGTCCAACAAAATATGTTGCCGCATTGTGCGCGAATTGTGCCAAAAAAAACATGAACTTTGGATTTAACATGGTAAACTACTTTTTCGTAAGACATACGGTAGATTCAATTAAAGACTTATTTTTTTCCAATTTCAAATTATTTTTTATCTATGAGTATTATTAATTCTGTTCGCTGTTGGCTAATTTTTTTTAGATTTTTGGATATTCCATTCAAAGCCAATAAAATTTTACCCAAAACTGTGTCACCCTGACTAACACATCACTTAATGTATTAATTTACCTACCTTTGTTTTCTCATAGCCCACAAATGCATAGGTTTAGTGATGTTTTATTCAATTGATAAACGCTTCCACTGTTAGTAGGTGATAGTTTTTTTTATCGATTCTATTTGTTATTGTGCTAGTATATAGATGATACCGGTTAGCAAATAGTCAGGTGTACATGGTAAACGCCCCATAATTGCCTTAGATCAAAACTAATTGGAAACTACATGTAAAAGACTGAAATCGGAATTGAAAGAGCCCGACTGTTCGCCCTGTATATTGTTTTCAGGAAACTTATTAGAACCGTTAAATTGCACTTTATAAAAGTAATAACAATTGTGTTTGCAGATTCTAATTTCTTTCGTTTTTCTCCGGAAAGATTAATAATGTTACAATTCTACTAACTTTTGAATTCGTACAGTCCATCGATAGTTAATGTGTATGTTGCTAGAATTAGGTTGGTAGCAATTTTTTCCTTTCTCAGAATTTTTGAGATTTATTTTGAGCGTTTGTCTCTAAGGCCTGGAATTTTTCTTTGACATTTGTTTAGTTTGTAGGCTTCGTCAATGGTATAGACACTTCTGCGCTTTTGGCCAGTCGTCAGTTTTGGATTTTTGACGTTTAGAGAGACATATCGCTGTTTTATTCAGAAGATATAAAAATAGAGAGCGCAAGGCCTGATAGAGAATGCATGAAGGGTTCCGAAGACTTCATCAGGAAGCTTAAAGGGATCCAGCTGGAATTTAATGACATATTAATCAGCTTCGATGTAAGACCAATGAAACCTAGGAGGAATTACAACATAAACTGGTAGTAAGCAGTCTTAAAGTCTGAGCGTTGGTTTGTAGTCTGGTCACATGTTTACATTGCAGCAAGAAAATTTCTAAGTCACATTCATGGAATACATCCAGATATTCAGTTCACAATAAGATTGATAGAAGATGGAGCTCTGTCTTCCTTAGATGTCCTGGTTAGAAGAAAACCAAACGGAGCTATCGGAGTCATCAACAACTTAATCTATAGAACTCGAGCTATATGTGAATTAAACACTAATTGAAAAATTCGATCACCTAAGGACAAATCTGAGGGACAACAGATACACATCGAGAAACAAATATCGAGCAATTAGCAGAAAACACATACCAAAAGAGAAAGAGAGAACTGAACAAGAGAAATATCAATACAATCTTCAACACAACAAAGAAAATAATGTCGTTTTGTCCCAAGACACGTAAAGGATGGTGGCATAGTATATGTAGAACTAACCGACAGACATATCAGCACCAGTCTGAAGGATAACAAGAGCTACCTTTAGAATAATCAAGTGGATAAATCAAGAGGACATAGTATAGCAATTTAAAAAACTATGATAATGGTGAGAGAGCCGTGATTATGTCCCAAACTTTACAGCAAGCCATTGAAGAACATAAGAACCCCAATAATTTGAACAGGAACAGAGGAATAAAACTATTGGAAATATGGGAACGGATTGTTTGATCCACCGCAACGTAAGGCTCAGTGATCGGGACCTATGTTAATACTTGTTGGTAAACTATACTCCAGGTTCAGATATTCTAAAGAAAATGAACAAGAATACATGTTTCAATTTGAAATAAAGAATCTCAAGAGTTAATTAATACGGGTACTTATAAACTAATAGATAATTTTTTTTTGTTAATTTGAAGAATTTTTGGTAGATTTTAATTACTTCAAAATAGGTATGATTAAGAAAAATTTTAAGAAACAATGAAGAAAAAGTTAATTAAAATGACATATTAATATTTGTTAACAATAGAATTTCACATGACAGGTGTGTGGTAACAACAAACGTCTATTTTATTTGAGGTTTATGTTAATGTATAATAAATTTTATTTAATTTTTGTTTTGTTTACTGTTATTTCTAACTATACAGTTGTTAACGCCACAATAAATATAGTTATTTTTCAAATTGAAAAGGAAAATACCTCTAGATGACACAGTGTTAACATTATTACAATCAACTTTATAAAACCTTACTATAATAAGCACGACAATGTTCTACTTATACCTTTGACAACTTGCATTTAAAGACAATCTATCTGAGTAGTCTTAACATTAACTTTCTAACTGAATCGATTTATGGTTTCATTTACATTTTCTTTATCTTTATCTCAAACCTTGAAAGGGTTTGACACAGAAGCTTACTCTGTTGTTGATTGTTTATTGCAAAATACAAACTGGAAATTACTTCTCTTTCTTTTATTGAATTTTTTACCATATTTAGGAACTTTGGAATCACGTGTAATAGGCTTGTGGTCATGATTGGATGGTCATGAAGGTTTGAACAACTTTATAAATCTTGCAATTGATATAATATGTAGGTTTATAATTTGTGGTATGTTTTAGACAGTTCTTGTATTATTTTCCCAGATATGCTATCAAATCCTTGGACTTTTTTTAAATACGTTTTTTTTTATTATTATTATTATTTTTTTTTTTGAATGGAATGCTTGGGTTACAGATAACAGTTATTTTGAGATGAGTTCATTTTGCTTTAGAAGTTTTAGTCCAAACATTGTTATGATTTGTTATTGAAGGAATCTTTTAGTTTTCATATTCTGTCGGCGTTTTTAAGTACTTTTGTAACCAGTGATTTTGGTCTTCTTTAATCAAACTCTTTAATTTTTGAGTGCTTGTGTGGTTCACTGAACGAGAGGAAACCAAAAGAAATATTGACATATGTATAAAAGAGCACGAAATAACGGTTACCTGCATCAATGGAATAAAGTCGTAATTGTCGAGCATGTCTTTTTTCCAGGAAACCCACCTATACAATTTGACAGAACGGAAGAACCCACTACTATGTTTGGTTAAACGTGGAAGCCATAGAGATTTACAAGAACCGGTCTAATTTCAACAGAAAATAGGGTATCCGTATTACTAAAGTTTAGCCTCCAGCGTTTAAAAGTACTAAGACTAAATAAACCATTACTGAGTGCTGATGAAGACTCCTTAATTTATCTTATAGTTAATGAGTTTCCCAAAAATTAGGCTTTCTTGTAGGAGTTAGGTGGTAACAAATCAATGAAATAAAATGAGATAATAAAAAAGATACCGTCTTTCATTGATTTGTTACCACCGAACTCCTACAAGAAAACCCAATTTTTGGGAAACTTATTCACTACAATAAACCATTACTTAACATGAAAGATCAGTTACCCATGAATCGCCAACCATTCGCACATGAACAGTCAAGTGTATAATACTAAGACTAAAAATAGTGTAACCGATCCAGAAGAAAAAGAAAAGACTTGAAACGAGTTTTACGACAACGCAGCTGCGAAACGTTTGCAAGAAGAGAGCATAGTTTCAACAAGCCACCAACAGTCCGGAAAGTCAATTGTGGTTTTGTTGAAGTTTATCCAAAATTAAATGGTCCAAATAAAAAAAAATATAATTAAAGCGAGAAGGAAAAGCATCCGACCACCAATTAAAGATGAAATGTAATTAATTATTGCTGTGCCGCATAGTAACACCAATGAAAGGAACAACACCAGAAGATATTTTAATGAGATCAGAACAGATCAGTTAGAATAACTGATTTTAGAAGTTATGTGTAATGGTCAAAAGTGATATCCAAAAAACCAAATAAAAAAAAAGATGACAAGCTTCTTCCAATGGACTAATTAAAAAATGTTGATTTCAATACATGATCATAATGTATATTTTGGAAATGACTTACAATCTTCAGATAAAGAAATACAGTTTGAATATTTATTACTTTTTTTCTTCTTCTTTACTAGTCCTCTTCTGTCAGTATAAGCCTGTCTCATACTACTATCATTTGTTCTGGTCTTCCACCTTTTTGAACCGTGACTGTCCTGCTGGTTTTGGAATATCATCTGCCCATCGTTGGTATGATCGATCAATCTCTATTCCGATGTTCACTCCAATCCTTCATTTTATGACTTTGGTGCACCATCCTTCACGATTGATTACATCGTCTCCTGCCCAGTTCCTTTAAGTGCGTCAATTGGTTGGATAGTATCTACCATCTTAGTTTTGTGTCTGAACCATGCCTTAATTTTATGGTCTCTTAGGGTTATAGCTTTTTAATACTTATTATATTCGACACTCGCTGTTGTACATAGAGCTTACTCACGTATCTTTGACTGAATGTCGTCACCGGTAGTATTACTGATATTTGTTTTCAAGTTCTAACGGTTGTATTTCACAAATAATAAAAATAAAAAAAGAAAATGGCGGCTCTAGCGATACAACCTAAAAAAAAAGAACAATAATATTTGGCTCAAAATAGCGCACTAAATTCGTAGAAGATCCCGTATTTGTAAGAGTTAACACAGCAGTGTCCGGCTTAGTCGGTGAGTTGTAGAGGTTCTTGAGGGAACTGAAAGAAATAAACTGCTGCGCAACAAGGGAAAAGTGAGAGATTTTGTCTTATGAAACTTGCGTGCATTAGCAACAACAAGATAGTTAGAGTTCGCAATCAAATATGTCTAAATTCAGTTAAGTTATTGTTTGTTACACCCCAAATTAAAGTTTGCTTATACACTAGGGATTCAAACCGTTTAATGTTACATGTACGTGAGCTCCAAACGCATGCAAAAATGAATAGGTTCCTTAAACAATAAACTTAGCTGTGTACAGATGCATGTAGTTCTGATAAGGAAGGTTCTTGCTAACGACAGCAGTTGACAGCTACTAGAAGATCGGTAAGATTTCTTTGAGGAGGACGAGACGACAAAGCTCGGAAAGCAGATAGTTTCCTTCGAAATAGCAGGAACGCAGCGTGCCCGACCCACAACCGGTGGAGTGTAATCGGCCGTGGCAGCTTCAAGGTCGGCGATACCGTAGTAGTCGGCACGTTTTTATAGCTAAGTATTCCCAATTGCTCGTTCCAGCGCCTCCACAAATTATCCAGACAATAATATACGAGTAGAGTATGAGGTCAAGACACGTGCTAAAGCGTACGTTGAAATTAGAAATTAACACAACCACGAGACAACAAAAGAAATAGCAAAAGTAATCACTTACGGCAAAATCGGTCCGATTTATATTTCCACACTAAGTTAACTTGGAATTATTGAAGCCACATTGATATTTTACGTGTAATTTATAGTTCGTGAAGCACCGACAACCCCCCAATAGGAAGAAAAAGTCACAAGATGTTCGCCCGTCGTCTCGGTTAATATTGAGAATAAATTGATCCGCCAATGAGAAAAATCGTAGCGTGCGCGGTGAATTTGATTTACGTCGCAACGTGCGACTCTCGCGACCTACGTTCGGGTTCGAGTATTTTGAACCGTAACAAAGTGTAACGGGATATTAATTTTTTCTTGCACTACTCAGGAAAGCTTAAATCTTCTTCCAATTTCTTCTATTTGATTTTACAAGTAGTTGTCCAACATATATCTAATTTTCTACTTGTTCTACTATTTATCTTTTTGATTGCTTTCCTCGTTTGGGAAAACTTTGGTTTTACTCATGTTCATTTCTAGCCCTAATATCTTACTAGATTTCCTTTTAACATAACGTATGTAACAAAAGTTTTGGGATTTCTTTTTAATCTCATAATACAAACTGTAATTGTTTTATTTAAATTTGAACTTAAAATTGAACATTATTTAGATAACACTTAACAATAATTATAATGTATTACATATCAGTTAAAAGTCCATGAGTTTCGATGGTTCGCAATTTGGCAAGAACGCCTCTCATCAGCCTTTGGGCAGTAAGTTGGTTAAACTTACAGATTGTGTTGTAAATTCTCCGTCGTAGTTTTTTTTCATTTTAGGCCTCCCAACCACTGTCGTATACCTTTCTGCTAAGTAGAGACCAAAACTTCTCGATAGGCTGCGCCTGAGGAACATTCGGCGGGTTATCCTAGGCACACGTGGGATATTTTTTTGCTTTAACCAATCTTAGGTTACTCTCGCATAATGGCACGATGCCAGATCATTAACATGATGCGATTCATTAAAATTGACCAATTTTGGGAGGCATCTTCGTATATAAATATCTGCTTTCACAGCTTCATCCCTAACTCATCCAACATACGGTCTTGAAATACCAGCTTCCAAAATGGCGCTCCACACTAGTACCTTGTCCTCGAATTTTGGTTTATTCTTATATCTGACATCAGCATTTCAAAAACAAGATGATAATAGAACGAAATTATCATGTGATTCTACAAACAACGCAGAATCAAACCCGAATAATATTTTAGAAGCAAGCTCAATAAACGTTGTGCAACATTCCCGCAGTTTTGTTTCTAATACAGGTAGCCATGCCCGTTTTCTGATATAGAGTTGTAAACTAATTTTAGACATTTATTTTTTAGTTCAACCTTCTACTTCTAAAATTAATTTGGGTATCATAGACTTTGATTCACAAAAGGATGAAGCTGCAGTCAGAGAAGGTACAAATAGTTTTGTGAATTTTATTGGCGTAGATTCTGATGACTCTGTATGTGATGAATCTTATAAACCTGGCAGTAACGAAGAATCCGAAAGTCAATTCGAAGCAGACTATCAAACAGCTGATGTAAAAACTGAGGTTGAACACAATGGATAAAAGAGAAGGTCAAATCCTAAGATTTGGAAGAAAAACTTGCTGAAAAAGAAAGTATCTGGGGAGAGGAACATCAATGCAAGAAAAAGATTATCAAAGCAAAGCAGGTGGGTCTACCATGCAACGAAAGTTGCATTTATAAATGTAGGACCAAGATATCTGAAGATCAAAGAAAATCAACCAACTCTGAATTTTGGCACCCTAACAAAAACATGGATATGAAAAGGCAGTTTGTTTCAACGATGGTGCAGTGTGTTCCTGTGGCACGTATTTGTGAGTCAACAGGAAATAGGTCTGGTAGAAGACAATTCACACTAGGCGTTACGCATTTGATGTCAACAAAGTAAGGGCAGAAGTTTGCCAGAAGTTCTTCCTTTCCACCCTATGTATTTCGGAAACTTTTGCCACAACAGCTATCAGGGAAAAAGTGGATTGTGGTCTCATTAACGAGGATCAGAGAGGTAAACATACTGCTGTTAATAAAATTTGTTAAACAAGGAATTCGGGATCACATTAACAAGTTTCCGACCATAGAATCCCACTATTCAGACAACGTTCAGGAAAAAAAATGCCTAGGTAATGACCTTAACATAACTCGAATGTATGAACTCTATAGAACTGAGTGCACAGAAAATAATCTGCCAGATGAGAGCATTGCTAAATCTTGGCTCTATTTAGAAATATTCAATACTGAATTTAACATATCATTTAAATTACCATACAATGACACATGTGATGAGTGTGATAAGTTTATGTTGGCGAAAACACAAGCTACAGAGAATGTAATGAATATCGAGAATGAGTACCAGCAATATCTCTTAGAAGCCAATAAAAGGTATGAATTTAAAAAGGCCGATAAGGAAAGGGGAGCACAAAGTGGGGTAAAGTGAAGTCATTGACTGTTGACTTACAAAAATGTCTGCCAACACCATTACTCACAAACGCACAAAGCTTCTACAAATTGAAGTTTTGGACGTATAACTACACAATCTGCGATTCATCTGCTAACTGTACTACTTGCGTTATGTGGGATCAATCAAAATCTGGACGTGGTGCAAATGAAATAGCTTCCGGAGTACTTAAATGGGCCTCAACATTAACTGAAAATGTTTCTGAGATTACTGTTTGGTCAGACAATTGTCCGGCACAAAATCGTTATATAATCATGGTAATGGCTTATTTCTGGCTGATGCATGAACATCCAAATTTAGAAGTTATTTATCATAAATTTTTGTTGCGTGGTCATACGCATATGGTGGTAGATAGCGATCCTCTCTCATCGAGAGAGAACGAAAAAAAACTTCAGTTTTGAAAATAATGTCCCCATGGGACTGGCAGCAGCTAGCTAGACTTTCCTGTCGATCAAAGCCTTTTAATGTAATCATATTGGAAGTCGCAGATTTCAAAGATTTTAAATCCCTTTACAATAATAACAACTCATTTTTTGTGAATCGGAAGAAAACTCAGACAAATTCAGACTTCCAAATGTCTACAGTCGTGCATTTGCAGATACGTCGCCATGACATTGGTTTGCTGTTCTTCAAGACTGACTTTGACTCGGACACATTTCAATGCGTTGACCTTCGGAGAACTGGCAGGCGTGCAACGTTTCCAACTAATCTACCGCCCATACAAAGCCAACTTAACTGTATATCAACAAAAAAATACAATCACCTTCAGAGTTAACTGCAGTGGGTCCCCAGTATATTTTATAGTTTCTATCAGAACTTGCCACATTCTGATAAATCCAGTGATGATATAGAATAACTTCAATGTTTTTATAACTTATTATGCTTCCTAGACAAAAGTCAATTCAGCGTAGAACGCTTCACACAATATAACGTAACCTATCTAAAATATTGCCATTCTAAGCTTAATTAACTTTTGTCAAACAAAAAACGAGATAATGTAATCACGGTTTTGTTCTCTTTTTTGTCTTCTTGTTCAAAGTTTGTTTCATTTTTATTTTTATGAACTGAGGGCACTATTGTTTAGAAATTCACGTTTATTTAACGATTTTCTTCTAATTTTAATTATTGTATTCTTAAAAAGGAATAAACACAAATATTTTGCAAGTGGTGTTATTTAACTTTGTATTATCTCCTCGCTAATTACATACTTTCTCTTGTTTTTCAAAATATTATCTCCAAATTGAAATTATGAATTGCGGACTGAATTGTATTAAGTCCATTTTTTTTTCAAAAATAAAACAAAAAATACAAAACTTACTAGTGGTACTTGAAACTTGGGATATCAAAATATGCTACATAGTTTTTTCCAATCACTTAGCACTATGAAAAAGAAACCAGACAGTATTAAGTACTTTTCAAAACTTTAAATCGCTCTCATGAGAAATTTAAAGATTGGCAGTTAATACAGTTTAGCTCTGAGGTACAGATACCTACACCAAATTCTAGAAAAATAATCTAAATTTACCCATGAACAGGTTAGCCATAAACGGAGATAAGCTGTTACCTATTGTTGTACCATAATTTTGTTGATACGATACGAGTTTCATAAGACGATTATTGTCGCACGAATGTGTTTTGACCACGACGAGCGTAGGGAGGAGTGGTCAAATAGAATGAGTGCGACAAGTCGTCGTATGAATTGAGTATAATATACTATTTTTCTACTTTGCAACGCAAAATAATCTAAAAAAATTATATATAAAAATATTTTGTCGCTTAGGGATTTATGAAGTTTGGTTGGTAACAATTTTAAATAATGACATTTTGAATTTTGAAATTGTATCTAATTGTTTTTAATTTTCAATAATGGAAGATATTAATTGTACACCTCCTGAGTTGAACACCACAGCACAAGAAGCGACAGATAAGGTGCTCCCTGAAAATTCCAAAGAGATATATGAGAAAGAATATGCAGTGTTCAATACCTGGTGTATATCAAAAGATGTTAAAAGCATCAGCGAGAATGTTCTTCTAGCATACTATGAGGGTCAAACCAAAACCAAAAAGTCATCAACACCTGTCTGAATGCATACCGTAACATAGACATATCTAAATTTTCAAAGTTAAAAGCGTTTTTGAAACGGAAAACTGAAGGTTACAAGCCAAAAAAATCTTACATTTTAGATAATCAGGAAGTCCAAAGGTTCTTAAATAAGGCAGATGATTTGCACTTTCTGGCAATGAAGGTTAAATTATTTCAACACAATTATCATCTGCAGTTTAATTTCCACATTTTTAGGATATTCAGTAGCACTCCGAAGACATGAACTAGTTGATTTGTCTGTTAATGATTTAAACTTGAAAGATGACAAGATTATAGTCTCTATTCCTAAAACAAAAACAAATGTTCCGAGGGTATTTGTAATAACTGAAACGCACTGGGTTCAGTTAATCAAAAAATATAACAATCTCCGCCCGGCTGGAGCAATGCGATTTTTCTTAACTTACAGAAATTGTCGTTGCATCAAAAACCCAATTGGCATCAACACAATGAGCAAGATTCCAAAACTCATTGCCACATTCCTAAAACTACTTGAACCTGGACGATACACAGGACATTGTTTTAGGAGATCTATTGCCTCCCACTTGGCTAATAGTGGAGGAGATCTATTAACAATCAAAAGACATGAGGGGTGTAAGTCCTCAACCGTCGTCAAGGGCTATATTGACACTTCGATGCAGAAAAAAGTGCAAGTAACTGATATGTTCAGATCTCCTTCGACACATTTCCTTTACAAATAAAAGATACTGAAAACCCTGTTAACATTTAAGGAAATAGTAATTTCCAACCAAATATATTGTCACAGTACGTACCTGGAATCTCAATCAATGCAAAAGATTCTTGCGCTGTGACAATTAACATCTACAACAATAACTGTAATTTTTCATCAATCAGCCATAATAATTAACAGTTCTCATTAGTTTTTGATTATTAATTAGATTAATTAATTTGTATGCGAGCATCGTGTGGTATTTATAGGTTAGGTTTGTTTGTGTTTTTTTGAAACCGGGAAGGCGGTTTATTTAAAAATTTGGGGATGTCATTTATTTAATTTAATAAAATTATCTACTTCTGCATTGTCTAAATGATTTTGGTGTAACATATTTTTAAATAATCTAAAGTGACATCTATCGGAACGCTTGGAAACTATGAACAGACATCGAATGAAACTAAAACTTTGTTCTCAGTCAACTCAATGTTATTAATTTTTTTAATAAAGTCGTATGAATCTTGAACACTGAAATGTGATTGTTGATATTGAAAACTGTTGAATTTATTTGACAACCATTTAGATATTAGATAAGTAGGAGCATTAATACTCGCATTGCTTTTCCGGGTTTATGTATCTTAGTTATTTATCTTATGTATGTTTATGTATCGCAGTTTTTTAGTGGTTTCCCGTTCGTTAAAATAGACGCTGCAATTTAGAGTTCCATTCATTTGACTTAATTCTTTGTATAATCGATTTTTTATTTTTCAGATAAATTTGCGTAGCATTATTCGCCTTGCCATTTACATACATTATTAATTGTATTTACAAAAAAAAATGTTTGTTAGTTATTAACGATCGTCCAACTATAGTAAGTTAATATATTCCTTCTAGGTGAAGATGGATGTAAATAACAAAATTAACGGCCTATTGTAGTTGCATAAAAATGCCGACGTTCCGCCCTAACTAGCGAGCGCTTCATCAAGGCTAAAAATTTCAAAAGAATGAGGAAAAATGGTAAGTTGTATATCCTAATTAAATGAGCAAGCGAGGTATAACATTGATTAAGTTTTTATTGAGTTCATCTTGCAAAACTCGTGCTTACAAATGTAATGTATGAGACGACTTTACATAAAATTAGTACGAGAATTTATGTGACATAAATTATACGGCATATTTAATGTCTATACCTGTTTATCGTATATATCTGTCACTCTAAGGCATAAACCCAAAATAAACTATACGACTAAAGTTTAATATTTAAGTTCACACACCATGTGTAGTCAGTAATCAAGCAAATAAATAATAGTGTATGTGTGCACAAGAGATGATTAATATTCCAAGCTTTGGATTGAGCCTATGATCTCAGATTACGCGAGTCATCGGTCTTCAACCCCTGTCTATGGTTTACTAACAGCGAGGGTTGCAGATCACTTTCAGCCAGATAATTACACGTTTCTATTATTTATAGGTCTACTTAATGCGTTAAAAACTGTTTGACTCGTATTGTAATACATTTAGTGCCATTGTCAGACACGTAGTAGCTAAAAATCAATTTCCTTTTATTAATATCTAAATAGAACCCTGAATTTATTTTTTTTGTTTAATACAAATTAATAAAAGAATGAGCGCGCGTATGTAGGAGGAAAAGCTTCAAAGCTTCCTTTGTAAAAGATTGTGTTTTATACAATACCTAACTTTACACGGATTCGTTGAACATTTCCAAATATATTTTTGATTGAAATACACCCGCTAAATTGATCTTTTAGTTCGGGATGTTGTGGAATAAGAGCGGACGAAAAATGTACGAAGCGTCCGCATTGACGGAAACTATAATTCGCATCGACTTCTTGTTGAAATTGTGAACAAACGCGAAGAATAAGGATATAACAATGGCAACAGCTCGGAGCACATCAAAAGGGAGCTTAGATAGATATCTTGCAATATGATTCCGATGGCGCTCCGCACATCTTTCAGAGTAATCCATGACAGAGGTTCCCTCAATTCTCGCCGGGGGACCATCGCGTTTATTCATAAACTCGTGACATCCACCAATACATAAAGCTTTTCTTATACTTTGTAAATTTTAGAGGACGTTTGTAGTTTAATAAAAAAACAACTTTTATGTAAATCACCGTTCGTACTTAATGTTTGTCGCTTGTTTTAATTATTCAGGAGCGTAGTGGTGATAAACTGAATTAAAGTCGCAGGTCACGAGTGTTGCGACAAGTGTTTTTTGCGTTATCTATGCTAACGAAATTACCTGGTCTCTTGGGCGCAGCCAAAATACATTCCCCAGAGAACGACGCAATTAATTTTTTTAAGATAAACAAAGAATCTTAATACCACTAACTGTTTTTGTTAGAATATTTCTTTTTCGGCGGAAAAAAGCAAACGCCCTGTATAGATTTTGTGCTCGGGCGGGTGATTTAATATATTGAGGGTTAAATAAGCAACTCGTTGTTGATTGTACTGAATTCATCTTCTACAAGCAAAAATAAAAGAAAACAGTTACGACGTAAACTTAATTCTGTAAGTCTTTGCACGTCCCCAAAGCTTTTGACATTAAGTCCCTTGGTGTTTGACGTCACAACATGCAAATTTCATTGCTCATTCACTCCACACTGTTGAAACTACATTATTAAAGACAATTTCTTTTATGCTCGACAAAAATACAATGCTAGCAGTATTCGGTTGTTGTTAAGCTTAATTGTCAACACTTTTTTGCTCTTTTTATGTTTATTGTCTGTATACAAATGTCCTCAGCTGCAAACAATAGCCGCTAGTACTACTACAATGGTACATATATTTTTAGGTTTGTTGTTTTCAAATGTAAATTTTTGACGAGCTTAATTTTCCGCGAGTTTTATTAAAATTAATGTCGCTTAGATACGACAGACTTCAGTTATTCTTTTTTTACAATTCTTTCGAAAAATTTCTTTGCACAATAACGTCAATAAATATTTCCTGCCGCATTGTGCTTTTGAATCCGGGGTTGCAATTATACGACGTCTTGATGCTTTTGTAAATGTGTACGCTTTAATGCTAGGTATACTTTTTCCCCTGCACCATAAACGGCAATTATTGAAATGTTTCTAATTTCTCTTAGATATTACGCTAACCGTAGTACGTCTCATATTAGGATCAATACATTTTAAATGAATATGAGCTTTAAATATTTTGAAAAGCATTTGAGGAAAAATAGCACGTGAACAAACCCTGTATAGCTGGAACCTCATCATTCAAAAAAACTAGTTAGTTTGAGTGCATCCCAAAGGGTTCTAAAGTTCTACGTTAATTTTAAAAATAGTTTTGATAAATTAAACAAATAATCGACTAACATTTTGGGGATGCTAGCCTCATAAAATCAACTATAGCACTTTTAGAATTCTTGAGGCGCTACTTTTAGTTCATCGGTTCTCAAATTGTGCCGTTCCTCAAACTTTAGAACAGCCACACAACCAGAAGATGACTAAGCAGTATCATTGTCAGCAAAGTTTGCTCATAGTATTGTCTAGTGTGTTGTGTTTTGTTGTTCTTTGGACACTGAATCTTGTTCAAACAACAGTTGTTGACCCCGTTTACGGACTTCTGTTTGAAAACTGAGTAAATGTTAAATAAAAATTAACAATGGCTCATAAAGAAAAGGTCTCTTTAAGATCTGAATTAAAATCCTGAACCATCAACTTCACAAAATGTTAAGTAGGTCAGAATCTCTTGATACCACTGAGCAGCCCATGAAAAAAATTTTAAAAAACCCGAAAAATGGGCAAATAACTCTAAAACTAAAAAGAGCGGATGAGTCGTATTTAAAATCAGGTTGTACTTGGACTGGAAGCTCAGATGGCCCTATTCCACAGTGCGTTGTTTGTTGTAAAAATCTATCAAACAATTCAATAAAACCATCTCTTTTAAAACGATATTTTGAAAACTAACAGGTAAATTTAGTGATGAAGAAGTTGCAGTACTTCGAAAGCCTTTTCGAAGACCTTGAAAATGTAGAAACAAAATGAAAATGCTCTATAAGCTTCGTATAAAGTTAATAATTGATCGCAAAGTGTAGGAAATCCACATTTTTGGCAAAAAACCTTATCATCCCTGCCGCAGTAGATAATTTTTCGAGTGATTGTCAAAAATTAATTGGTTCTCAAACTGTGGCGTGCCTCAAACTTCAGACGTTTAGACCGAGGAATGCATCAACTGATGTGATGTACTCGATCAGTATTGACTTGTTCGCGCCACACAGCCAGTTGATTACTAAGCAGTTTCATTGCCAGTTACTAAAAGCTCGCTCATAATATTACGCAGTGTGTTGTATTGTTCTTCGGACAATCAATTTTGTTCAAACAGCAAATGTTCAGATCAGTTGACCCCGTTTACGGACATCTGAAAACTGAGTAAAAGTTAAATAAAAATTAACAATAGCTCTGGATCGGAATAAAAATCCTGGACTATCAAGAAAGTAGGTCTGAATCTCTTGATACCAATGAGCAGCCAATGAGAGAAATTAAAAAAACCCGAAAATTGGACAAATAACTCTAAAACTAAAAAGAGAGGATGAGTCGTATTTAAAATCAGGTTGTACTTAAATTGGAAGCTCAGATGACCCTAAACCACAGTGCGTTGTTTGTTGTAAAAATCTATCAAACAATTCAATTAAACAATCTCTTTTAAAACGCTATTTTGAAACCAAACAGGTAAATTTCGTGATAAAAAAGTTACAGTACTCCGAACGCCTTTTGGAAGACCTTGAAAATGTAGGAAAACACTATAAAACTGTTTTGTGGTGCAGAACAAAATCAAAATGCTGTAAAAGCTTGATCGCAAAGTCTAAGAAAACCACACATCCCCTGTTTCTTTGAATGTTTGGAGAAAAAGAAGCAAAAAGAATTCTTTTATCAAGTGATAGAGTTTTAGAAGAATCAATAATATGGCTGCTACACAAACAAACTTTTCTTTGAGCAATTGGAGGTAGCCCTTGTTTTGGTATACAACTCGAACAAACCACCGATGTCGCTAGCCTAGTTCATCTAATCGTCTTTGTTTGTGGTATATTTAAAGATAAAGTATTTGGAGATCTTGTATTTTGAAAGACACTTAAAACATCTACAAAAAGTGAAGATATTTTCAAGTTCTTAGATACGTTGTATACTAAAAATCAGTCCTAGTGAAAAAACTGTGTATATCGATGGTCACATCACAGGACTGGTAGGCTTCATAAAAACACTTTCGACTGAGTGTTTTTGTGCTGTGAGATTAGAAAAGTTTAATTTTTTTTATAATATTCAATTCACCAACATTCAAATTAAACTTTACTCAAAATCTCAGGGTTTTAATTTCACCGAGTAAACGTTGTATGCGGGCAGTTTTAAAATTTTTAAATAATAATTCTTTGTAAATTTTTTTCTAGGAATAATAATAATTTGTCTCTTTTAGCACTACACATTGACTAAATCTCACAATGTTACCAACAAATTTTTTTTTATTTACACACATACAAACATAAAAATTAAATTAAAAAGAACGTTCGGTTTAAATTGAAATCGTGCAACCGAGCTTCAAATTCCGTAAACACGTGATTTCGTATGACTCGACGTTTCTCGATTGTTGTGTGCGACAAAATTATTTTACGAAGGTAGACCAATAAGTAAACTATACTACTACAATATCAAACAAATCTCGGTCATTAGTGCAGGTAACGTAATTAAATAGTTTTTCTTGTTTTGTCGTCTTGTCCTTTTCCAGGTTACCTCATCATTCACCAGATACTTCAATTGAATTTTTATTGCTGTTGGTCCTTGTAGACTTCTTTCTCACCCCTAGGGATTTATTCAATGTTCGTGGCACATGCACTTTAATTTTACTTAGTTCGAACGGAAACCAACTCAGGTACGTATTAAAATTAACTTGTTACTTTTATTATCGTCTATAATTTTATTTCGGCACTCGCATTTCAAATTTTTGCATCGCTTTAAAATTTTTCAATTATCGTTGACATTTGTGTCGTCACCTCTACCGTCTCTTTCTAATTTTCTATAATTTTGCCGTCGTTCTTTTAACACGAACAAACGGAATAAGATCTAGGCGTCGGTTTGCGCTCAATATTAATAATTTTTAATTCCATGGCCTGTTATAATTTAATTTTTGAACTCAAAATCTAGCCAATTTTTTCACTTTTTGTCTCCCATCTACCGGTACCTGTCTGTAACTATAATAATTCCGGCTAGTTTCCTGTAATTAGGAATATAATTATCCGGAATTAATTGCATTTACTGGGAACTGATCTATGAATCTTCTCTTTTTCGAATTCTTCTTACATTTACTACGCCATAGAATAATCAGTTGTAAAATTTTAACGTAACCTTAACCTTCAATGCAATTAGCGTTTTTCTTAAATAAATCATTTTTTTGACTTTTGCGGACTGTTTTGAATTCAGTTTCTACACGTACGTGCTCATTGTTTTGTTAATTTTCTATTACGTTTAATGACCAATGACCTTGACAATTACCTAATTTTCTTAAAAACTCATACTAATTCAAATTAAATGTAGTGTTTGGTGTTGGATTCAACTTTTGGAGCTGCTAGAGGATTATAGCTACATGATTTTATGACGGAAAATGGACAAATTACTTCAATTTCCTACCCAGCTGCAAGAATCTTTCCGGACACTAACGATTTCAACACATTTACAAGAATTCGGGTTTAATTTAAAACACCAAATTTGGACTCTTTCGCCACGAAGCACCTCTTTGAAGAATTTAAAGAAATTTTTGATTAGAGTGTGAAAATTGTAAACTTAAAAAAAAAAATAGGCCTCAAAAATCTCGCTACTTTAAAACCGTAAGACAGGATATTGAGAGTTTTCACAAAAACTTTTTGCTTTATACTAAAGTAACATGATTTTCACAGGGAAATGTTTTGTCCAGTGTATTTGAACTCCATAAAGAATTGGTGTCTTGAACGTGTCAAAAAAATACATGTTATTGGGAAATAGTGAAACTTATATTATATTAATCAGGAGACTGCCAAAATCCGGAAACGCAATATGCCATACCGGTACGGCTACGCCAAATGTCTACCATACGTTAAAAAGTGACACGTTTTGACAAGTATTGCGGACATTTGCTGTCGCCGTATCGGTATGGCATATTGCGTTTCTGTAGCTTGGATAACTTCTGATTGATATAAGTGTCACTATTCCCCAAAAACATGTAATTTTTTGACATGTTCAAGACTTAACCTCAAGGAGAAGATGAACCTGACGAACGCCATACTTGCATTTTTGTGCAAGAAATATTACTGGCTAACTTTCCCCAGAGTCTTGACGAGGGGTAAATGATACGACAATTTTCTTCTTGGCTCCCGCTCTAAAATATTTGAGTTCAAGTACTACATTCATAGTTTTCTAAATAGGTGTTGGAAAGGAACACAAACAACTGTCTACCACACCTGTTAAATTTCTTCCTTCTCACTATTTTTTTAAAGTAATCACTCTTTGTTTTTATATTCTGTGTTTGTTTTATTCCTTATTATTATTTTATCCTTCACTAAATAAATGACTTCAAGATTTTTTTTATATTTTAGTTTACGAACTGAGAAAGGATACCCAATTTTTTTCTTGATTAATAGGGGTACAGTGTCTCAAAAAGTTTTTAGAACCGCTGGATAGTTCGAAAACTAATTACACGCTTTTCAGTTGTCAAAAAATTTCCGGTTTTTTTTTCTATTATAATAATTAAATACATAATAAATTTTGATTGGTTTTCAAAATTTCAAAAAATACTTTTAAATATCAAAATCCAGCTAAAACGTTTGAAATATCAATTTTTTCCTTTGAGCTTAGAGAGTTATCGTTAGAACTCTTAAGGTGCTACCAAGAACTCTACTGAAATTGATGAATTACCATGAACAAATTTTCATCTACCAGGAAATTTTACAAGTAAATATAGGAAACATTACTACAATTTCTTAATTATCGATTTAAGCGTTTTAGGTATTAAGGGTTATCATTAGAACTGTTGCGGTGCTATTGTTACGGTTTTATTTTTAAAGATAGGACGTATGTCGAGAGCCTTCTTAAAACGTGTGTCGCCACTAACATGTTACGACGAAAGTCGTATTTGCCGCGCATGTTGCTAATTTTCTATTGGTGGAAATAAAATTCGACAAAAGTTTTCGAGACAAACACCGGACATTATCTTTCTTTTTTTAGACACATGTATGTTATTTCATTTTACTGATTAAGTTCTTATAAATAGTGCTCAAATTACTAATGTGTGATTCAAGATTTCCAAGTCGAATTAGTGTTTAAGTTTAAATCCGGCCGAATTTACCGTGAGTACACTTTACTTTCTTTTCTGTCTTGGTTATGTTAGTTCTAATTACGACGTATGCTTTTAGCACGTTGCGTTGACCTTATGTTCTCATCGTGTATTACACCTGGATAACTCCTGGGGATGCTAGAATGGCTAATTAAAAATCTTTCCTTATAAAATTAACAACTACCACGGTTTCGCATTCAGTTCAGCTGCAAACAACCTGTGGACACTACGATCTGCAGGGGCCGTTTATGCTGCATAATTTCTACTTCGAGGGAACATATTTGCCTTCCGTTCTTCGTTACATACCTCCCCTGAGGGAAATCCTGGAGTTACCTACTTTCTGGATTTTTATGTTTTAGTAACCTATTCAATAATACTGCGTATGAAGTTCACGTACATGTGACATAGAACGGTTTGATCTCTAGTATTTAAGCAAATTTTTATTCGGGGTATGCTCCACAACCGACGTTTGGTTTTTCTTTTAACCAGCTCAATACAAGCTCGGGCGCTTTACTTAGAGTGGTTGAAGCTAAATCAAAAGGCCTTTTGGGTTGGCTGGAGGTACTTACCTTCTTAATCCGTGCTTAAGTTAGTTTTTAGTCGCCGTGTGTAAGTGACGTATGTACGCAGAGCCTTCTTAGTAACCAATCCTATATTGGAACGCTAACTTTAATTTGAGTGTAACTAAAAAGCTTACCTGAATTTGACACATTAATTGCGAACCTTATTTATTGTTGTTGCTAACGCACGTATGCGACAGTCTTTCTATTTCTGTCACATTCAATACTGAATTGTATGTTTGTCTCTCTGATTTGTGTTTGATTTAGCGTATTAGACCTTAAGTAAAACCTGTTGATCTCCTGTTGGTCGGTTTTATATCTTTCTTTTACCCATCAGGTGGCGCTTTGTTAAGCAGCAGTCTATTTCTTTACAGTTCTTTAAGGATCCCCCCCCCTCACCAACGAAACCGGACGCTGCTGCTCTAACTCCTATAAATACTGTATCCTCCACGAATTTAGTGCGCTACATCGAGCCGAATGTCCTTTTTGGCTGTTTTCTTTTTTTTAGGTTGTTTCCTCTAGAGCCGTCGCTTTCTTTTGTTATTTGTATACAACAACGGTTACACTATCCAGAACTATACAGAAATTGATATATTATCGTGAAAAAAATGTATACTAATTCTATATTAAAAACTGCAAGAATTATTTAAATAATATATCGATTTAAGCGTCTTGAGCTTTAATTGTTATCTTTAGAACTCATGAGGTGCTGCCAATGACAAAACGTTATCACAAAAAATTTTCATTTTTCAGTAGTTTTTCAAAAACATACAGGGTGTTTCGTTTCCAAACTTAAGCGAAAAAATTTAGAATGTGACTCCTCATCAAAAATTAAGAGGGTCTTTCCTATAATTTTTTTTTCTTAAATTCACCCTATACTGATCTACATTCTATCAAATGGTTCAATTTATTTCTTCATCGTCCATCATAGTTAAGACTATTTTAGACATAAAATTTTGTTAGTGACATACACTCACAAATGTGTATTTTTAAACATTTTTTTACATTTATTCTAAGGTTGTAGGAGGGTAAAATTAACAACCCCACTCAATATGTTTTAATGTTATCTTAAATATAATGGCAAGTTTGTGACGGTTTTCAAATTGAAAATATTCATTCTTTAAGTTAATGTAAAATGCAGTACATTGGTTATTCATTACTTGCTCAAATAATGCAGTATCTAGTTTCAAACCTTATTTGTGTGTATTTCTTAATTTATAATTATTTCGTTTTAAAAGATCAAAGTTTAGAATCACGGAATAGTTTAGACAGACAAGGAATATATAACAAATTTATTTTAGGGAATGTGCGAACTACATTTCACGTTGACTTTAAAAATGAACATTGCCGTAAATAATTTAAACAGTCTTATAATACAATTGAATGTGACAGTTTCTTTATTTTAATTCTTTTTCCATTAAACAGATTTTATCTAATTATTAACCAGAATTTTTGACATAGATTATTTATTGATTACCATTTAACAATGTGAGTAAGCCAGTTTGAATATGCACTTTACACAATTAGAGTTATTAATAATATTCAGATTTTTTCCGGTGGGTTTTTTCTACAGGGTTCTTACCGATAGATTTTTTCTTGTGTATATTTTTTCGTCGGATTTTTTTTGTGTCTTTTTTTTCCTTGCTATTCCTTATTATTTCTTGGGTTATTTATTAGCTCACTTTAAAGTATTACATTAAATTTAAACATAGTTCTGGTAAATTAAGCAATAAATTGACTAACATATTTTGAAGGTTCTACCTTCATAAAACGGCATCACGAAACCAGCTATATTATTATAACCGTTAAAAATACGTAATTTTGTTATTAGAGTTTAGTAGTAAAAGTCGATTAAAAAAACGTGATTAAATAGTTGTGAAAAACATTAAATCAACACACGAGTGGTATTCGGTGAGAAAATTTCATGACATCATCACCATTTCAAGAAAAAACTTGAAAATAAAAGTTGAAGCAAAGAGAGACGTTTATTAAATTAAATTAAATTTATTAAATTTGAGATTAGTTTGTCAAAAAATTTTCACTTATTGATTTTAGTTAATGAGTAAGTTATTTAAAAAATTTTTGGATTTTTTGTTACTATGGTAATCATATTAAATACTAAATTTTGATTCGCTCTTTCACAATGTCACACAATTTAAAAAAATTGTTAGAATTCTTGAGGTGGTATCAAGAACTATGCATATTGATAAGTTATCACGAAAATAATTTCATTTATCATGACTGTTTTGAGTAAATGTAGGAAACATTATGAGAACTTTTTAATTATCGATTTAAGCGTTGTAGGTATATTAAGGGATATCAAGTATTCAGAACTATACTGAAAATTTTCAAGTAATTAGAGAATTTTTAAATATTGATTTAAGCGTTTTGATCATTAATAGTTATCGTTAGAACCCTTGAGGTGCTACCAAGAATTCTACTGAAATTGATACTATCATTAAAAGAATTTCTTTCATCAGGAATTTAAATTTTTCAAGTACATCACGGTATTTCTAAACTTGTGCGAAAAAATTTATAAATCAAAAATTAAGAGAGTCTTCCCTATAATTTTTTTTTGTTAAACTCACCCTGAACTGATTAACTGGTGATTAAAATTGGGTTTTTAATTTTTTTCTTGAAAATGCTGCATCATAGTTAGACGTGAAGTTTTTTATGTGACATACGGTGTTTAATGTTTAATGCTATTCAAGTGAAAAAAATAAAATGCATTGAAATGCCATGTATGTGCACCTTATTTCCATTTTGTTTTTTAGTTTCTACAATGACGTTCGTGCCGGATTTGATCTGTACTTTTTTGAACAAAAAATAAAATTTTCAAATAAAGATTGATTTAGAAACTCCCAATTGCTTCTGTACAAAAGTTCCCTTTTGTTTTTTCGGTTGAGGTGTATATTGCCAAAAATCTAGATCAACGGAGAAGAATGGCAGGTGTTTTTTTTATTTATCTAAGGCTTTTGACACTGTCAATCACAAAGTGCTTTGGAGGATAAGAATATTTATAGTAGTTAGAGCAGCAGCGTCCGGCTTCGTCGGGGAGTTGCGTGGATTCCTGAATAACTGAAAGAAAATTGACTGCTGGTCTAACAAGGCGCTAACTGCTGAATAAAGAAAGAAATAAAACCGGCCAACAGGAGATCAACAGGTTTTACTTAAAATCTAATATGCTAAATCGAAAACAAACCAGAGAAAAAGAAACAAACAATACAGTATAACAAACAAATCTTAAAACATTATGAGAATGTGACAGACACAGAGAGACTGTTGCATATAGTTACGTGCGTTAGCAGCGCCCCGCTTAAAATAAAAAAGGCTTTTATTTAAGGTGTCAAATTTCAGGTAAGCTTTAGTTAACGCTTGAGTTAGAATTATCATGCAAATTAAGAATTGGTTGCTATTAAGGCTCTGCGTACACATATCATTTACACACGGCGAATTACACTAAATCTACACAACAAAAAGAAGGGGTAAGTACCTCCCGCAAACCCAAAAGGCCTTTTGTGTCCGCGACAACCGCTCTAAATTAACCGCCCCAGCCCCTATTGAGCTGATTGAAAACAAACTTCCGGTTGAGGAGCGTACACCAATAAAAGTTACTTAAATATTAGCTATCGAGCCGTTTTATGTCATATGTACCTGAGCTTCATAAGCATTATTATTATGAATAAGTGGTTTGAATACTAAAACTTAGCTGTAATCGTCGAGTGTAGTTCCGAGAATGAAGGTACTCTGCTAGCGACGGTATCGACAGTTCGGGGAAGTTAGATAGACCCAGGGATTCCTCTTAGGAGTGGTGTGCGGAGAAGAACAGCAAATAAGTGACTCCCTAGCTGGAAGTATACATCTTAGCCAACCTCTGTAGACGTGGTATTCACCGTTGGTCTGCGGCTTGATTAATGAGAAACCGTGGTGTTGTCTTTCATTTATAGGAAAGGTTCTTAATTAGCTACTCCAGCACCCTCGAGAGTTATCCCAGTATCGTACACAACAAGCACATGACGGCGGACGCAACGTGCTAAAAGCATATGCAGCAATAAGAATTAAAAGAAATAGGAAAGAAACCCAAATAATCACTTCCAGATTAAACGTAAACGCCAAATTGTATTGGAAATTGTGAAACCCACATTAAATAGTTTTTGGTGTGAATTTCACTTCAGAGAAAATGTTAAAGATACTCGCGTGCATCAAACGAGAAAGGAAAATGTCCGCTGCCCGACTAAAAAAATTTCAGTTAATTTAATTTCCACCAATAGAAAATTGGCAACATGCGCGCCAAACTCAACTTTTCGTCGCACCATACTAATTGCGACACACGTTCTAAGACGGTTCACGACATACGTCCTAAATACGGGAAATAAAACCGTAACAACTTTTACACAAACTACACAATTATGGTATTAGAGGTGTGGGTCTGGATATTATTAGATCGTACCTATCGGGCTGTAAACAGACGGTTTTTGTCAATACTGGCAATAGCACTGTTTACTCCGTGGTTACTGAACTTATAATGGGAGTACCTCTGGATTCTATATTGGGACAACCCCGTCACTCATAATCGAAGTCAAGATAGAAGTACCTTGAAAATTGTCCAACTCGGAAAATGTTTCTGGAAGGATATTGTTTGTTTGTTATTTTGGCTTTTGATTTTTTACCAAAAAAGGGCTTCCTCCTGGACTAAAAATAGGCAGAAGAATATGTTAGGTACGTATTTTCGTTTTAAAAGAAAAATAAACATTTTATAGTATTCAGATTCAACCGTTCCATGTGTCATTCATTCAATTAGAGTGTTTGTGTTTTGCAATCGTTTCGATTGCTAGGTAATTTGTTGTCAATGTGTCACACTAGTCCAAATCACCTTTGTGTACAAACAAACGGATTTTTCGCCAGAATCAATAAACAACGCCGAATTGCCAGTTACTAACCAAATATAATACCTAGGAATAACAATGGATAGACGCCTAACCTGGATACAATATATAATAGCGAAGAAAACTCAGATGCATTGGCTCCTTGGACACAAACCGAAGCTTGCAAATGAAAATGCATTATTATTGTATACTATAATCAAACCGATCTGGACGTATGGAACCCAGCAATATCAGCAATAAAACTTCGTATCCTCATCACTAGCTACTTAGATCGAATTTCAGGGCATTTAAATGAAGAAATTAGTCAGCTGAGAGACCCACCCATAATTAGAAGACGACTAAAACGGGAAGTTGGATACATTTTGCAAGATTCACAATAAGATTTTCGTTGTCAAGAGGCTGTCCGTTCTTATACAGGGTGGTGCTTTTGAAAACGGGTCATAGGTTAATGGTTTTGGTATCAAAATGAGGCTAAAATTAGTCCGCATAGCTGTTGCTATTAGGAGTCAGCTGAATTTCACTTTGTTTTCAAAAATTTGTCAATAAAAATTAAAAGTAAGTTTTGATAATGAAAGAAAAATAGTATTGGGTTGCCTAAACAATAAACATTCCTATGTTTTGATTGAAAGGCTGAAAGGGGAAGTTAATAATAAGCAAATAAAAAGCTTTATTTCCAAGGAACAGCTTCGAATGATATTAGAACTAAATTAAATAGGAAGGTTACAATAAATAAACATCAAAAATTGCTAATTTTCATTGATAAATTTTCAAAAAGACTGTGTAATTCAGCTGATTTCTGATAGCGAGCGCTATGCGCAATAATTTCAGCTGCGTTTTGATACCAAAACCATTTTTGTCACTTGAAAGGGCGAGCAGGAATTCGAAAAGAACTAGTTTACAATGCTAAATCCCTATAGCCCGTTTTCAAAAGCACAACCCTGTATAAATATGATACGTAAAAAACAGGTCGTTTTGGTACCGCCCATTTGGCGCCAACACCAAGACATTTGGGTTCTAGGACGTTTTGGCGCCGAGCTATTTTGGTGCTAAGATATTTCGGCGCTAGAATATTTATTGTAGATATTTTCACATTGGCTATGTCACGTTTAAGCTAAGGACACATTATTAACACGTGTCGTGTTAACACGTGTTAACACGGCACGTCAGGACATGTCACATCAGAATTGTCAGACACATTGCTCAACACGTGGTGTGATAACACGCATACACCTAGAATACATTTCTGTATTAAAACGTAATACATTGTGGTCGTTATTAATAAACCAGCGCGAAAACTGCATTGAGGTTGTGTGTTAAGTGATTATTCATGGAGTGCCCATTCGAACAGATGGATTTGTTGGACGAAGAGGAGGAAATGGTAGCCGCTATTGCAGCATTGATTGCTTCACATAATGCAAGTAGAGAGTACTGGGTTCATCCAATAAACCAACGTAGGTTAGAGTTTGGTGAATTCCATGTTATGTGGCAAGAAATTTCTAGCGATGATGAAAGGTGTAAATTGTACATCAGGATGACAAAAAGGAATTCTACGTTTTGTACAATTTACTAGAAAGTAAATTAAGAAAACAAAATACACATTTCAGAGAAGCAATATCTCCAGAAGAAAGACTTTTATTATGTTTAAGGTAAATCTATTACAACAAATACAAAAAATACGAACATTATAAAATACAGTATAAATTATCAGTTTATTGTTGCTATAATTATTCTATAAAACAGTGAAATTATGTGGTGGGTTAGTATTTTCGGAACAATGAGATGCTGACTGCAAGTTTTCATCCAAATAGGAGTAATAAGTTTGTGCAGGTGGTGATTGTACAAAAATTTCATTGTCAGTAGAATACGAATTTGCAGAAGAAGATGCTACTGGTGATGGACGCGGTATTGTTGTAATAATTGGAGGTTGTGTAGAAGAAGAGATGTTTCTTAGTTCGGCTTCAAAGACCATGCGACCAAGTCCTATTTTAAGCTTAACTTGTTCCTCTTGGGGAAGTTTTTTACGGTTCTAGCTAAACTTTGAAAAAACAAGTCAATTTCATCAGTATGTCTATTATTTTGTGCTATAGACTGCTGTTGAGACCTAAGACGATTATTCGATTTCATTATATCAACTAATTCAGTCATTGACTTTTCAATTTTCTTTTTAGTCAAGGGGTTCTACGACATAATGCAACATTTGAATTTTCATTATTAATTGGTACCGCAGGAACAGCAGTAGAAGATATATCAATAGCAGGGCTTCCATCGACCTCTTCATCTTCATGAGTTTCATCATTATCATCACGTTGACTTAACACTTCAACTTCGTTTTGAGATTCAAAACTATTTTGTGAGGTTCGGGGTTCCATGCAGGAGACAAAAATGACATTTGATCTTCGAATTTCCATTTCATGATTTTTTTGCAGCCTGCCCACTTGTCGTCTTTCTTCTTTTTAATGCGTTGGTGTAAGCATTTCTTAGCTTTGTCCAACCATCTCGACATTCTTGCCCTAAAAATATCTGATCTAGAATAAAGTGTATATTGTTGCTGTTATTTTACTTTTATAAAATGAAACTATGATGTTTCATAATACACGGTCAATTTAGTATTAAAATAGTCTTATATCTACGATGTAGTCCCCAAAGTACAAAGAAAAGTACCTAATGTGCATTAATAAAGATTTTCTTGTTTTTAGATTTTTGGCAACAGGAAATTCTTATAAATCACTAGGATTTGAGTTCAGGATTGGATTCAGTACCGTAGGAAAAATTGTTAAAGAGACTTGTCAGGCTATATGGGAAATATTGCGACCTATATATATGGCTCAGCCTGACCAACAACATTGGAAAGAAATTGCAAAACAATTCGAAAACAAGTGGCAATTCCCACATTGTATCGGTGCATTGGACGGCAAGCATGTTCAAATACAATGCCCCAATAATGCCGGAACTGCGTATTTTAATTACAAAGGCACCCACTCAATTGTCCTTCTTGCTTTAGTCGATGCAAATTACAAATTTATATGGATAGATGTCGGCAATTACGGAAGAAATAGTGACGGAGGTATTTTTGAAAGATCACTATTAGGAAAATTGTCGGCTAACAGTAGCATTAATTTTCCTACGGACGAACCCCTAACGCCCACTGGCCAACTATGCCCATTTGTTATGGTTGGAGATGAAGCATTTCCCCTAAAACGTTATTTGATGCGGCCTTACAGTAGAAACAATTTGACTGGTGAAGCTGAAAAATTTTTTAACTACCGACTTTCCAGAGCGCGTCGTATTGTAGAAAATGCTTTTGGCATCTTAACAGCACGATGGAGAATTTTCAAAAACCTATAGAAGCTAGTCCAGAAGTTGCCGATAATATAATTATGGCAGCATGCTGCCTTCATAATTTTTTGCGGATTTCGTCAACAGAACATATAGAACCTTGTGACAAAAATTCTATCAACTCCTTAAGGCCAATAGAGTTTATCCGAAGAAACTATGCATTGGACGCTTTTAGTGTCCGTGAACTATACAAAACTTTTTTAATTCTGATATAGGCAATACAATGTGTCCGTGGCAAAGAGAAATCATTCGTAGGGGTAGGCGTAATTAAATAACAAAGTATGTCTTTGATTTAATGATTGTCAATAAAAATAAATTAAAAATATAATACTTACAGTTTTTATTAGTTTTTCGGCAATCTCCTCCCAAGCCTCTTGTCGTTTTTTTTGATCTCGATAATCTTTATTTTGTACGTCGTATAAAAACGTGTATTTGCGTACTTCTTCAATTAGCTCTTCCATCTTGAATGAATGCTAAACTGATGCAATAACACGCTGACGAATATCTAGCGTTTCAGATATTTATAACACGTGCTCTGACGAGTTTGAACGTGTTAGAGGCATCTGACGACACATCATGATAATATGCACGGGGTTACTTAAAATAATGTGATAGATATTTTTATAACACGTGTTAACACGACACGTGTTAATAATGTGTCTGTACCCTTATCGTACGTTAATTGTGTTAATCTTTAATTTCTACCAATAAATAATTAAAGTTTTTAATTTATGTATTATCGGAAAGAAATTTGTGTGTTTAAAACTTGCAGCATCCAAAACAAGTAAATTACATTATCACTTTTTTATATATTTTGTAAATATAATATATTTCCGAATACTTTTTATTTAACAGGCAATTGGCAACACTTTAACAATATAGGGATGAGAATAACAAAAGGCACCGGATGTGTTACTACGCAATGAAAAATTTTACATTAAAACATGAATGTGTATCAATAGTAGAAGTACCTAATATTCTACAATTTATATCTTTAAAAATTTTATTAAAAATTTATCAATTTTCAAAGATTTCAAATGCGATGGAATTATGTATTTAATTAATTGTTTCTTACATTAAGTATTTACTATTTACATTTCTACAATTTATACAAACCATATAAAATCAATCACCTTCCTAACTAACCTAAACTCTAAACTGTACAGAACTTATAACTTATCTACTTATTTCCTCCCCCTTCTCTTCTATTCCTATTATTCTTTTCCTGCTTATTATCACCTCCTCCATCCATCTCACTCCTTCCCCCTCCTTCTTTTAATATCCCCCTCTTTCCTTCCCGTCTTCCTTTAACTCCTCACATTCCCGACTTAAGTGTTCCAAGTTTTCCCACCCTTTCCCACACAGTCTGCACTATCTTCTATCATCCTCTAACCAGTACCAATTTTCAGCCTCGTCATTTCCACATTTAAACCTTGCTGCTATTCTTTTCTTCTTCAAGCTCATCCCCCATCAAATACCTCGGTATCTCTTTATTCTCCATTTCCTTAAATTTTATATTTCCCATTCCTTCCATCTCCACACTTCCGCCGCGTATATCATTACGCTCCTTATTATGCCCTTAAATAACCACTCCCTCCTTATTACGTCCAAACACCCTTTCCCCCAATCTCCACACTTGCCATATTATTCACCTTCCTTTTTTTTTAACTCCTCTTTTTTCCTCCCCTCTTCTCTTTTGAAAAACTAACATTTTTGTTTTCTCCACATTTGCCTTCATTGTTTTCCTTCTATGAATTTCTTCACTGTCCCCATCATCCCCACCATTTCCTCCCTTGTTTTCGCCACTACCACCACTCGTCCGCGTACCTCAAAACCTTCCCAATTACTAGGCTTGGGCTAAGTGGACACCCTTGTTTTAATCCCTTGCTTGTCCAAAACCCCTCACTCATTTCCCTCCCCAATCTCACACTACACTTTGTCTCCCCATATACTTCTTCTATAGCCCTCCACCACATCCTCTCGTACCTTTTCTTTTCTCATCACTTCCAATAAGCTTTCTCTGTCCACATTGTCAAAAGCTGCTTTAATGTCCAAAAATAAAGCATAACCTTTCCCACTTTTCTTTTCGAATTCCTTATTCACTATATTGTTTAAAACGTATATATTGTCTATTGTCCTTCTCCCCTTTCTAAACCCTATCTGTCACTGCCCTATTAACCCCTTCCCCACTATTCTATTATTTAATCTTTCTTGTAGAATCGTGGCATACACCTTATATCCCGTGTTTGTAATACTAATTTACTAATTCCCCTATAGTTCCTTATTTCATTCTTCTTCCCTCTCTTATGTATTGGGCATATTATTCATTATTTTTCTTATCTTCTCCTTCCTCTTTTTATTGTTTCCCTGTATCCCGTACGTACTTACAGCCCTATCTTTCCTTATTTTTTCTATCGCTTTTTCTATTTCCTCTTCTGTAATTTCTCTTCCATCTTTAGCTATCTCGTTCACCTCTCTCCTTATCCTATTTGGTCTTTCTTCTTTACCATCTAATATCCTCATACAAATACAATTCTTTGAATCTCGACTTATTACAAAAACAAAAGTTTAAAACACCTTTTTCGTGGGAAACAGAGATAATAAATTGCAACTTAACAACTTTTCACTGTGTGTTTAGAAAAGTAGATTAAATTTTGTATTATAATAATTGTCTTTGTTTTGTATGTATGTATGTATTTATTTTTGGTTCTTATACATATTAACAAAAGGATTCGGTTTCAAGATTGTCTAATAAACTTAACTAACATACACTCTATAAAAATAACTTTGATTTTTCTGTCGTTTCCAATCCTTCTCTCTGTCACCGCCTTCATCCAATTCACCACTTCTCCTCCCTCCCCCAATAATACCTCATCTTCCCTTTCTTCCTCCCTTAATTCCCCACACTCTTTTTTAAATGTCTTCTATTTTCCCACTTCTTTCCACACAACCTACATCGCCTCTTGGCATCTTTTATCCAATATTTGTTATTGCTCTCCTCATTACCACACCTAAACCTTGCTATTATTTTTTTAAATTTTTTCTTTTAAAATGTATCTTAGTCATTCTTCTGTAACTGTTCTAATATGTTTTGCGTTGTAACGGCTTTCTCTTGTTGTTGTTCTTCTTTTTGTATTTGTGTGTCTCTGTCTCGTATCATTATCTCCTCTTCTATACTCTTTCCTTCTTCTCTTATTATTTCTACTTCTTCCTCGCATATCCTCCGCTTTTTAGTACTGTCTCCTCTCATCCTGCCTGTTTTTATCTTTTGATTCCTTACTTCCTTCCAGCACTCAGTTAAGATTTCGTTTGTCTATATTTTCCTATTCTTTCTTCATACCTCATGACTATGTTTCCCATCTGCACTCTTATTTTCTCAATTTTCATATCCGGGTGTCTCCCTATCCAGCCCCACTGTCCATTTCCAATATGTTTCTTGTATTTTCTCCAGTTTCTTCCACTCTTCCATCCCCATATTTCTGCTCCGTAAATCATAACACTTCTAACCAATTTATCAAAAATCCATCTTCTCTTCTCTATATCGTTTCCAAACACTTTCTCTCACATTCCCCATACCTGTCCTACTATACCATTACCTTTTGTTGCTAGCTCTCTATATGACTGTTGTCCTTGTTATCGTACCTTAACTTATATCCTAAATATTTCCATTCGTCCACGCTTTCTAATTCCTACTCTCCATACCACCATTTTACCTTCTTTCTCCTCTCTCTTCTTTTTTGAAAATTTATTATTTTTGTTTAGTCCACATTTAGGTATGTATAGATTCTTTTTTTTCAAATATTTTCTCATTACCTGTGATACCCCTTTCATTTCTTGTCTTGTCGATGTCATCCGCTTATGCCAATATCGTCACCTTTATCTTTAATATCACTACCCTCCCTTTGATGCTTTCGTATTTCTTCCTCCATGCCCTGTATGTACATCGCAAAGAGGGTTGGACTTAATGATCAGCCCTGCCTCAGCCCTTTTTTGTCCAGAAACTTTCCCTAATTTTCCCTCAACTCTGGTTCTACTTTTAATTTCTTCGTATACCTCTTCTATTACTTGCACTAAATCTTCTCTTACCATTTGCTCTCTCAGTGTCTTTCATAATTTATTCCTATTTACATTATCAAATACTGCTTTCATATCCAAAAACATAGCATATACTTTTCCTCCTTTCTTTTCCAGTTCCTTATTTACTATTTGTTTCAGTATCTATACAGGGTGAATGACCACCAACGGGACGGAGATTTATACCGAAACGGTAAAAGTTTTACGGGCAATCAAAAAACGCAATAAAATACAGGGTGTTCCATAACAAAAAACATAACATTGATGCGCCACCCTTTTTGGGGCAACTGTATATTTCACAATAATTTTAAAATGTAAAGTTTATCAACCTGCAAGCTATTAAAAAGACAAAACTTGTAAAACTTTTACTGTTTTCCTATAAATCTCCGTCCCGTCCCCTTCCTAAATCTTCTATCGCTTTTTCCAATCTGTTTCTTATAATCTCCTCTTCCTATAATTATTTTTCTTTCCTCATCTTCACCTATCATCTCCTCTATATCTTTTTTCCATTTTTTTTCCGTATACTGTTAATGTTTCATATTTTTCCCCTGTTTTAGTTTTATACTTAATTTTATCATTTCATGCACATGTTTCCTTTCTACTTTTCTTCATTTTCCATTACAAAAGTTTTATTTTCTCTTTCATTGACCGATATTCCCCCTTTCCCCTGTGTTGATGTCCTTTTTTTCTTTATTCCCTCCCCAAACATTATGCTTAGTTTTTGATATCATTTTTTTATTTTTCCTCCATTTCACACCATCTTCTTTCCTCCCTATCTACCCACATTTTCATATACCCTAGCCGAACTCATTTCCTTTCCATTTCTAACTCTTTAACCTCCATTCTTATGTTCCCCTGTATATTTCTTTGTTTCTTTTGTCATGTCATCATCTATACATATATTTTTGTCCATAACAGGTTTCTTTTTTCCTTCTAAATTTCCAGTTTCTTCTCCATACTTCCCACTTTTACTATTATTACTCCTTTCCTTATTTCTGTAGCATCTTCAGACTTTTCTTCCACCCCCATTTTATTTTTCAAAATGTCTTCCACTTGTTTGTAACCAGCAGCCAAAAAAAGTATACGACTACCTACAATAAAACTAAAATTTACGTTGTTGCAGTTACAAAAAAGAAAGTACACAGACAAAGATCAATAAAATAAATAAGTAATTAAATAATCATCTCGCAAGAAATTAAACCTCTAGGAGAAGTCCCGATTGCAAACTCTGCTGTACTACGTAATACGTTAGAAAGTCATTCTAATACATCTACTTAATATTGTAACAAGACTCTACATCGCCCCGATACTTATGAACGAGCAGAAGCACATACAAAAATTGAAATGTTTAGGTGAGTGGATCGGCGCCAAGATACCCACGCGCCAAACCAGCGATGCCAAAACAGCGGCACGAAAACGCCCTAGACCGTATTTATATTCTAAGTTTTTGTTTGTACTAATTATCTATAGAAATCGGAGATATATTGAAAACTGTTCATGCTACAGCTTTGAGAAGTAAATAATTAGATATTTGTCCATCAAGAGTAATATTTTTGAAATGTTTGTAGTATTTTTTTCTCAAAACTTTGTGATAAACGGTTCGGGGGGCCCATGGATAATTAGACACCCTATATTTTTAATTAGTTATAAAACTAAATTTATGTTGTAATGTTTGGTTAGTTCATTTAAAAAATTGTTACGGTTTGCTGCATTGAGATTTTAGCAATAAAAAAAAATTAGATAGAACTGTTTCTCGATAAATTTTATTTTAAATCATCGACTTGAAATTTTTCTTATTTAATATCATCAATTTCCAACAATAAGAAAAAATTATTATAAAAATGCGCGAAGTTGACCTAAAGACGATGCAATTACTACTTCCTTATTTTTAGTTTCTTAATTGCACAAAACGAAGTTACTGTAAAAGTAATTATGCAATTAGATTAAGGAAACAGTTTGCAATTACCAATTCTGCAAGTTTATGAAGTTGTTAAAATCAAGACCTTTATTAACGGATAATAATTTTGTTCTTAACGATTCAGCTTTCTTCAGATTTAACAGTTTCGGCAATAATAAAAGAGTGTTTAGTATTTGAAAATTGAAAAAGAACTAAGTAATTACAACGAGTAGTGATTGCGTTCTTGTTCATTAATCTTTATTACTTAAAAGCTGTAATTATGCAGATGTTGCAATTTGTTACATTATTAATGTTTTCGCCCTCTTGCTGCTGCAGTCACCTTTTTTTGTATTCGAATTAAACCGTACGATTAATTTCTTTTTGTTAGTGTTCTTGTTCGTGAAACAAGTTTTACAAAAAAAAATATTTAAATTTTGTGACCACGTTTCATTCATAACATTGCTAGGAAAGATTTATGAGTGACTACGAGAAATGCGAGTGCAGAAAAATGCAACCAAGTTGAGATGAGAAATAAGTAGAAAATCACATTCACACATTGTCGTATTAGGAATGACATCTCCAAACATCTCTTTCATTAAAATAGCCATTATTTAGATTAATGTTACCCCCGACTGTGGTTTAGAATTACATTGACTCCATTGCCAACTGCCAAGAACTGCTCGATGATAAAATACGTCGTCTTTTTTTTATTCTAAGCTGAATATAGTTGTGATATGTTTTGACTCCCTGTCGCGTTATAACAATAAAACGAATGCCCTAAAATAGCAGGATGGATTTTTCTAAACGCGTTTCGTATTTTTAATGGTTACTTCTGTTACAGCTGTCTCAATTTGAACTACAATAGCTGGTTTATAGGTTCAGTGGTTAATGTTACGGTGTACGATGATGGTACTGATCGCGTCCGGGCGCTCTACATGCTTTGCAGTCCGCCCTTTTCCTGTAAGATGAAATCACTTCTCGTGATGTCCTGATTACCTCGCTCCTATCGTATGTTATCCCGATTCGCTGACATCAGGTTCGACAGTTCATTGTTTGTGTAACATATTGGTTTCCACTACTTCAAAAGCTATTCAAATTTTCTACCTCGTAAAAGTTTATGAAATCTACTATAGCAAAGGTCCTTTAGTTTTATGCCATAAGAAGCATTTGCTAAACAAAGAATGATAAAAGTTGACGACATCGTCGTATCGTTTCCATTTTTATTGCTACTACTATGATAAGTTCTCATTTAATTGACATTCATTATAAAATACTACCAAAATCAAATGCAATAGGTGATATGTAGCATTGAATCGTAACCAACGAAATTCGCATCTGTGTTCTGAAAAGCTCATTTCAATAACGTTTAAGAGGGTACAGCGCAGTATATTTAAATGGATCCTCCCCGCAATAACAAACCGATATATCGCGCTCAATACAACATTAACAAATTGCACTTCTCACTTAACAACGTTTATTCCGGCATATGGGCTAAATATATGCATTAAATAAACTGGGGACATTAGTCACAGTCGTGGGCGGATCTCGCAGATTGAACAGTCGAGAGGGTGCCGATACTACGAGAACTGCATGCAAGACATATTAGCTGAAGGGTTGCAAATCTATAATGGTGTTTGTATTCCACAACATTCGTAGAATAACTTAATCCGGTCCATTATATTATTCAAAACTAGATTAAAGTATTACGTTATTACTTTCGCATCTGCATCAGCGTCAATTCCATTACGATAATGTTTTTCATTAACATTCAGAAAATGTTGATAAAATATTAAGTATCTAGGATATGTCAATCAAATATATATGAACTGCACCGCGTGTATAAAACGTCAACACTTGTTTCGACAATTAAAATCAAAAACTGACACTCAAAGAATCGTATTCATAGTCAACTATCAAGTAACGATCTTCATCAAGATCATCTTATTGATTTTTCAACCTGATTTCATAAACATAAAACAATATCGTCTTCATCAAGAAATTCTTATTCAAATTCGTCTTATTTGTGATTCGGTCACATTCGAAAAAATTGACCAATGACTGCAACCCGTCGATGTGATCAGGAATGAGTATGTCAAAATGAATGTTAATTATCAAGACGATGAAATACTATTCTAATATAAAAATCTTTCTGGAAATTCTTAAACGACATCAAATTGTAGAGACTAAAAAAAGCGAAAGCGTCACACTAAAGAGAAGAAGCTTAGAAAACTATCGCCGAAGTGTACAACAACTGCCGTGGTATTAACGAAGAAGTAAGCAATTGTACATTTGTAAATTGTACATTTTTGTACATTTTATATTATGTAAACAGTCGACTACATTCTTTTATTTTGCAGAGAAAACTATTGTTCAATTGAAGAAGTTCTGGTCTAATATGAAACATACTCAGAAACAAAATAGGTTAAAAAGGAACGTTGAAGACGAAAGGTATGAATGATAGAAAAGAGGAACAGTGGGGGAAAAAGAAAGTGTAGGCAAGGAAAAGAATCGAAAGGTATAGTGAGAAACTAGAAGAGACAAGAGGAAATAGAGAGAGAGATAAGAATAATAGTAGAGAAAATGGAAGAGGCTACGGAGACAAATTAATATAAGAAACAAGTAAACGAATTAGGGAGATGATATGAATGGTGGAATGGGGAGTGCCAAATTGCAAAGAAGAAAATGCGAAGATGGTGAAAACAATGAAAGAAAGGCAAAATAGAGATAGAGGAGTTTAGGAAGTTAAAGGTAAACCTCAACACAGTTTGTAAAGAACGAAAGGTGGAATACAGGATTAAATTAGAAAAACATATAGAGGAAATCATAAATGAAAGACAAGTATGGTAGTTAATAGGAAGAATACGAAAAGAAAAAAATGTCAAACATATGAATAAAATCGAAAAATTAAGGGAATAAAAGATAGAAGGGGAGTGGGGGAAGAAGGAAATGGGCGAAGATTGAGAGAAGTAGGAAGAGAGGAAATGGATGAAGACAGAGGCAAAAATTATAGAGCAACCAGCCTGTTGAGCTTAGGGTATAAGGTGTATAGGGAAAATTTAAGAAGGAAATTAATAGAGGAAATATAGGATTTTAGAAAGGAGAGAGGTACGATCGACAATACTGAAGCACGTGGTAAATAAGCATATTGAGAGGAAGGGAGATAAAATGTGGGCAATCTTTGTAGATGAAAAGGCGGTGTTTGACAGGGTGAAAAGGGAACGCTTGTGGGGGTATTTGAGAAGGAAAGAGATAAGTGAAGGTTTGGAAGGGGCGATAGAAGAATTGTTATATTATATTGAAACTACATGCAAGACGAAAGTGAAAGGTGAAATGGGGAACCGATTCAAAACACTAAGAGGATTGAGACAGGAATGCCCAATGAGTCCGTGTTTATTTGCGGCATATATACTCGACTTGGAAGAGGAGTTAGAGAAGCAACAAGTGGAAGAAATCGTGGTAGGGAACAAAAAAGTTAGGGTGCTAGCGTATGAGGACGACATAGTGGCAGTGGCAAAGAGTGAGGAAGAAATGAAAAGACAAAAAAATAATGAAAAATTACTTAGAGAATAATTGATTGGAAGCGAATATGGGGAAAACAAAGATTATGAAATTTAAGAAAAAGGGAAGAAAAAGGAAAATAAAATGGTAGTGGGGAAAAGATGGAATAGAAAAAAGGACAAATACAGATACCTGGAATACGTTATAAGTTACGATAATTAAGATAGAGAGCATATAAAGGAACTAGCACGGAAAGGAAATTAGATAGTGAGGCAAGTGTGGGGCCTAGGGGAAAGAATGTTTGGGAAAGATCTTAAAAATAGAAGATAGCTGTTCGATAAGATGATAAAAAGTGTTTTGACTTATGGAGCGGAATTATGGAGATATAAATAATGGATTATTATTATTTATCATCAGTGAGCGTGCGATCGTGCCAGTGTGTTTCGTTATAAATTCTTCTTTATATTAGGTATAACAAATATTATTTATTTCTCTCTTCGTTTACTACTGCTTTTGTTACTAATCGTAACTTTTACGTTATCACTAATTAATTGGAATAAATTGTTACCTTTTAAAATTTGATAATGCCGTTAACGTGTTGCATTTGTACCGAAAGTTTAACATCAAAATCGCCTGGCCTTCAGTGTTTACATTGTGCGAAATCTTATCATGCTAAGTGCATAAATTTGGATAAAAGCAAACTGGAAGTTTTAAAACAATTTCTGGCGCCATTTGGATGTGCAATCATTGCAAGGATGTTGGCACTAATGAATCTGTTGGTTCTAATGTTAATCAGAATTGCGAAGGATGCGGCGATTTGAAGACAGTAATTAAGGAATTAAGAGAAACAATCAAGTCTTTAAATAACGACATCTTAGAATTAAAACGCGATGTTCAGGCTACTAAAGTTCCTAATAATTTAATAGAAGATATAATTCAAGAATCTGAGGATCGACAACGAAGGAGCTCTAATATTATCATATATAACGTTAATGAAAATCATCCCAACGATAGTGATAGAAGGCAAGGAGACATAGCTCTCGTTGCTGATATCTTAGAATTGCTATCAATAGATATAAAGAAAGAAGAATTTGCTATTTCCCGAATTGGTAAACCTAATACTACTGATAAAATTCGACCCCTAAAAGTTACTCTTCGGTCTAGAGTTGATGTGTTTGCTGTATTGAAAAATAAGCATAAATTGAAGAACTCTCAGTACAAATATTCAATTTCAACGGATGAAACTGTTCTTCAAAGAACTTATTACAGAAAAGTTAAACAAGAATTTGATTTGAGAGTAAAAATGGTGAAAATAATATTAGAATCAAATATTACAAAGGTCTACCAAAAATCGTTAGTTTAAACTGATTAAGCCCAACTTACATTGCTACTACCAGAATGTAAGAGGATTGCGTTCTAAAACCGACTTATTGTACACATCATTGTGTGATGTAGAATTTGACATTATTGGTTTAGTGGAAACTGCACTTGATAGTGATATAAAAATTGTGAAATAATACCGGAACATTACACAGTTTATCGTTGTGATCGTAAATTTGACTTATTGAATAGATCATGGGGTGGCGGTTCATTAATAGCAGTACTCAATAATATTAAAACTGAGTTACTAAACTTACACTCAATTACGGATCGTGTAGAATATGTTGATGTTGTGGGTTGTAAATGCTTCTTTAATAATTGTGTTCTGACTGTGTTTGTAATTTATATTCCTCCAGATGTTAATGCAAATAAATTTCAGCTTTTTTCGATTTATTGGAAGAATATTTTTGTGGCAATTCTGGTAAGGTAATCATCTTAGGAGATTTTAACATACCATATTTTAATAACTCTATTTTTGTCAATGATCCTAAGAGTAACACTATGTACTCATTTTTGAATTTTGCTAATCTGAAGCAATACAATAGTATTCCAAACGCAAATAACCGATATTTAGATTTAGTAATTGCAAATATTATGTGTTATGTTAATAAAGAGGAGCAATCACTGATAAAAGAAGACAAACATCATCCATCTTTAAACGTATCTTTACACATGACTAATCAAAACTTACCAAATTTTACATGTAATGTTGCCAAGAAAGGATATAACTTCAAAAACGCTGATTATTTAAACTTATATAATGCTTTGTTTAAGTGTGATTGGTCTTTTTATATAATTATACAAATGTTAATGAAGCATGTAACGCATTTTATAATGTAGTATATTCTTTATTAGATCAATATGTACCTGTATATCGATCTTCTAGACTTAAATATCCAATATGGTTTAATCGTAAACTAATCGAATATATCCGACTAAAAGATAAATATTATCGTACATACAAACGGAATAAACTAGATGCTGATTATGAAATCTATAAACGTCTCAGAGCTTTAGTTAAATCTGAAATTGTCATTGCATACAATAATTATCTTCGAAGTGTTGAGCAATCTATTAGGAGCGATGTTAAATATTTTTGGAGTTTTGTTAACGCTAAAAAGGGAAAAGTAGAATTCCTGGCTTTATCCGTGACGGTAATATATCATTTGATGATCCACAATCTATAGTAAACGCGTTTAGTAGATTTTTAGTAGTGTATACAATCAAGATGCATTAGGTAATGTAAGTACTTGTTCTTCTAGCACTATCTCACGATACGGTACTTCTCCAAGCTTTATAATTCAATTTGCAAATGAGAATGATGTTATCGCTTGTATTAAAAATTGAAAAACAAAAAACTGCAGGCCATGATCAACTGCCTTCTTTTTGATTAAAGATTGTAGTAGTGTCTTTGCTAAACCATTAGCCACATTAATTAATCTCTCATTAAAAACAAGTACATTTCCTGAAGTATGGAAAATAGCACGAATTTGTCCAGTCCTAAAATCAGGTGATCCATGTTTGATTACAAATTATAGACCGATTAGTATATTAAATAATTTTGCTAAAGTTTTTGAGGTATTTCTTTATCGGAATATTTACTCAAGTGTGAAATGTCGTATATCGACTACGCAACATGGCTTTATGGAAGGCAGATCTACGATTTCGAATTTAGCATATTTTAGTCAATACATCTCTACGCATCTTGACCATAATACTCAAGTTGATGTTATATATACAGATATATCAAAAGCATTTGATCGTATTAACCATAAACTTTTGATTAATAAATTGCACACTTTTGGTTTTTGTGACTCATTAATTTTTTTACTCACTTCTTATTTAAGTAATCGTCAACAGTATGTGTCATACAATAATGTTAAATCAGACTCATTCATTGTACCCTCAGGGGTACCACAAGGATCAAACTTGGGCCCTCTTCTTTTTCTACTATTCATCAATGACATTACTAATTCCATTTCTTGCGAAAAACTATTGTTTGCTGATGATTTAAAAATATTTCGTTCTATATCTTGTCCAAATGATTGTTTAGATTTGCAGTTACAATTTAATGAGCTTCAGCTGTGGTGTAACCTTAATTCTCTCGAATTAAAAATTGAAAAGTGTTCAGTTATGTCATACAGTAGGAAACAACATCTTACTAATTTTCAGTACAGAATAAATAATGTAGACTTAAAGAGAGTAGTATTGTTAAAGGATTTGGGTATCTGGTTTGATTCCAAGTTATCGTTTGTTTCTCATATTGAAAAAACTCTAGATGCGTCGCTTAAATTATTGGGTTTTGTTATTAGAAATTCAAAATCTTTTGCCAACATTGATATAATTAAGTTATTGTTTTTTTCGTTGGTTAGATCTAAACTAGAATATGGTTCTTTAATTTGGTACCCATTGTATGAAACACATAAAACTAATCTTGAAAATATACAAAGAAGATTCTTAAAGTTTTTATTTTATAAAATTCATGGTTCTTATCCAGATAGAGGTTACAGTCAATACATGCTCTTAGAGGAAATGAAAGTACAGTCGTTAGAAGTGCGTCGAAAAATAACAAGCGTGAAATTCTTACATGGCTTACTCCATAATTTAATCGATTGTCCTGAATTACTTAAATTAATAAATTTTTATGTGCCTCAACAACTAACAAGACACTCCAATTTATTTTACACCCCTTCTGCACGCACCAACATTATGTGCAAGTCTCCAATTTTCATTATGTGTTATAACTATAACTCTATTGATAATGATGTAGACATAGTATCACTTAATGTAAGAGATTTAGGTTCTTATTTTCAAAATACTTAGAAGTAGTTTTATATGTTATATTTAGTTTTACCTTTAATTTTTTCAAATTGTTTGTATTAAAGTATAAATTTAAGTTTAAGATATTGTCCTATAAGTGGGTAATTTAACCTGTTGGGCGATTATTCAAATAAATAAATAAATAAATGTAGCTCAAGAAAAATATTGGAAGTGGACATTAGGATTAGAAAGAGAAAAACCGGGATACATAATGGAGGAGGAAGCCAAGATGGAAAGATGGAAGAAGGACAATGAGAGACGAGAAGAAGGTTAAAAGCAAGAGAGAGAAAGAGGTTTTAAATAAAGTTGAAAAGATATAGAAATGCAGAGAGTAAAATATGGAGAAGAGGAAAGGAAGTTATATTATGAAAGAAGGGGTACGCAAGAGAAGAGATAACAAGAATAAAAAGAGAAGGGAGATCAGTAGAAGCAGAGACAGTAAGAAGGGATGTAGATTCCTAGGCACAGGAAAGAGCGGGAAGAATAGAAGAAGGGAAGTACAATGGGAAATATTGGAAGATAAGGACAGAGGAAAACCAAAATATATAACTAGAGGAAGTAGATTAAGAGAAAAAAGAATTATAGCAAGGTTTAGGGTAGGAAATGAGGAAGGGGAAAATAAATATTGGTTAAAAGACGAAGATAAAAAATGTAGAATCTGTTGAGAAGGGTGGGAGAATTAGAACATAGATCTTCAAACCGTTGACCAAATTAGAATTTTTTATAAAAAGATGGTCAACGCCCGGAAGAATCTCCCACGTAGGGTGCAAAACATCGCCTCTATCATAACTAGAGTTTCTTTATTTCACATATTCGCTGCACCTTCGATTCCAAGGACCTTACTTCGCTGCCGGGACGCAATTTTTATTGGTTTAAGGAAAGAAAAAATTACATCAATAAACAATGCACTTATTTCGTTTGTAGAGGAAATGCCAGATACGAGGATGTATTGATATCTAGTTAGCCTAGACCAGTTTCTTGCATTAACAAAATATTGCGTTACCATAGCAACGAACAATAATTTATTAGAAGTGTCAGTGTAAAGTTTGACGTCAAAAAAGTAAATGAAAAAGATGTCCACCGAAATTGTGAAAATCGAAAAATTGGAGTATCGAGCCATCATCAAGTACCTGTATTTAAAAGGGTTAAGAGGTAAGCAGATTTACGAAGATATGCTTAATACCCTTGGTGATCAATGTCCTTCGTATGCGACCGTCAAAATTGGAATGCAAGCTTCAAAAGAGGTAAATTTTCCATTGAAGATGATGACCGATCGGGAAGGCCAGTTTCTCTGTCAGTCCCCAGTTCATGACATGATTTTATCAGACCGTCGAATTGGGCTAAAACGGATATCTGAAGCACTGGATATTTCATACGAACGCGTTCACCATATGGTTCACGTCAATTTGGCCATGAAAAATATTGCTGCAAAATGGATCCCCAAATGTTTGAATGTTGACCAAAAGCGTGCAAGGGTAGAAGCATCGCGTTCGATCTGTGCTCGATTTGAAAACGATGTAGACTTCTTAAACCGAATTGTTACTATGGATGAGACTTGGGTACATTTCTACGATCCAGAAACAAAGCAACAATCGATGGAATGGCGACACTCTGGTTCTCCAAGACCTAAGAAGTTTCGTGTCCAAAAATCTGCTGGAAAAGTTCTTGCTTCAGTTTTTTGGGATTGCCATGGAGTATGATTGATTTTTCGGATAAGGGTAGAACAATAACAGGAGATTACTATTCGACATTACTGACCACTCTACGGAAAATATAAAAGAGAAAAGACGCGGAAAGCTATCCAAAGGTGTTTTGTTTTTGCAGGACAACGCCCCTGCACACAAATCTCATGTTGCCATGCAAAAATTCGTGATTTAGGGTTTGAATTACTAGAACACCCCCTTATTCACCCGATTTGGCTCCGTCCGACTATCACCTCTTTCCTCAACTGAAAAAAAGTTTAAAAGGTCGTACATTTTCTTCCAACAAGGAGGTAATAGAAGCTGTGGAGGTCTGGTTTGCAGAGCAAGAAGAAACATTTTTTTGAAAGGTCTAGAGACGTTGCAGGTTCGCTGTAATAAATGTATCCAATTAAGAGGAGAATATGTTGAGTAATAAAATATTTTGGCATTGAAATTTTGTTTGGTTATATAGTAGGCTAAGAATTTTTCAATATATCCTCGTATTAAGGTAAATCCAGCATCTGAGAATATCATCAACCACGACAGTGTTAGAGGAAACTTATTTAGAACAATTTATGTAAATACTTATATTAACTAATGTTTAACTTGTAACAATTAATAATTTATCTTAACAATAATTAATTTTCTGAATGTAACAATTTTTTTTAATTTCATAACGAATGCGATATATTTCTTCTTCTCATGTTATCCGAAGAGCATGAATTTCTTTTGATTTTATTTTTTTCTTTTACACCTCGGCCACAGGTTGCAGATATACACCAGATGAATTTGGAAAAGAGCTGTAAAATACATTTTATACAGTACGGACGTAAATAGTCCACACCCCTTTCTAAATGTGAAACGGTTTAAGATATCGATTTGAAATTTGGAGGTCTGTAATAAAGCCTTGGCAGGGGTGACAATAAAAACTTCAAATTCGGGGGATGAAATGAAGACCTTCCAAACGAGGTATCACTCAACTCCTCTTTCTATTAAAAAAATTCAAGATTACACCCAGCTGCCATCTTGAAACTTAGAGATGTCAATATCTTAAACCGTTTCAAATTTAGAAGGGGGGGCTATTTACGTCCGCACTGTATATGAGAAAACCATAATTTACACACTCAATCACAGGTGGCGCAGATGGAATATTAGATGCATATTGTATTGAGAGGATCTATATAAAAGTTTAATAATTCTCAGAAAAATACAGTTTTGATACATACGCGATGGGTAACACACTCCCATCTGAACCATAACAACTAACCTTTTCAATGAAGTCATGTGAAATTATATCTCTAATAGCATAATCAATATCATCAGGTTTCGAGGGTCCTAGTCCACCTCCTGTATTATGTAAAGATTTTTTGTAAATAGAATAGTTTTCTTTGACGTTATTTTCATTCGTCGCCACTGTTCTTTAATGCGACGTAGTTCCCTATTTTTTCCGTTATATAAAAATGGTTGTTTAACAATTTTTCATGCCTCAGTTTTTTCATTGATGGGTTTTCCATCAACTTTTAATCACTTGCCCTAGTTCTTTCACAATTTTAATTAGAAGCAACAGTTTGAACTCCGGTTTCTCTTATTGTCCTATTTTTTGTAATTTAATAGTTAATGTATTTATTTATTTAATCTCCAGAAGATCAGTATAAACCTGTATAAACATGCCAACCCTTACCCACCCTAGTATTCACATGTAATAATATTAATTAAGTGTGTACATTTTTTCCTAATTATCCGGGAGGGTCTTGATGACCAGGTCCGGAAACCAAAGTGGTGACTCTCAGGAACAACATGTTTTTCTTGTTGACCATGGAGTACTGTAAGGTACTGATCACCTTCCATATTTTATATTTGCACCAAAAACCCCTAAAAAACACACACGAAAAAAATTAACATAGCAATTTTGGTTTTGTAATTTAGTCAGATTAAAAATAATTTTTTGGCAGAACAAATTTAAATCTTTGTCCTTCTATAGACTCAGCCAATATAGATGCTAAGCCAAAGCCAAGTATATGGTTGGACTTAGAATGGAGTATAGGGTATTAAATAACCTGGTCCGGTCCGATATGACGGAGGTTTCATATAGTTATGATCTAAAGTCGAATTTGTTAATACATCTCTAGTAACGAACTATGGATAGTTAACGTTAGTCACAATTTAAACTGCAACTAAGGGCCAGTTCCACAAAGTTTGGTTAAATGTTATTTGTATCCAACGAATAAACATAGCAACAATTGCTTTTAATCAATGGCTAAATTTAATCAAGCTTGGTGCAACTGACCTTTAGTAACAACAATTTAATTTGTTTCTAATTGTTCGATTATGAATACGACTGTAGAGTCAGGAATTTTGCTGTGCAAAATTAAGGAAGAAAAAAAAATATATCAATTAAAACTCCAATATGAGAAGGAATTGTTTGAAATAAAAAAAATCATTTGTTAGAGTTGCAAAAATTCGAATTGAAAAAAAGGAAACGAAGGCCAAACTACTATTTGCCGGGTTCGTCTTTGGTCCGTAGTATAAACATTTTCCGCATTATCCTGCGGATGTAAAATTGGGCAAGCATAGATATCCGCTATCTCCCACTAGACAACCGTCCAAAATTCCCGTGACATATTGCATATGCTTCCAGTATGATGTGGTAAGATTTCACAACTCCACAATATTTATTTAAAACTTAATTTTTTATTCTAAAATTTTCAATATGTAAGTCTTTTGTAAGTTTTATTTTAAAATAACTTGTGCACATCTTCCAAAGAAGATAGGTGAGTAAGACCGATAACAATAGGAAAACTTTATAGGAGACTTGTCGCCAAAATGGGTTGCAAAGTTTATGCAAGTGGTATTGAATAATACCTACGTCCATAGCAACTAGGGTTTAGAACTGGAGGAAGTTTTGATGCTGGCGTACATACCGTGAGGTCGTTTCTGAACATAAACAAATTATCAACCAAAGTGCTTCTAAAGTTCGACTACAAAAATGCTTTCAACGCCTTGCAAAGAGACGTTATGAAAAAAGCAACACACCGAAGTTGTAGCCAATCCTCTACCAATGCTACCGTCAGCCCACTATTCTTACCTAAGGATCGTTAAAAATTATTTCACAAATCGTAACACAACAAAAAGATCCTTGCAGGCGTTTAGGTTTATTTATTCACCCACTCGTGGAGTCGTTCAAGTCAGAAATGAATGTCTTCTACCTAGACGATGGAACCCTGAGCGATGATTCACAAACAGTAATACAGGATTTTACTCGGCTAGTCAAATATGAGGCTAGCAGCTGAAACTTGAGACTAACCCTTGTTAATGCGAAATCTACTTTTGCTCAGCAGGAGATCAGGCTGTCTACGTCAAGTTTAATCACACATCCCCAGGAATCAAAGTGATAAACAAAGTAAACCTGAAATTATAAAGATCCCCTTTAACTAATGAGTCAATACCAGTTCCCAGTTTCCTCCGGACAGTTTCAACTTGGAAATTAGGTGTATTTTAACCAAATGGGACGAAAACCTTTTTCCTTTAATCTCGAACATTTTTTACGTCGCTTGCTACGCAGAAGCCAAATCATTCTGTTCGGAGTCTCTCCATAATCGCTGCTATCCAGCGTAACTAGGACAAAAGGATGTAATATCAAATCATCTCTTTTGAAACTAAAGAGAGTGTTGCTAGATATAACGCTGCTTGTGCCAAAAAATCAAGTTTCTCAATAAATGGTATTCCATCAAGGCTTTTTGGAACAATATTTGATGATAATACTCTCTAAATCGCAGTCTCATTGATACTTGGATCTGAGCTATGTATTCCTCATCATTGTTAATGAAGATCTATGGCTGATGAAACTTGACAAACATCGTCTTACCTGCCATAAAGGAGTTGGAGTTGAAATAGAATAGTAGGACAAGTATGGGGGTTAGGGAAAAGGATATTTGGTAAAGATATAGAGAAAAGGAGATGAATGTTTGAAAATTTGGTAAGAAGTGTGGTACTGCATGGAGCGGAGATTTGGGGTTGGAGGGAATGGCAAGAGCTGGAGAAGATACAGGAGAAATACTGGAGGTAGACGTTAGGACTAGAGAAAGAGACACCGGGGTATATAGTGGAAGAAGAGCTAGAAATAGAAAAAATAAGGATACAAACAGGAAAAATTGCAGTAAGGTATGAAGAAAAAATGGGAAGTAGGAAGGAAAATGAAATACTTTATGAAGTTTGGAAAGAGATCGAGGCACAGAAGGTAAAATATGGGGAAGAAGAAAGAAGAAAATACTATAAAAGAGTGGGATACGCAAGAGAAGAGATAAAGAGATTAAGAAAGGGGGAGAAAAGATGGAAAAGGAAATAATTGCAAAAGATAAAGATACTCAGAAGCAGGAAGAAGGGCAAAAATAAAGGAAGGAAAATATAACGAGAAATACATAAAAATAATGACAGACAAGACACCAAGGTACATAACAGAAGGAAAAGGAATGAATGAAATAAGAATGATTGCAAAGTTCAGAATGGGTAATGAAGAAAATGAAAATAAATATTGGATGAGTGATGAGGAGAGAGTATGCAGGTTGTGTGGGGATGAATGGGAAAATATAATACATATAAAATAGGAATACAGGGAAACAAGACATGAGGAAAAGGAATGGAAGTTACTACTAGGAGAGAAAGGGGAAGGAAAACAATGGATGAGGGAAGTGTTGGAGAGGAGGAGAGGGATGGAGGAGAGAGAAAGAAAAAAATACTGAAAGTTTAGAGAAGAGAGAGATGGAAGGTTGAAGAAGGAAACAGGGATTAGTTGAATTATAATTTAATGAAATATTATGTCGTTTTTTATTATTTTTTTTTGATATTGTAAAGGAAAAACTGAATCTTTTGTTATAAAAAATTTTTTAAGACAAAATAAATATTGAATTAAAACTGCTGCGTAACGAGGCGCCACCTGCTAGGTAACAGAGAGAAATAAAACCAACCAACAGGAATCCAATAGTTATAATACTTAAGGTCTACTACGCTACAACGAACACAAATCAAAGAGACAAAAGACATATAAATATAACAAATACAATTTAAAATATTTAAAGAATCTGGGAGAAATGAGAGATTCTGTCGCATGAAACTTGCGTGCATTAGCAACAACCAATTAGTTAGAGTTCGCGTTCAACTATGTCACAATTCAGTTAAGTTTTCGTTTACTAACCCCAAATTAAAAGTAGCGAACTAATTTAAAATTGATGATTAAGGAAACTCGTACACACGTCACTTACACACAGTGACTTAAAAACTAGTATTACACTCGTTCCAATACGGAATGTAGCTCCCGCCAATCCAAAAGGCCTTTTGTTTTAGCTTACCCCACATTAATGACAGAGCCCCAACTCTGAGGAAGTTAGTGCCAACAACACCGAGCGTCGGTGGATGGAGACCACCCCGAATAACAATTTACTTAAGCGCTAGGGATACAACCGCTTGATGTCACGTGTACTTCAGTTTCAAACGCATGCAAAATAAAAAGATTCCTTAAAACAATTACTTAGCTGTGTACTGACGCATGTAGTTTTGATAAGGAAGGTCCTTGCTAACAAGGGCCAGTTGACAGCTGCTAGAAGATCAGTAGGATTGCTCTGAGGAGGAGAAGACGACACAGCTCTGGAAGCAGATCGTTGCTTTCTTAATAGCAGGAACGCCGCGTGCGCGACCCACAACCGCTGGAGTATAATCGGCCGTGCAGTTCCGAAGTCGGCGACAGCGTAATAACAGGCACGTTTTGTGTAACGAAGGATTCTCAATTACTCGTTTCAGCGCCCCCATGAGTTATTCAGACAGAAAAATATATGTAAAGGATGAGGTCAAGACATGTGCTAAAGCATACATCGTAATTAGCAATTAACAAAACCAGTAAACTAACCAAAGAAAAAGCAAAGAAAACCACTTACGGCGAAAATCGGTCAATTTTATATTTTCACACTAATGTATCGTGCAATTATTAAAGCCACATTAAAATTTTACATGTACTTTTTAGCTTCGTGAAGCACCGTCAATCACCCAAAAGGAAGAGAGAGTCCCAAAAACACTCTTTAATAAATGACCTACTTAAAAGAACATCAAAATCAGCTGAGGTACCTTCATGTATTGAGCCCAGTAGAGTCTGAAGAAAAGATGGAAAGCGTCTAGACGGTATATTACTTATTCCATGGTTTGCAGGTCGAGCTCTTATTTGGGATGCTACAATTAGCCCATCTTCGCCCCCTCCTATAAAAACATCGCATAGCTAAATTAGGCTCAACGCAAAAAAATGAAAAGTACCGCGAGCTGCTCGTCGACTATGTGCGTGGTGCGAAGCTGTCAACCTGCTTGGTGACCGTATAAAATCTATATCAGGGGAACTTATAATAATTATGATTCATTTTTCAGATATTTTCCCTTTTATTAAAAAATAAAATCTAAATGTCACTGTCATTCAGGTAAAGATGAGAAAACAGTTTTGGAACAAAAAATATTTTGACAAAATCTTGATTGAATAAAAAACAATTTAAATATTCAAACATGTATTTGAATTTTATTTACTTATCCGACAGAGTTTGTAGTTATTTGTCCATTTAACCACCGGATAATTACATCTGGGACAATACATCACATAAGGACCAAACATTGCATCATAATCTTCTTCGAAATCGCTATCTTGTTGGGTGTATTCCTGATTGAAAGGACATACGGCAACAGTAGTAGAACATGTAGGGTACAACTTGAACGTAAAAGGATTATAAGCAGACAGACATACTTTTTGCTTCAAAACTGCGTTACATTTACAAATCGGACACGCACCACAACACTTCACTTTATTTTTCGTAGGTTTCAAACATGCTTTTCGAGGCTCACACTGTCTTCGTACTGGTTGTAAACACGGTTTGCAGGGTTTAGGTTTGCATGAAGGAATAGTTGTGCACATATGACTGTATGGATAACACCAAACCCACATCGCACATTTCAACGATTTTATTTATTTGAACGCATTTTTATCGTTTAAAGGTTAAATTTCTGAGAAATATTATGATAAATCTTAATTTCGACAACCACATTTTGGTTTATAAATCAGAACGGACTGAAAATTTATTGGAAATAAAATGTCAAATACGTGTACGCGCTTGATATTTAATTAAGAAATTGTTTTCTTATTCTATTTCCACAGTTACAACAAAATTTTAGAATTTTATATCTGACATCATTGTAATAATATTTATTTATCTTATCTTACTTATTTTTTAACAATTAAATTAAACCGAAGTCAGAAATCTCTGTTCAAAGTTGTACAGTTTACTGTTTTAAATACGAAACAGGATTGTAGGCGAAAGACAGATTTTAGATCATTCAGAGATGAATTTTATAACAAAGCCAAATTTCCAATAATGTTAACTAGAATATTCAATAGTGTGCAGTTAGTACTAAGTGCACTCAAACATATGCAATTGCATATTTAATAAATTCCTAATTATATTGACTAGTGGTAGAATAAGAATAAGAACAGAGAAAACACTAAACACAAAAATAATAAAAGGAAAAAACGAAGAAATTATAACAGAAGAAAAAAATAATGGAAAGATGGAAAGATGGAAAGAACACTTTGAAGAATTACTAAATGATCCACAAAAGGAAAAAGATATTGAAAATGTCGAAATAGCAAAAGAGACGGAGGAACAAGAGATAAGGATGGAAGAACTTGAAGAAGTAATAAAAGATCTAAAATACGGGAAAGCGGCTGGGTGCGACAGAATAACGGCGGAAATGATGAAGAGTATAGAACAAAAAGGCAGAGAAACACTACTAAGTATTTACAACAAAGTGTGGATAGATAAAGAAGTACCAAAAGATTGGACGACAGCGTTAATAGTACCAATTCACAAAAAGGAGATAAAAAGAGTGTAATAATTATAGAAGAGTAACACTTCTAAGTATATGTATGAAAATTTTAGAAAAAAATAATAGAAAAAAGGATTAGAATGGTAACTGAAGAGACAATGGAAGAAGAACAAAGTGGATTCAGAAGAGGAAGAAGCGCACAGGACCACATATTCACAATAAAACAAATAACAGAGAAAGAAGAAAAGAAAAAAGGATGATATATTTGGCATTTTGGATCTAGAGAAAGCGTTTGATGCGGTACCCAGAAGCACAATGTGGAGGCTGCTAAAAGAAAGACAAGTAAGCACGAAGCTTATAAAAATGATCCAAATTATTTACGAAAGTGGCCAAAACGCAATTGTGAGAGAAGTCCACTGCTGTTTATAATATTTATGGACGAAATAATTAAAAAGTGTAAGAAAAAAGTGAATAAGATGACAATTAGGTATTTAAAAATGCAAAGAGTCAAGGTATCGAAGGGAATATACGCGGATGACGTCGTATTGATAGCGAAAAGTGAAAAAGATTTACAAATAAATTTAAACAGTTGGAATTTAGTACTGAAAGAGAATAGAATGAAAATTAATAAATGTAAAACAAAGGTAATGACAATAGGAGAAGAAAAAGTAAACATGAAAATTGAGATTGAAGGAGAAAGAATTGAACAAGTAAATAACTTCCAATATTTAGGAGAAGTATTGGACGAAAAAGGAACTGAGGAAGCAAATGTCAACAACCGAATTAAGAAGGCAAATGGACTGTTCTATGCATTAAAAATAATTTTCTGAGTAAGAGGGAAGTTTCAGTGGAAACAAAAACAAAAATATTCAAATCGATTTTTAGACCAATATTAACGTATGGTAGCGAGTCGTGGGTATTGACAGAGCAGCAGAAAAGTAAGATTCAAGTAGTCGAAATGAGGTACCTAAGAAAAAATTAAAAGGTATTACAAGAAGAGATAGACTAAGAAACATAGACATAAGAAAGGAACTGGAAGTAGAAAGTACAATAGAATTTATAGAGAAGAAGAAACTGTCGTGGTGGGGTGACCTTGTATGAATAAACGAAGAAATACCAGTAAAGCAGACATGGAACACAAGAATAATGAAAAACAAAAATGAGGAAGACCAAGAAAAACATGGAAAGAAGCAGAAAAGATGACATGCAATAAAAAAAAATGAAAGAAATTTGTAAATTTAAATATGTAATTATATTAAATGTAATATTTATATCCTACACCAAAAGGTAAAAGGATAATCTGATTATATATATATACAGACGAGTGGTACAAAATATCTCTAAACAAGGCAATAGGATTTGAGAGAACATAGCGACATCTTGATCCAAGAAAAACAAGAAATTGAAAGATGTAACAAATATATAAGACAGAACAAAACCCTTTCTCTAAAAGTACATAGGAAAAGGCTTTAAAGTATGACAAAGGAGATCATCAGAAGAACGCAAACGCATGTAGTTTCTTCTCCAATTGCTTTCAAATTTCAGAAACGGTTGCATAAAATTCACCCAAAAAAAGATTTGTACTACACGTCTTCTATCAAAATACTGACAAATATGCTTCCATGTTACCTGAACAGTCAGAGTTGTCAAAAAAATAATGTGAAATAACAACTACTTTAATATTGTTTCAAATTCAACAATAAAAGTCAATAAATCTCAACGTCCTTAAAGTTAGCAGATCAACAATTTTGTACATTAAAAATTAAGTGTTAATTAATTGCTAATTAAGTACCTCAATTACTATTTAATTCCTGCAACAGTTCTGGGGATATTTAATGATCTGCTACCTTAAAAAAAAGTTAGCAGACCAAGTATCTAAAAAGTGTTAGAGATTGAATAAAATGCCTAAATTGATCGAAAAATTAAGTGCTATTTAAGTGCTTTATGTTCGCTAACTTAGAAGCACTCAAAAAATTTTTTTTCTAAATAACTTATGGATCTGCAATCTTTGGCGCTAAAACCACCTTGGATAACTAAAATCAAACTTGAACAAATCTATAGATTTAAGTGCTTCATGTTCACTATCTTAGCAATACTCGTAGCTTTTTTTTTCTAAATAACTCATTGATCTGCTGTCTTTGGCAGACCAAATATTAAAAAATCTAGGACAAATTAAAATCAAAGTCTAGGGTATGTTTAGATTTAAGTGCTATTTAAGTGCTTTACGCTATCTCAGAAGCACTCAAAAAACTTTTTTTCTAAATAACTCATTGATCTGATATCATTCACCGCCTTGACTTCCTGAATAAAATAAGCCATCAACCATCAAAATCGGTTAAGTAGTTTTAAGATTTGACCTCACCTCTTCAAGAAGAACAAATCATTTAAAGAAAAACTTATAGGAGGAAATATTTACCTATTAAAATGCAAATACTTTTATTTGTAGATATTCCCAACCAGTGGGACTTCTTTGTATGAGTGCTACTGGTTTTTGGCGACACTAGTCAAAACGTCGGCAAAAGAGTAGACATGGTGTTTTAATCATCCCTCACCAGTACTACTCCTACAAAGAAGTCCCACTAGTTGGGAATATCTACAAATACATATATCTAATTACCTAATAATTTCACAAAGTTGTGATGATAGACTCTTATTTGGTTTCGGGTGATGCATATTGCTTGACTACCCGTCATCATTATGGTTTAATCTATTTACGATTTACTTAAAATAGGCCTTCACAGGCAAGTATTTATTAATTGAAGTAGCTACCCATAAATAAAAAAGTATTAATTCTATTTAAGAGGATTTGTTTCCTCCAAAAATTGAGTTGAACATAGTTACAGGACATCCAGCATAGTGACATTAAAGTATACTTTACAAAGTCGGCAGCGAAAGTAGCCAAAAAATACGTAACCGTTGTGAGTTAACAATAAAAAAGTTAAAGAAAAGTAGGTGATGCTTTTGACTGGTCCTCTAATCTACCTACTGAACAAGAGCTTTTCAACTGAATTTTTTTCATCTGAACTAAAAATGGCAATAATAATACCGATTTCAAAAAAAGTGGTCGACACCTACAAACTTATAAAGTAGCTATTTTACCTGTTTTTTCAAAACTATGGAAAAGGGCAAAAAAGACCAAAATAGTACAATTTTTAGAAAACAAAACCTCTTTCATAAGAATCAGCACGGATACAGACATCAAAAGTCAACTACATCAGCCGTCTTACAACTAGTTAAGACTGTAGCGTCCTGGAAAAGATTTACTGGAATGGTCTTGTGCGATTTGTCGGAAGCTATTGACACAGTGCTACATGATATCTTACTAGAAAAGGCTGAATTTTATAGAAGCAGGAGAATACCACACACTCTTCTTAAAAGCTCCCTTTCTGATAGATATCAAGTAGTATGCTGAAATGGGGGTGTTTCCGATAAAATGTTAGTGAAGTCAGGAGTATCTCAAGGATTGATTCTTGGCCCCGTTATGTTTCTACTATTCATAAACCACCTACCTTATCAAACTGATGAAACCTGTTTGCTCTATGCTAACGATACACACTTTCTATTAAACAGGAAAGTAAAAAAAACAATAAAAAAGCGCAATGATGTCTTTAAAATGAGCACTGACTGGTTTAATACAAATCGCCTAGTAGTAAACAAACAAAAAACACAATCTGTAGAGTTTTCATCAAGATCTTACAGCAACTTAACCGTCAAGTTCCTAGGTATAACCTTGGATCTACGACTAAACTGGTTGGAACACGTCAAAGCAGTAACTCTAAAACTTGTGACTGCAATGTTTACAATTAGAAGAATTAAGGGATAGCTACGTACCACTGTGCGTTGACAAAATACTACGCCCGCCCCATTCAACTCGATCGCTACTTACGGGATACTAGTCTGGGGGGTAACAACTATTTCAAAAAAATTGTCGCCTTGCAGAATAATAATAATATGATTTATTGTCCAACAGCTACAAAGCCAATTACAGGACAACAATAAATAATTCAGTTTTATATATACATATGTTATTAGGAAATAGCAAAATATTAATAATAGTAATAAAAGTAAAGAAACTAAAGCTATGTTACTAAAAATTGCAAAATAAATAAATAAATAAATCACTTAACAAAATGATAATAATGATAATAATAACGAAAAACTAAAATTATATATTATGTGTAATAGTTGATTGTTCAAAAGTAATTAAATAATATTCATTGTATGCCTCTAATAGAGTTTTAAGGTTACAATGGAAAATATCAGTATTGCAACAAATATCATTATAATAACCGCACATTGCCATGACTGGGGATTTTTAAATGTATTGGTTTTAGCAAATTGAGTATAAAAAGTATAATCATTTCTGGTGTTCTTCATGGATGCGTAAAATTCAATTTACCTAGTATAAAAGGACAATCAATTGCATTATGTAATAATTTATACAACACAGACAAACCAATCCTACGTCTTCTTAGGTCAAGAGATAACAAATCAAATTTTCTAAGTAGTTGTTGATGACAAAATCCTCTTTCAGGATAAAATTTATATTTTTATACCAGAGATATTTTAAAAACTTTCTTTGAACTCTCTCAATTTTAATTTTGAGGTGATCATAATAAGGCATCCAAATTATTGCACCGTATTCGAGACGACTTCTGACTAAAGAAAAGTATAACGTTTTCAGTGTGTCAATGTTAGAAAATTGGTTGCAAATTCGAATCATAAATCCAAGCATTTTAGTTGCAGAAGAAACTGTGTTTGATACATTGATATTAAAAGCAATTCACTGTCAAAATAAATGCCAAGGTCTTTGGTTTCATAACAACGAGAAACAATACGATCATCAATTGTATAGTTATGCAATAAAGGCTTAAGTTTTCTAGAGAACGTCATTATTTTGCACTTTTCGATGTTTAAGTTGAGTCTGTTTAACTTGCACCATTTTGAGATAGCATTTATATCATATTGTAATTTAATACAATCAATAACAGATTTAACAGTAGTAAAAACTTTTACATCATCTGCATACATTAAGGCTTCACAATCAATTCTATCACAAAGGTCATTTATAAACAACAAAAATAAGAGAGGACCCAGGTTTGAGCCTTGTGGTACACCAGATTTTGCTAAAAACTTTTAGATATGAAGTCATTATATACCACGTATTGTAAGCGATCTTGGAGGTATGATGAAAGAAATGAAATTATTGAGCTGCAAAAACCATACAGTCTTAATTTTTCTAGTAATATCCCATGGTCAATGCAGTCAAAGGCCTTGGAAAAATCGGTGTAGATAACATCCACCTGCCCGTGGTTATCTAGTGCCTCAGCCGTAAAATGAGTAAAACAACACAGGTTAGTAAGTGTAGAGCGTTTGTCCACAAAACCATGTTGATGCGGTGATATAAAATATTTAATTTGATAATATATTTGGTTACACATGCAACTTTCGAACACTTTAGCAAGGTTAGACAATATGGATATAGGTCTATAATTAGTTATTTTAGCAGGGTCTCCCTTTTTGAGCACAGGACATATTCTACTAGTTTTCCAAGTTGTAGGAAAGGTACTCGTTTTAGACCCAGATTAAAAATGATAAATAATGGTTCAACAAATATCTGACGACAATCTCTGTTAACACTTTTATTAATTATATTGGGAATGTTAAAATCACTTAAGATTATTAAATGCTCCTTGTTTAAATAATACTGTACAAAAATATTCAAAAATGTTTCCAAGTCTGTAATTGACGGAGTACGTGGAATGTAGACAACAAATACATACAACGTTAAATATAAATAATTACAACGGCAACCTATTATTTCAAATGATGGTAGGAGCTGTAAGAGTACGGACAAATCTAGAACATCAGCTGGAATTTTATTCTTAAGCGCTAGAAGAACACCCCCTCCTGTAGATGCACTAGTGGTCTCAAAGTCACGATCGTTACGGTAAACATTATATGTTTCTATATAAAATTATTCAGAACTACTAATATCTTTTGAAAGCCATGTCTCGGTTAAAGAGATAATATCATATTCGCAGTCGCTTACGTTAGATGCAAATTCAAAACACTTTCCACGAATACTACGCACATTTTGATAATAACATTTAATGTTGCTGTTGGAGTTGCTTAGTTTTTTTTGTATAATAGTCGGCAATCCTCTTATATATTTAATAAACAAATTTTGTTCACCTTTTGATTTTCTAATGTTTAATTATTCCACAACATCTTTATATTTTTTTCGCTGCATAGATGTTTCATCCAAACTAAGTCGTATGTTGGGAAAATTATTTCTAGTTTACTCTCCTATTTTTGATTAGGTAAATGGCGTCGTTTTTGAATTTAATTGAACTTTTAGCGGTCTAATCTTGTTTGTTGAATTTCCAATACGATACGCTTTAACATTATTCACGTTAAGGTCCGGGTGTATACTTTAAATATATCAATTGCTTTATCAATGTCATTGCATTCTTCGCCGGGTTGCAAATTGTAAATAATTATATTATTTGCCCTTCTCTGTCTATCGTTAATTTCGCTAATTATAAATTCTGAATCATATTGTTGTGAATTAGAAGTAACATTTTTAATTTGAGTTTTAGGTCTTCAACGGTACGTGAAAGTTGATTAATAACTTCCATTTATTGAGGAATTAACTTGCAACCAGAACAATTATCACTCTTTTTATCATTTTCAGTTATTGCATGCCCATTTAAAATTAGGTACAGTATTAAAAATATCAAACTGTTGTTTAGATATATTGACACATTTGGAGTGATAATACTGATAGCAAAAGTCACACTTCAAACCTTGAAATTTTTGATTTATTGCTTGAGTACAACTTACGCAAATATTCGACATTATCAAAGACTGCAACCCAATTTTAAACCAACCGATACACACAACGTTTCAACAGTATAGGCAACAATAAGGCAATTAGAGCACTCACGTGCATGAATAATGTAGAAAGCTGTAAGGAAGTAAGTATTTGAAACAAACAAGATACTAACAATAACTTCTGTGTACATATTCATATGCTGTAACTTTCTTCACAACAACCTGGACTTGTTTAAACTCCACAGCGACACCCATGCACACGAGATTCGACAAAAATGTAAGCTACAGCTTCCTTTTAAACCGACAACCCTTTAAGGTTATCTTTATTTTTGGAAATAGGAAAAAGTCACAGGAGCGATGTCTGGCGAATGTGAAGACTGGGTCATTATTACAGAATTTGGCTAAAAATTCATGAAGAAGCAATGAAGTTTGAACAGATGCTCACTACTTGTAGATAGTACTCCTTATTCACCGTTTAACCTCGTGGTAAGTATTAATGCAGTATGCCATTAAAATCAAAGAACACAGTGAACACTGGTCAAGCCTTTTTCAGTTTTGCCAACGCGAAATGTCTTCTCTGGAACCATTCAGCCTTAGTTTCGACGTCACGTCCGTAAACCCATGTTCGTCACTTGTTATAATACGTTTCAGTAATTCTGCGTCGTCGTTTACTTGATTTAGTGATCCCTGAACAACTTCTATTTGCTGATGCTTTTGTTCAAATTGCAATAATTTTGAAACTAATTTTGCTGACACGCGTTTCATACCCTAAAACATTAGAAAAAGTTTCATGGCATAAACCATCATCAGCGACTTCTCTAATGTTGGAAACACTTATGCGGATATCACTACTATTTTTTTCATAACAGCCTTTTGGCACACTTTGTAAACTTAATTTCATTTTTACTTAATACAAATTATTTGAACGAAAATCTCTTTGCTCATAGAAACACGCCTACCCTTAGCGCCTGAAACAGACAAAGTAAACAATGAATACACTTTGATCATACCAACATAATAAAAAAAATAATAATTGTACTCTACAACCCCTCGAAATTAAAAAAACTCCGTTATTTTTGTAACATCTCTACATACATACCAGCCTGGTAAAGGCGATGTGAACACAAATACTAAATATAGTAAAATATATCCAAAAAAAATGGTGTAATCAAATTATATACAGGCTATTTCATTAAGCTTAATACCTTAATAAGACAAGCTCATGAATGAATCTACACCTAGACACATAAAATCGTGGCCCGGTTTGTCTGTGTGTGTGTATGTTCGTCTTCATTCTCCGAAACGGCTGAACCGAGTTTGGAGATCGATACGTCAAATTGTTCAGGAGGTTCAGGCGCTAATCTTAGGCGGGGTCACAAGTTGACCTGACCTTTGACCTTTGACCTCTGACTTGGATTAGTGACCTCACGTCTTTAATTTCAGGTTTGTCTAGATTAGGCCCATTTTCAAATGGGTTTGGTTACTAGTTATCAATATTTGTTCTACAGCTGCTTCAATTTCAGCTCGTGAAATCGAATTTATAGCGTTTTCAATTCGCTTAATCGGGGATCTGGATGACCACGGAAACAAACTACTACTTCCAATTCAACGATCCGGGTAATTAACATTTAACAAATCACGGACCCTTTGTGTGTAGTGCATTCGTCATGTTGACACCACATGATAACCTTAAGTCAATTGGAACATCTTCCAAAAGGATAAATAAGTGATTTTCTAAAAAGTTTAAATATGATTCACTATTTATATGATGTTCAAAAATAAACGGTCTAATAACGTTTACACTCCACCATCCAATGCGGATTAGTTCGTCATCAATCTACACACATAAAATCGTGGCCCGGTTTGTCTGTGTGTGTGTGTATGTATGTTCGTCTTCTCCTCCGAAACGGCTGAACCGATTTCGAGATCAATATGTCAAATTGTTTAGGAGGTCCAGGCGCTGCTCTTAGGCGGGGTCACAAGTTGACCTGACCTTTGACCTCTGACCTGGAGCGATGACCTCACGTCTTTAATTTCAGGTTTGTCTAGATTAGGCCCATTTCAAATAGGTTTGGTTACTAGTAATTCATATTGTCTAAATTTACCTTACGATAACTAGAAAAGTGGCTTCATCAGTCCAAAACAAAGGACATGATTTGAGAATTTTCCTTCACATTTCTCTTAACCAATAGCATGTCATAATCAGCTTCTGACAGAGCCTAGGACCTAAGAATGTAGTTTAAAGTCTTTTAAAATTCAAAACACCGAAACGTGATTTATTCCTACTTTGAAGAACACTTCCCCTCTGCTTAAATTTGGATTTGCTTCCACGCATGCAAGAACGTTAATCGCGCAATCTGCATTCATTGACGGACGTATTTTAAAAGGGACTAGAATGAGTCGTATACTTCCCGTTTGGCTTAATCGGACTGTTAGTTGTTAGATATCTGACAACATATTCATGTGCTGCAATAGAAACATTTTCAAAAAACTGAAAGCCATTTTTGAAGGATCAGCATAAATTTTAAAAATAAGTAACACGAAATTCAAAAAGAATCAAAGCCGAAGTTTTTTTAGCATCAAACACGGTCGGAAAACTGATATGATGCATGTCAAATCATAATTGTAGTGTTTCTCCTAACCAGAGGTGTTGCTGTTGTTGATGATACAGCGGATTTTAATGTCATTTTTTAATTTAATGTAATTGTCAATTTAATTTGTAACGTTTTCACAATAAATACTGACGATGATATATAAAGTCAAAACTAGTCATATAAATAAACAAAGTATAATAATACTTAGTATGTGGTCATTGGTATATGTACAAAGGTGGTTTGAAAAGTTTCCGACCTAACATAGCTACAAGAATTTTTATCTTAAAATTTATTTTTATTTTTCTACATAGTTTCCTTGTAACTCTATACACTTTTTCCAGCGATACTCTCATCTCTTTAATTCGTCCAAATAGTACTCACCGTTCTTCTTGCAAAACAATTGTTCACAAGGTGATTGTCTCCTCATTTGACAAAATCTTTTGTCCTCTGAGCGTAGCTTTTAGTTGAGGGAACAGAAAAAGTTGCTTGGGGCTAGATCTGGTGAATAAGGTGGATGGTCAAGCAGTTCAAATCGTAATTCATGCGGATTTTCGCTTTGGCAATTGTTGAGGTGTGAGACGAGGCGTTGTCTTAGTGAAACATAATTTTCTTTTTTGCAAATGTGGTCGTTTTATCCCGCAATTTCTGCTTTCAACTTGTCAAGTAATGATGCCTAGTATGTTCTGTAATAGTTTTCCTTTTTGAAGATAATCATTAGGATAACTCTACTAGACAAAGCCAGCATGCTACGCATGCGTTAAGTCTAAAAATAAATTAGCTTCTAAAGAGCAGACAGTCATGAACAATAATTAGCACTTACATTAACATTCATCAGTTGAGTAATCAATATGAATGCAGAGTATGTACTCCATGTGAATTCGTACAAATGAGTCGAGTATTCGGGTGTGCGCTCGCAACGAATCGAGAGTAGGTGAGGACGCACAAACGACATAACATATTAATATAGAAGATATGGATGTAGTCGAATAGAAATTATTTATTAAAAAATATTTAGAAGCGGATTTATTGGCTCGACCGCTTTAACGTAATACAACAAAGTTTATTTAGGTGAAATTGACTGTTTGGTTCGCAAACGCTCGCAGTTACGCGTGTGAGTCATCAAGTTCGTGCATACGAAGATTTTTGGGTGAAATTGAATCCTCTACAGTTAAACCATTCGAAAATTTGCAAAATTACGAATATTTTGATTTTATTCGTGTTTTACGTAATATGGTTCCGGAGTTATAAAAATTACAGTATTCGTATAACAATGTAAAATTCCTTAAAAAATTTTTAAAATGATAAATTTTTTAAACATTATGTGATAGTGTCATAAAAGGAACGTTTTTTTTTTAAATATTTTTTATCTGTTATAATTTAGAAATTATGGCCGTTTTAGTTTTCGAATGAAATTTTGTCGAAAACGTTTTCGCTTATAACTTTTGAAAACACGCGAGGTCTAACAAAACTGAAACGGCCAAAAAATTTTATTTCTTTATCCGAATTTTGAAAATCGGTCCGTAAATAAGCGAGTTGTGGTCAACTTACGGCTCAATTTGTTTGAAATTTTTGACTATTTTTAACATTTTTTTAACCTCGAAGATGCCCTCGTACAAAAAAATCTAAATCGAAAAATAAAGACACATCTTTCGTAAACTCGAAACTTTTTCGAAACGAAAATATCTTAAGCCGTTCTAATGTGAGACGAATTTGAAAAAGATTGATTTTCGTATAGATTTGAAAATGAATCGAGAGTATTCGGGTGTGCGTTCGCAACGAATCGAGAGTAGGTGTGCGTTCACACTAACGACATAACATATTAATATAGATAACTATTCTTAAAAACAGTTGCCATTACTTTCCCAGCCGAAAAAACAGATTTTGCTTTTTTTGAAGCCGGTTCCCCCTTTGCAGTCCACTGTTTTAATGTATTTTTGTTTCAGGCGTATAGTAGTGTATCCAAGTTTCATCTACAGTAATTAATCAGTGCCAAAATTCGGATTCATTGCGCCTAAACTGCGCCAACAGAGCATTGAAAATGTTCATTCAAACACGTTTTTGGTCTAACGTTAGCAAACGCGGCACCCAAGGCGCGAACAGCTTTCTCATGCCTAGATTTTGATTTAATATGTGACAAACATGTTCTTTGGACATTTTCATTGCCTCTGCTATCTCTCTCACTTTAATTCGGCGGTCGTCTAACACCATTTGGTGAACTTTAGTGATGTTATCGTCAGTAGTTTTTGGACGTCCCAAACGTTCATCATCTCCGAAGCTCTACGGCTACGTTTAAATTCAGCTGCCCAAAATTTCACAGTGGTAAATGACGGTGAAGAGTCCCCCGTACACAGAGTTTAACTCATGTTTAATCTGCGTAGGCATATTCCCTTTCAAAAATAAATATTTTATGACAGCTCGATACTCGATTTTCTCCATTTTCTACAAAAATACTCACATCGACTCACTCAAACAAGTGTCAAATAAAAACTGGGCGTCCAAAATGGCTAAAACTTTGATGCGTTGCTGTCAAAAGATGCACAACTACATTCCCTGACTTTTATTGATCGAGTGCTGCCATCTTTACGTTGAGGTCGGACACTTTTCAGACAAAAAAGAGCAGGTCTAACAACAGTGAAGAACTTTATTGTAACACTGAAGAGTTTTCAACGATTATACTCCATTTTAACGCAAATTGAGATTAAGGTAATGAAGAAAATGTATTTGGTTCAATCCGGCAAAAAGCAGCTGAAAGATTTTAGAAACGATAATCCGTCCTTATGTTAATACACAAATATAACTGCCTTGGTATGAAATTTATATTCACATTCCTAGTGCCAGTTTCGAAGAAGATGACTCTACTATTTCTATAACGTTAATAGATGTGTTATTAAAAGGTTGAATTATTACTCAATACTTTATTTTTTATTGTTATACATTTACACCAACATATTCCGAATTTCTGAAGCAATTTAAAAAACTGATGCCTATACACGACAAATTATACAATTATAGGACTGGTTTTGTTAAAAAAAAATGTATGCTTCTTGTAGACCCATTGTTTGAAAGTTTAACTTCTTTGATGATACAGGAAAAAATAATTTCACCAATATACCTAATTAAAGAATTATTGATACAGTGATAAACGTTAAATTTGCCTTTAATAAGTGCGAACACACCAACAAGAATTTTACGTGAAGTTTTAAACTTTTCTCATAATTGTACGATGATCTCCTTTATGATTGTGTATTTTTATCAAATTATTTTGACATTTGACCTTCTTATAGGAGATGTTCATTATTATTGCTTAACAATCAAAGCATCGCCGTCCGTGGAATAATGAACATGGTATTTTCTTAAACCACCAGCTCTGAACATCTCCTATAAGAAGGATAATTTCCATTAATAACTACTATATACTAATAATACTTAAATCGTAAAACATCTTTGTAATACATTCTGTAGATTTAAGAGGATGTCATTTAATTTACAAATGGCTAAAGCTAACGTTTACGTTTTATAGATAAAAATTGTGTTTTTTGAAGAAAAATGTTTTGTTTAAAATTTAATAAGTTTTCTATATTTGACAAACAAGCATGTAATAAATTAATAATCTCTATTTCGTACAAAATAATTTGCCGCCATATTGCTAGGCTTTCATCTGAGATATTTGGTTCCTATCTTGCTGAGTAGTTTTTTGTACCAACCAGATACGGAGCTACGTTATAACGTCCAACATTTTACTATAGAGATTCCATTCTATAACCTTCGGTTATTTTTATGGCATTAAAACTATATAAATTATTTACGCTTTAAGCAATCCAATATTAGTATTTATTTATTATTTATTACTAGAATAATGGATCCTATATTCATACATACTGTTGATAGCTACCTATTCCAATTTGTTAATCTCTATGAAAACCTACAGACCCTATTTCACGACTACTTATTTTAATTTACTTTTTAAAATAGCATCAGCATCTATGCCTTATTAGAAACTTTTTGTGGGTTGTTTTAATTTTAATGTAGTTTTGGGCCACTGAAATGAGTGACAACCATAAAATGAAACCCTGGAACTAGAAAAACAACCATTTTTTCGAATTAAAGTGTGAAAAATGTAATCTTTTGACAATAACTCTGAAACTGCGAAGATACGAACTGCGGTTTTAGCGTTTTTCAACTTAATCTACTTCCGATTATAATACAAATTGTAATAATTTAAATTTTTAGACCAAATTGAAAAAAATTGTTAGTATTGCAAACTGCGCCCTCTAGCAATTTTATTTGAAACTGTCAAGTGTCGATGGATACAGTATTTGAAAACACTGACATTTCTCTTACAATCAAGCCTAAGTTTGCTCTAATCAAATAAGCCATTTACAAAATACAGTCATTTAAATTATTAGACAATAAGGAGCTTCCCCTTGTGTTATTATGATCGGTACGCCAAGGGGCTTCAGACAACACTTCTACGGAAATTAATCAAGCTTTCTAATTTTAATAGCTTCACATGAACATTTTCGGAGAAATCTTAAATTTTATTCCTCGTCCTGTCAATTGCGCCCCCATGCGGTGAAATTTGGAACTTGGAAATAATTGCGTATCAAACTTATCATGTTTTCATCCAGTGAAGCGATTCTCAAATTTACCAAATTTTAAGCTTTTACGAACAGAATTTTAGTTGAACTTCTTCACGCTAAACAAACGATATGTAAAAAATTCTAGACAATTTAAACAAATTAGTTGAAACAAATACTTGCGGCTTCCTTTAACAAACTGATAAAAAATTTGCAAAAAAATTTCAAAGCAAAAGAAACTCTTTGTGCTTAATCTTAATGCATCTTATTATATTTGTTCCTGCATCGCTTAACTCAAGTTTCCGTGTACGAAAATAATTAAAATTCTTAATTAAAAATTAATTAACGATTTTATTATGTTGCCCAAACCAACTGTGATGTTTTTTCGGAATTAATTACCTATAGTTAGTAGTACAGAACCTACAGGTGCGACATTTGTCATAGAGTCTGATGGTATGTGTCAATTTTCCGCATTTGAACAACCTATTATTCGACGATTATGCTTATGGCATTATACGAATAAAAAAGTAAAGAAAACGTCGGAAGTTGCAATTGTGCACCAAATCCCTTAGTAGTGTCGGAAAAGATATTCATCCTTCCTTTCATTGTACACATAATTTAAACACTTATTTCAAAGATGTAATACTAATGAGCGTGGAGAATAGGCTTAGTTTGATAAATTTATACAGCATGTAAAGTAAATCCCATTTGTGCCCGATGTTAAATAGTTATATTAATTTATGTCTTACATTATTAAGCAGAACACAATGTTCGGCGGGTACAATTACAACAAAACCAAGTTGTTTGTCGACTAAGCCAAGTAGCGAACAGGGTAGAGCAAGGGTACATTAGCTCTAATACACCCAGGGTGAAGCAGAGTGGTGTAGTTAGCTAGTTGAATTAATGCTGATGTTGTAGACTGTATGTAGAGAGCATGTAATTAGCATGTCCATGGCTGTCTGCTTTTTGCTGTCCTTCACATCACCAACAGCTCTTGTGAACTTTAACCCTTATCTAAAGGGCTGCAATGCGTACTATTCTGCTGTAACTTAACGGTTAGTGCGTTCTTACAAGATTAAGTTGGTTTGTTCGTACGGCTTTGTTTATAGCATCATTAAGAAGCGTAATTAAACGGGTTTCGTGTACCGCATTCATTAGAATAATTTTTTCCATTGAAAAAAATAGAAATATAATTTAATCGTATATGCATTTACAAATTAATTACTAAATTAGGCAAATCAGTTGGATCCTTTTGTGAAAATATTGTATAAGTTGTGAGTGAAACGTTTCATCCATTTCATTCACACGAATTTTACGACATTTCCTCCGAGTTTACAAGACAAAGTTGCGAAAAATATTAATATTTATTAAAGTTTTAGTTACACGCACTAGTTAAAAAAAATTTTAATTCATCACCATAGACAAATATCTTAACCCAATTTAGAGGTGCGTAAAGTATAGGTACATAAGTAGAAATTTGAAATTAAAATCACACGCATTAAACATTCAAATACGGTAGCTTTATTATATGTTAATAAGTAGTAACTGTAGTAGTACTTCAATTTTTAAAAGAATGCGTTACTATAAGTGAGTTAACGAAATATGTTAACCGTAAAATGGAAAACAATTGAAAATTTTATGTTAAGAAACTAGGTGTACATGTTGAGTATGCGTCGAACGTGTCTTCTATTCTACTTCGTACATTTATCAAATGTTTACAAAACAGTGTGTAATACCCGGGTAATTAAAATTGTTAGTAATTCAATACCTGTAGTTCAGATATATATGAACAGTGAATATGTAACGCAACAAAATTGTAAAATACCGTAATTAATTTATCGCCAACCGGTATTAAATTGATACTTTATCGTACCGATTTGCCGCAGTAAAATAACACTTTATTGTACTGTAAAATCAAGTCAATCTTCCCATGACTGTGTGGTATTAAATGGAAATGATTTCTGATATGCTCGTTTCATCTAAAATAATTATAAATGTATGAAACTTCCGGTTATACCGGAAGTAGATCATAACTTTTATTATTTTAAGTATAATGTTATAGTTTTTATTAAAATCTAAGCAAAATTCTAATATAACTTTATATAAGACATCATATGTTTAAAATGCGTCGTTTTTTAATTATTTCAGTATCTTCGTAATTTTTGACGGATGCAGCCTTTCAGAAAAAAATTCTTTTTTTTTAATCCTAGTTAAACATATCAAATGTTTTTAGCATTTGAACAAATAACACTTAGAGCTTTCCAACCACCTCAAAAGTGCTCACAAAATATTGCCAAACTTTCTTATCACGATTGGATTTTACACTGAAATTTAAAGAAACTTTGTTATATGTAATATGCAAAAAAAAGGAAATTTTTCCGTATCTTTAAATTAGTATAAGTTATAATTAAAAAAACCGTTATCGAAAAAAAATCTCAGTCACTATCAGATTCCGTTAAAAATATTAGACACCAAATCCACAAAGAAATACGAAGAGAATATAAATTATTTATTTCATCAGTTGAAAACCAATTAACTGACGATCCTAAAAGTGTTGGTCTTTGTGCACAAAAAAATAGAAACGTCACGTATACCTTCGTGCATGTTAGATGGTAGTAAAATTTTTGATAATGAACAGGACAATGTCAATGCATTTGCTAATCAGTTTGCCAGTGTGTACAACAATCATCTAGTTTATGAGTGTAATAATAGTAACTAGTAATAATAGTGCTAATAGTAACCAAATTTGTGAATTCTGCAATGAAAAGTGCTGGATTGACTTTATATCAGGAAACTAGTAGGTGTCTTACTTTAAGTTCTTTTTCAATACACATTACTGACATTTTAGAAATTATGAAAAAATCGTTTAAAAGTAATTTGATCACTAGTCCTGACAACATTTCAGCATTCTTAATAAAAAATTGTATTCATTATTTATCAATACAACTAGCTCATATTTTTTATACTAATGAGTATCATGTATAACACCTGTATTCAAATCACGAAACATATAAAATTACAGACCTATAACTTTCTTGTGTAATTTTTCTAAACTGTGTGAAAGCATTTTGTGTAAAGTATTGTACTCGCACATATCCAATGCAATAGTAGAAGAACAACATGGTTATATAAAAGGGAAGTCCACACTAACTAACTTATGTCAATTTATGGAATTTATATCAACTGCTATGGACAACAGATGCAATCTACACAGATCTAACTAAAGCTTTTGATAGAGTTAATCACTGTATTCTACTAAAAAAGTTAAAATTTTATGGCATCTGTAATAAATTGTTGCTGTTATTTAAAGCATTGATTGCAGATATAATCACAGTTTTTTTAATATGGTGGTTATTCTACCGAAATTTTGCAAGCTTTCAGTGGAGTTACTCAGGGTTCTAATTTAGGTCCAATATTATTTATTATATTTTATAATGATCTGCCTTGCAAAGTTTCTATATATGCTGAAGACTTAAAACTTGCGCACATTATTAGATCACCTTTTGATTGTTCTAATCTGCAACATTGCTTGGATCAACCAAACTCGTGGTGTAAATCTAATTGCCTTGAATTAAATATAAAAAAATTTAAAAAAATTACATTTACAAGAAAAACAGACAACATTAATTTATATTATAATTTGAATGGTACTGTTATAAACAATTATGAGTCTGTTCATGATTTAGGAGTTACATTAGACAGCAGGCTAAATTTTAGTCCACATATTATTAGTATTTCAAATAAACCAGTGAAAACTTTAGGTTTTTAATAAGGAACACTAAAGATTTTTCTAATATTGCAAATATAAGGTAATTTTTTTAGGCACTAGTACGCTCCAAGTTAGATTATTGTAGTATAATTTGAAATCCATATACCCAAAATTACATATTATTATGAGAAAATATTTGAAATATCTTTTCTTTAAAATATACCGGGTGACCCAATAAGACTGTTTCTCGGCCATATCTCGGGAACCGTTCGTCGTATGACTTTGGTGTAAAAAAATATTAAGTAAATCGGCCATGAAGAATCGCAAGAAAATATTTTAAAGTTTTAAAAATTATTTTTGTAAAAGCAAAAGTTCAGTTATTGGCGGGGAGTGTTAAATTGTTTTTGCAATAACCTGCTTTAACTTCTTAACGGTTAAACCGATTTTAACAAATTTAGTATCGTTGAAAAGAGCATTCCTTATACAATAAGAATCAACTAAAATGTAGTTAATTTAGTTGAATCCTTCTCCGCCAGAGGGCTAGTTTTGACACCATGACTCATATTTAAAAAAATTAAAAAAATCAAATGGGATGATATGATTTTTTTTTATGATAAAGTAGCCAAATAACATCCAAATAGGCCAGTAAAAACCATTATTGGGAAAATCAGAATAATGGATGTTTGAAAATCGAGGACCCCGCGGTAAATTTTCTAAAACTATTAAAAATTTTGCACAAAATAAATAAGATGTTAAAGAGACAATTGTGAGTATAAATAGAATTCATTTAGGTATTATTTAAAAAAATATATATTATCAGAACATTCATGTTGCTCCACAGGGACTGAACGCATTTTGAACTTATTGTCACTTTAATATTACTCTCGTAATTCTAACCTTTAATTTAAAAAGTAAGCCTAAAAACCTAAGTAGGTATACTATGTCCAAATTCGAATATGTTAGATTTTCTATTTTGGAACCATTTACAAAGATTCTTTGTAATATTTGATGTCCCAAATCTAGTACTTTGCATAAAGTTTTAAGTTGTTTTTTTTTGCAATATAGTGTGTGGTCTTGGAAAAAAGAAAGATAGGTAGGTAGTTCAGTTCATCTTTGCCAAAAAAATATAATATATTTGAAAATTAAAAAGTATAAGGAATAACTTTTCAATCGCAATAATGAAAAACAAGGTAAGTCTTGGCTTGGTTTTAAAGTAAAGTAAAAGCACCCTACACTTTAGGCCTTGGAAAATTAAACAAATGGAACACGATGCATTATAAAATGACAGTCGTAATTTTGTAAATTATTTTGTTGTGTTTACACTCAGAAAGTGCAGTTTTTTGAATTTGTAATTTTTTTAAAAATGCCGATTTCTAACCAAGAAGCATTTAATATGGTGGCGATCTATTTTGAATGTTTTCAAAATGGGATTATTGCTGCTCGCACCTTCTATTTGCGCTATCCGAATCGACAGCGATACCATCGCTGCGTGTTTGTGCGTTTTGCCCAGCGCCTGTTAACAACGGGTAGCATCCGTAGACCTGTCATGAATCGGAGAAATAGGCAAAATAACGAACAAAATGTTATTAATATCCTGGCATCTATAGAAATCAATCCCCAAATTAGTACTAGAGAAATTTCTCAAGACTTGGGTATTCCTCAAAGTACGGTTCATTGCTTTATTCAAACCCAAAGGTATGTAAGAGGTATACCTCTTTTTATAAAGTTTAATCTATTTTACACTCAAATTATAAACCCCCATGTTTTTTTTACATTTTTTACTATTTTAGACTACACCCCTACCATATCAACTTACACCAAGGCCGTACTCCTCCGAATTTCGACCGAAGGATAGATTTTTGCCACTGGCTATTAAACATGGTAGCAGAAAATCCTCAATTTCTGTCAAATGTGTTGTGGACTGACGAAGCCACTTTCGGTAATAATGGGCAATTGAACTTACATAATGCGCACTTTTGGGTCCAAAATAATCCGCGCTGGTTTGGAAGTCCAGCATCTAGGGAGATATAGTGTAAATGTTTGGTGTGGAATAATTGGAGGGCGGGTTGTTGGTCCGTTTATTTTGGACGGATTTTCATACGTAAGGTATTTTCATATGTTGCAATGATCCCTGGATTCCTACCATTAACAGTATAATACCTGCGTAGCTATAGTAAGCTTAGGACATTTGTGGATATAGACCACAAGCAGCGGTGGGCTCAGAATGTTGCCCTGCTTGACCGCCCTATCCATGTTAAACTCTTATTATATTTATCAGTTTAACCTTATTATACCACTTGTTTATTGTAGTGCCCTCCACATATATATCCTCTTGGGTTCGCTTTCAGATCTAGGAATCTTAGGCATATCTTCCTATTCTCTGTTATCCGTCTAATTATGTACATATGATGTTGCGTTCGATTAGCTGGCCGAAAAACGATTGTCATTTCTTAATCTTTTATATTACTTTTTAGTATATTTTTAAAGCTTCCATAGCTAACCATTTTAAGTATAGTTTTGGCATTTGGTTGTTTTCCCCATTGTTTGCTTCGCCTTTTTTTAATTTGATTTGGTAGCGGTTGCATGGGTATTTTAGGACGCCGTTTATTTGGGATGTTTTGATGATATTCCGCAAGAACGTTTAGTTTTCAATGTAATTTTCTTTCGAGTTTCTCCAAGGAAGTCTGTTTCGCTGTTTTCCAAGCGATATTACGTTTCTGTCTATAGTCGGTTTTTTTAAATATACTTTGTTTGTAATCTTCTTTTGTTTGTGGATTACCTAGTGTTTTGAAAATTATTGGATTAAGGAGAAAGGGACGAAATAGTGGTGAGGAGAAGAAGAGATAAAGAAAATGGAAAAATTTAGGTATTTGGGATGCACCATCAGCTACGGATCAAACAAAGAAGCTATAACGCAAAGGGAACAGAGTATTAGGACAAGTATGCTGAATTGGAAAAATGATATTTGAGAAAGACATCGCTAAGAGAAAATCGCTGTTAGAAAGGCTATTTAAAATCAAAGCGAAGGTATGGGGGAGGAAGGAATGGGAGAAATACTTAATAGAAGACGAGATAAAACTTGAAAAGATAAGGGCATTGAAACTGGAAAAAGGCTGAAAGCAAAAAGAGAATAAAATGATGTACGAATGTTAGAAAGAGATAGAGAAGCAAAAAGTAAGATACGGCGAAAAAGTTAGGAAATCATATTATCAAAGAGAAGGATACTCAAAAGAGGAAATAAAAAATGAAAAAGATGGAAAAACAGTTAGTATTAAGGTACTAAAATACCCACCCGTAGGAGAGAAAAACTAGGATTAGACAAGGAAGATACAACGACAAGTACAAAGTTTTAATAGTGGACAGAATCCCAAAATATTTTACAGAAATGATAGCCAGGTTTGGACTAGAAAATGAAGAATATTGAAGAACGGATGAAGAGAGAATGTGTGGAGAATACTGGAAAACATTTTGTTAGAGAGGTGCAGTGAAGTGAGAATCGAAGAAAGAAGTTGGAGAGGGGAGGCATTACTGGGGGAGAATGGGAAAGAGGCAGAATGGATAAGAAAAGTGGTAGATGGAAGGAGATAGTGGTGTGTTAATGTTTATTTAACTAACTTTCCAATTTCCTTTTGTGTTTTGTAAATTTGGTATCCCCAATCGGAGGCTGTGTTAGTAAAAAATTTTTTGGTAAGATTTTGGTTGGATTACATTTTATACAAATTTTTACTCCATACCTTCTAAATAAGTGATATGATGGTTTCCTAATAGAAATTTTCTCACTTTCATTAGGAATTAAAATTAATTGCACAATATCGTCAGCTTAATATTTTCGTAGAATATTTAAAAAATTTACTTTGTCCCCATTTATTTTCTAATAAAAGTCACTGTTTCTAATTTATATTTACACAACATTTATTTAAACAATAATTATTCCGTAATTACACATAATAATAATACGTTGTTGTAGTGTACATTTTCTCCAATGTTTTCAAAACTACTGTTTTTTCAAATAAATTATTTGTAATTTAATTTTACAATTTTTCCATAATTTTGTTTTTTACGAAAAGTACTAATTATCGAAATATGGTAATTGATACTTATATGAATATTTGTTTATTAACATCAATCACACAAGATGTTTACAGTTCGGGGACGGCAATATTGGTGTACTTAACTAATATATACACATGCATTAAATCTAATTAATCGACGCTTTACAGAAATACCGTCGTTTCATCGAAATACTTGATAAATCAAAATCATCATCCTAATTACTTTCAAGAATTCATTAAACATCACTTGAGAATGAAGAAATATTTTCTTACGCTATCGTCTTCAATTTAAAAGTTAAAGTGGAAATATTGAAAATCTAGAAAATTGTACCAAGATGAAAAGTTTTCAATTTTTCATTACCTCACAATCAGATGTTTGAAATCGGTTTCAAATTCTCAAAATAAAACGAACTAAACACTTGCGTTGCTAAAACAATTGAATTTAAACTTTTAGATACTAAAATAGTGTTCAATTTCGAAAGTACGATTAATCGTCTTTCGGATCATATACTATATATTATAAAATGTGAAATCTA